>CAUYUJ010016778.1:0-60000 GCA_963575745.1 Prorocentrum cordatum | reverse complement strand
CTGCCACGCTTTGCGAGCCCGCAACGGACAGGGAGACCACCCCCAGCGCACCCCCTGTGGTGTCGAGGAAGTCCACGCCTGCCACGCTTTGCGAGCCCGCAACGGATAGGGAGACCACCCCCAGCGCACCCCCATGTGGTGTCGAGCAAGTGCCACGCCTGCCACGCTTTGCGAGGCCGCAACGAATAGGGAGACCACCCCCAGCGCACCCCCTGTGGTGTCGAGGAAGTGCCACGCCTGCCACGCTTTGCGAGCCCGCAACGGATAGGGAGACCACCCCCAGTGCACCCCCTGTGGTGTCGAGGAAGTGCCACGCCTGCCACGCTTTGCGAGCCCGCAACGGACAGGGAGACCACCCCCAGCGCACCTCCTGTGGTGTCGAGGAGGTGCCACGCCTGCCACGCTTTGCGAGCCCGCAACGGATAGGGAGACCACCCCCAGCGCACCCCCTGTGGTGTCGAGGAAGTGCCACGCCTGCCACGCATTGCGAGGCCGCAACGGATAGGGGGACCACCCCCAGCGCACCCCCTGTGGTGTCGAGGAAGTGCCACGCCTGCCACGCTTTGCGAGGCCGCAACGGATAGGGAGACCACCCCAACGCACCCCCTGTGGTGTCGAGGAAGTGCCACGCCTGCCACGCATTGCGAGGCCGCAACGGATAGGGAGACCAACCCCAGCGCACCCCCTGTGGTGTCGATGAAATCCCACGCCTGCCAAGCCCTGCGAGCCTGCATCGCCAGAACCCCCAGCGCACCCCTATGGTGTCCAGAAAGTGCCACGCCTGCTAGGCTTTGCGACAGTGTCGTGGATAGCGGCCGCACTGAGAGACCACCCCCTTCGCACCCCCTATGGTGTCCGGAAAGGGCCACGCCTGGTATGCCTGGACGTCTGGGGAGAGCTGTACTGTGCTGGCCTGTGCTGCGGTCTGCTGTGCTGTGCTGTGCTGTGCTGTGCTGTGCTGTGCTGTGCTGTGCTGTGCTGTGCTGTGCTGTGCTGTGCTGTGCTGTGCTGTGCTGTGCTATGCTGTGTGTGCGGTGTGCTGTGTGTGCTTGTGGGTTTGTGTGTATATGTGTATGTGTATGTGTGTATGTGTGTATGTGTGTATGTGTGTATGTGTGTATGTGTGTATGTGTGTATGTGTGTATGTGTGTGCTGTGCTGTGCTGTGCTGTGCTGTGCTGTATGCTGTGTGTGCTTTTGTGCTTGTCAGTATGTGTGTATGTGTGTATATGTGTATGTGTGTGCTTTGATGTGCTGTGCTGTGCTGTGCTGTGCTGTGGGTGAGGGAGGAAGGAAGAGGAGCGGGAGGAGGAGGAGGAGGTGTGTCGCGGGCGCGGCGCGGCAGAGAAGAGAACCAGAACCCCACCAAGCATGTGAGGAAAAAAGCCTCCCGGGGGGAGAAATCCTTCATTTCTCGAGTTCCTCGGAAGGTTGTCTTTCAATGGGCCATTTCTTGCATTAAAAATCCACCGACCCTGTCGGCGTGTGTGAGGGAGGGGCCTTTCCGTTCGAGTCGGGTTTTCCCGTGAAAATCATCGCCTCCGTCCTCCTCTGTTCCATTTGCCTGGGCCCTCTTCCTCATACGCACCGTCCACAGCAAAATAGAACAACATCGGTGTGGAATCGAGGAGAAACCCCTTCCCTTTGATCCCTTCCCCGCGCCGGGGAGGGGGGGATCCTGAGGGGGGCCCTGGGGGGTCCGAAACAGGGGGTATTGGGGGGGTCCTGGGGGGGTTCGCCACCCAGATGCGTTTTCCCCCCGCGCCCCGGCCAGGACCCAGACCCGGCCCAGCCCAGGGGGCCACAGCCCTGATCCTGGCCCCGGCGCCCCGGCCGCGGCCCTGGCCCCCCGCCCCCGGCTCCAGCCCCGGCCGTGGCCCCAGCCTCGGCCTCGGCCCCGGCCCCAGCCCTGGCCCTGGCCCTGGCCCCAGCCGCGGCCCCAGCCTAAGCCCCAGATCCCAAGAGGCTCCCAGAGCGTCAGCGTCGTCAACGCCGCTGCGGCCGCCGCCGTCGTCGCCGTCCCCCTTCAGGGTCGGCGGCACCCCAGCGCCACTAGGCCTTCCCAATAAGCTCGTGTAAGGACCTACGAAAAGGAGACTTGAAGGGAGTGTTTACTGCATCACCGTTGATGCGTCTTGGGTTTACACTGGCCCTCCTCCAACTCCTCCTCATCCTCCTCCTCCTCCTCCTCCTCCTCCTCCTCATCATCATCATCATCATCATCATCATCATCATCATCATCATCATCATCATCATCATCATCATCATCATCAGCATCATCATCATCATCATCATCATCATCATCCCTCCTCCTCCTCCTCCTACTCCTCCTCCTCCTCCTCCTCCTCCTCCTCCTCCTCCTCCCTCCTCCTCCTCCTTCCTCCTCCTCCTCCTCCTCCTCCTCCTCCTTGTTCTCCTCCTCGAGAACTGGTGCCGAGGTCACGAGCGAGGGGGGATGCCGAGAAGATACCAAAGGGAGGAGGATGGAAACGATGACGAAAACGACGACAACAGCGGCGGCGACGACAACAACGCAGACGAGGAGGACGACGAAGCAACAACGACGACGAAGGGGAGCAGGGGAGGGGAAGATGAAAAAAGAGGGCTTGAAAGATCAATAAAAAAAATCAGGACGACGTTCGCTCGGACGACCAGTACTTCCTAAAGACTTCGCTGGAGCCATTGCTGAGTTCGTGGCCATGCCAACTGCAACCGATATGCAAACCCCTGCAAGGGTTTCTTGTATCAAGGGATGTGTTTTATTATCAGGGGGGGAATTACCTCTCGACTGAGCTTGCCCAATCCCGCCCCCTCCTCTTCCTCCAACCCCCACTCCACCCGTGCCGACAGCACGTGCCCACCCCCCCCAGCGGATTCGAGGGGGGGCGATTATTGTCTCATCCAAGGTGCCTTTCAAATCCGCATGTAATCCTCAAACTTTCGCCCACCATACAGGAATCCGAAAACAAGAATGCCAAAGGGATATCAATGCAAACTGCAAATGGTACGCCATGGAGCGACCAGCGGAGCTGGCAAGGCTGGCAAAGCTTCATTCCCCAACCCGGGACACTCTCAATGATCTCACCAGCGGCAAAGATGGCGAAGCCAACGGATCCATGCCAGCCCACGGGCTCCACCACAGCCGCGCACCTCCCAAAGAGATGATACGCAAGACGAGCATTAGACATTGCCCCCAAACGACCACGCGGGAGCAAACAAAGGAGCGAGATCGGCTGACGGGATAGCCCAGAGCGAAGGAGACGAAGGGAGACAGGAGGGAGGCAGCGACAAGGACGAGGGGTGCGCGAGGCCACGCGGCGGCACGGGCGCGGAATCGAGAGGAGGAGGCAAGACGGACCTGGATGCCAGAGAGCGATGCAGCCAACCCATATCATAAGGATGCGCGGTGAGGATGCGAGGGCCTTGGAGGGCCATGCTAACGTTTTTCGAACGAGGTTGGCCAGCGAAAGTCGCTAAGGATGGGCCGAAGGGGCAGGATGCAAGGGCAGCCCTGGAAAAAGGCTCATCCTTACCATGCGGGTTGACTGTAAACGAGAAGGGTAGCTTCTGACAGGCACGAAGGTGGATGAGAGGAACACGCAACGCAGGCAGGGGCGCAACATCCATGGCACGGAAGCTCGCCGGGAGGAAGAGCGAGGTAGCGGATACGATAGAGAGAAATCTGGAGAGCGGACAGGAGAGGAAGAGCGAGAAGCGCGGGTGAACAAGAAAAGCAGAGCAACGCAGCGCTCCGAGATAGGGCCCACAAGCCACGCCCCCCCCACCCCACCACCCAGGAAAGGCAGTCATCAGGCCGTTTCGCGACATGTCCAACCTCTGCCTGGTCTCGACTGCCCAGGGCATTCTACGACCAGGGCAGCAGCGTCTGCGCGGCAAGACATGGAGAGCATTCCTCCCAGAGATTCCTCTTCGCCAGGGGAACGACAGGCGAAGGAGGAGGAGATGGAGGGAGGGACGACGGTTCCCCTCCCCCCTCCCATCCCCTTGCACTTCTCTAGCGCCCGGCAGAAAGGGGATCATCACCCCACTTGTCGGGGGACAAGAACATTACCAACATTACCTGATGATCGAATTGTCTTGCGACATCTTTGGGCGTGCAGGAGTTAGAAGAAGCAGACTCAGCAGAGGACGAATTGTAGCCGGACTAGACCCATGTCTCACACACCACTGGCTTGTGTCACCGTTCATCTCAGCGAAGTGCTCAATCAGAATCGCCACTGGAAGGATGAAAGGAGGATGAACGCGGAAGGCCAGAGAAAGAGTTAGGACGAAGGAAGAGGATGGAGGAGAAAAGACCGAGGGAAAAGCAGGTGTGCCATCAAGCATCCCGACTCCTCCATGGGAACCAATATGTAATCCTGGACATTTTGTTTGACTGTCCGTGGTCCTACTTCGTGCGGGCCCTCGGAAACCGTAAACAGCCTAAAAACCTTCCATCGTGATTATTGCCACGGCATGACGGGGTCTGGGCACTCCTCCCTCCCACAAGAGGCCGAGCCGTACTGATCCCAGCTCACACCTATCAGAGCTGGCCGGCGCCGATGCCGCGCCGAGCAGCGTGCCGGGCGGCGCCGAGCATCCCGGGCACGCTCAGGGGGCACGGTCTGCTGAGGAACCCTTGAGATGGAAGGGGCGAGCGAGCGCGAGCGGGCGCGGGAGTCGTGCACACTCCACGGAGGAGCCCGCCCGTGCCCATCAGGGCACGGCGTGGAGCCCGCAGCGTCAGCACGGACGACCACGACCTCAAGCGAATGCAACGCACGCGGACCCCCGTGGTGACCACCGCTCCTTGCTCCTGGCGGCTCAGAGGAGGAGGCGGCGGAGGAGGCAGAGGAGGAAGGAGAACGAGGGAGAGAGGAGTACAGAAAGGGAGGGCGACTCGCGGCGAGCGCGCGTTACCGCAGGGGAGGGGCCCCTGCGGGCCTGCACGGGGGGACACCTAGCTCTTGCGCCAGAGCCCCAAGCGCGTACTGCCCGTGCTTTGGCACTCCGTTGCGTGGTAGATGATATAAGTTCGTATTCTGACGCCTGCCATTTGCTACGAATATCGCACGCAATGGGCACATAAGAAGACTAAATAAGCACGTTCCACTACTCGCAAAATAACTACTCGCGAATGGTCTGGCCCCGACATGAAAGATGCACGATACTTCACGACGAAGCAGGCCTCGGATGTTTGCGAGTAGGCAATCTGCGAGTATTTAGTGGACGCGCTCGGTGTGAAAAACCGGGGGGGGAGGACGGAGAGGGGGACCCTTCGGCTCGGCTCGGCCTGCGTGCCAGCTCTAGTGGCTGGAGAGCGGGGGAAGGGGGGCCCGTGGGAGCGCCCCGCCATCGGAACCAGCGACGGTCGACTCGCGGCACTCGAGGCCCGCTCCGAGACGACGGGCTGCCTGGGGGGGCCGGCGAACCGTTTTGGTTCGCGGCCGCTGGACTCAAGCAGCACTCGAGCGACGGATGGTTACCTCCGAGGAACATTTGTGTACTGGGGTGCCGACGAACAGACTCCAATGCTCGGCGGCGAGCGAAGGGGGGAAGTGGAAAGGAGAAGACCTCCTCGGAAGGCTAGGGCCTTCGGAGAAGTGTTCCGAGCCTTCCCCGAAGGCACAGAAGACCTCTCAGAAGGCCCAAGCGCTTTTGAGTGGTCCCGCCGCCTTCCGAAAAGGCCTTCTCCTTTTTTGGTTCCCTCCCCCTCGGTCGCCACCGAATACCAGGGTGCCGACGAACAGACTCCCATACGCACGCGTCCTGTATCCTGAGTTCAATTCGCGGAGACCACTCAGCGAGGGCCCGAACACACAGACGCCGACGCCGACGCCGAGGGTGCTTCTGCCTCACACGGGCGAGGGCACGATCCACGGAGCGCCTCATGAAAGGCCGCCGGGCTGAGTTGCGCGAAGAGCGGTGGACGGCACCCCCAGGAGGAAGAGGAGGAGGAGGAGGAAGACGAGGAGGAGGAGGAAGAGGAGGAGGAGGAGGAGCAGGAGGAGGAGGAGGAGGAAGAGGAGGAGAAGGAGAGGACGAAGGAGAATGGTGAGGAGGAGGAGGAGAAGAGGAGGAGGAGGAGGAGGAGGAGGAGGAGGAGAAGGAGGCAACGAGGAGGACGAGGAGGAGGGAGGGAGGAGGAGGAGGAGAGAAGGAGGATGAGGAGGAGGAGGACGAGGAGGAGGAAGGAGGAAGGAGGAGGAGGAGGCGGAGGAGGAGGAGGAGGAGGAGGAGGAGAGGAGGAGGAGGAAGAGGGAGGAGGAGGAGGAAGCGGAAGGGAGAAGGAGGAGGAGGAGGAGGAGGAGGAGGAGGAGGAGGAGGAGGAGGAGAGGAGGAGGAGGAGGAGGAGGAGGAGGGGGGGGGAACACCGCAGGCCGCACGCCCGGCGCCATCTCTGAGACGGCCGTGGGCGAGCGCCAGGACGGCCGGCGGGCAGTGACGCATCCGTTTAGGGGAGCGGGGACGCTCGCACGCCGCATGCTGGTATACGATTCCTGTGTGCGGCTGTGCATGTTGAGTCATGTATAGGGGAAGGCATGCGGCATGTAACCAGGCAGGCAGGCACTCGAGGTCCCGACAGGTAGGTTCTCTATGCGCGCGCCGCGTGTACGCGAGTGCCCGTGGTCCCCGACATCATCAGTAGGGATCGCCAGCATCACCGTTATCATCACCAAATCGTCCACATCGCCATTACCATCATCACTGTCACCACCCGCGACATCATGCTCCGAGACATATCCATGCGATTACTAAAATCATCATCAACACAATCATCATCAGCATCATCATCAGGATCATATTATTCTTCTTCTTCATCATCATCATCATCATCATCATCATCATCATCATCATCATGAGCAGCAGCAGCAGCAACACCACCACCATCAGCAACATCATCCGCATCATCATCATCAGCAGCAGCA
Organism: Prorocentrum cordatum; assembly: GCA_963575745.1. Taxonomy (NCBI): domain Eukaryota; class Dinophyceae; order Prorocentrales; family Prorocentraceae; genus Prorocentrum; species Prorocentrum cordatum. The sequence goes on along the minus strand of CAUYUJ010016778.1, from coordinate 53,072 downwards.
TCATCATGATTAGCCTCATCCGCATCATCGTCATCAGTATCATTATCATCATCATCAACAACAACATCATCATCAACATCATCATCATCATCATCATCATCATCATCATCATCATCATCATCATCATCATCATCATCATCATCACCAGCAATCATCATCAGAATCATCACCATCACCACAATCACCCCACGATGAACAAAATATCCAACATGCTCGCAGAAGGTTGCTCAGGGGGAATAGTCAACTAATCCCACCAGCCCTCTAGGCGTAGATGGTCTAACAAGTTCGTTATTTCCTGTTACACAGCCCCCTTCTTCCCATTCGGGGAGGGGGTGATCAGTGTTCATTATGAATGTACACCCCCTCCCCCATCCGGCCGGCGGCCAAGGCGGAACATTCCCACTCCATGCGGGCCCGCCCCTTACCATCCCTGTCAAAAAAAAACAATGCAAACGGCACTCTGCCTCCACATGTGGAGCATGCGCGGCCAACCCGATGCGGCCCCCCCCACACCATCACTGTCAAAAAACAATGCGAAGTACACTTCCGGGCAAAGTCCTGAATCATGTTCGCGAGGCCCGCGAACACGTTGCATTGTGTTCAACAGGGACGGCTGGGGCGTCAGCACATTCCCTGCCGCGCGCAGGGCTAACATCCCTGACAACAAAATACAATATGCACCTCGCGGCTCAATCTGGATCATGCGCGGCCATCCCGCGATCACTGTCAGGTGGCTTTTGACAGGGACGGCGGGGGCGGTGGCAGATGGCCTGCTGTGCGCAGGCCCGCCAGACACAATAATGGGATTTGGTTTTCGACGAGGATGGCGGGGGTCTACATATTTCCCGATACGTGCTGTAGCATGCGCAGGCACACCTGACGCACTCTGCACGTGCCCCGAACGCGGCGCACCTGGCCCGGCTGGAATGCGCCGCGCACCTGGCGCACCCGGAACACGCGGCGCATCTGGCGCACCAGGCGCGCCTGGCACGCTGGAGCCACAAGGGTGCCCAGCGCGAGTGGCGCCCGAGGCACGCGAGGCGCACCTCGCCCACGCGTCGCGCGCCTGGGGTCGGCATTGTTTCCCGGTAGCTGTCCATCCAGAGACGACCGCTGAACATGCTCAGGTGTAACTGATGCGTTGGGAAGGAGGGGAATGAGCTGGACGGCTTGCGGGCGGGCCGGTAGCTTGACCCCTCCCCCACGTTTCACATTGTACAGCACACTGGATTCCGTCCCTGCAAGAAATTTGATCTTCACACAAGATAACATCATACGAGAACCATTCAGACGTAGAGTACCCTCATATTCGATCCTAGCCTCCTCGTCGGGGGAGAGAGCTGTCTTCAGGTTAGTGATGAACATAGCTGCATCGTTGTCACGCATCATAGAAGCCGACCGTGCCATAGTGGTCCCCTTCCAATCCGTCCAACCCGTGAGCTCAACATATGATGGGGAGAATGTCGAGGTAGATCCAGGCCAAGGGGGCCAGTCCAGGAACCAGCAGTGGTGGAAGCTCCTCCTGAGAGAACCGATGGGACACCTTTGGTTTGGAGTTCTTTGACTTGCCTCTCTAGATTGCTCATTCGGATGTCGGTGGCCTCCTGGCGGATCGAGATGGATGCAATATCACTGCGGATCTGCACAGTCTCCCGCTGACGGACCTTGAACTCGACAACGTTAAACTCCGACAGGTCTCTGAACCAGCTCGGGGCCTCGGTGGAGGCCAGCTCCAGATTCGCACGCTTAGCCTCGAATTCAATGAGGAGATCCACAGGGGGTCCGTCGGGGCGCGCACGAACGTTCCGCTTACCGTCCTCAACTCCTGAGATGGGTTTTTCTGGGATTCGAGTGTCTCGAGCATTTTGTTAGGCACCATCGGAGGGCATCTGAATGCCTGGTGGAGCCTGAGAGCCTGAATAGGGACCTGATGAGCACCTCCTGGGCCTTCTTGACCTCCTCCTAATCCTGCTGAAGCACCATCTCCTTGACCTCCTTGACCTCCTCCTGATCCTGCTGGAACTCCTGCTCCACCTTTCCCCGCAGCACATCCCGCAGAAGCGGTACCTCCCGTCGGTGGCATGATATTCTAAATACCCGTCGCCATATCTTCTTTGACCGATAAACTCCAACCACGGAGCCAGTCTGCGTCGGAAGAATGCAACCTGTCCTGATTCTGAATATCCTCAAGAACTCTCTTCCTCGAAGCTCTCTCTATAGCCGTCGAAACTGGTGTACCGAATACGTGTGGATACTCGATTGCAGGCAAAGATTCTGGGTCAAAACCTGGACTCTGAAAACTCGGATCGCGAGCACAAGTATCTCCTGAACACTGCAGACAACCAATCCATGAACAATATCTCCTGAGCACGTGGAAAACGCACTGTGGTTCCTGTGTCGCTGCAAAAGAATACGCGTAGAAATACAGCTGGTCCAGAGCAAAACTGGAACCCCTAACCCTCACGTCAAAGGGGCAAGAAGAGACAACACAGAGAGGGAGAGGACCCTTGCACTCCTCGCACACGATGGCCAGCGATCGCCGGCGCGCCAGCGGACAAAAGCAGCGCTGACCGCACAGGGCGGCTCGACACGGGTTCCCGACGGGCCACGGCCGAGGGAGAGCGGGAGGTAAGCTCCGCGACCTCAACCTTGGTTTTTTGGGGTTTGCGCAGGACCCAGGGCGCTGTCCGCAGCGCCGCCCGACGGGGCGCCTAGCGAGCCTAGCAAGTCTGCAGCCAGTTCACGATCTGCGATCGTGGAGTGCGGTGGTAAAAGAAAAGCACTGGAAACGATGTCCCTCCAAACGAGGGCATCTCTTGGCTCACTCCCTGAGGTCTTCCTGCGGGCTACCTGGCGAGAGCCCAATGGAGAAGGAGTGGCGTGGTAGGTCGGACCCGCTGACTGTAATCCAGGAAACCTTTCTGCAGCCAAAAGCCGCATCCGCAACCGTTCCCGTCCACCCCCTCATCGTATGCCCCACGATAGGCGACGTGTATAAGATATTGTGACTCAATCGGACTGCATGCAACCGGATTGGAGTAGAAAGCGCGGCCCTCTCGGGCCAGGTGGGTGAGCTCGTCGGCCCTGGTGTTATCTTCCCAGTACTCATGTCGAAAGATGTCCCGTCCCACGTTCGCCGCACGAACGTTGGCACGGCAGCTCAGTTCATATATTGTCTCCACACACTCCGCAACTCTGTCGGCATAACCCTGATTATGGCATCTCCACCTCCCCTGGGGCCACGATGAGACCAGTAGTGAGTCCGCTTGGAGGTCCAGACCTATCCCCTCGCTCAAGACGCCCCAAACCGTCGCACGCTGACATATAGTGGCCAAACGCTTGGACTGTTTGTCAAGGGCCTCAGGAGTCATTCCTTCTGTGAACTGCTTGGCTTCGAACTGCGTGGAGCTCCAACTGGGCCCTGTGGTGGCAACATGCCAATAGTCAAAGATTCTGCGTTTATCGAAATGTCCCAAGATCGTCCGCCATAGCTTCACAAAGCCCATGTAGCTGTCGTCAAAGCTGCCCCACCAGCAGGGTCCCAGGACTTCCCTATACGGGTATTGTCAGGACCGTTGACCTATACAAGTGGGACCTAACCGTCTCCTGGTGCCAGAGCGTGCCAGTGAGAGCAGCCCCGACGCAAGCAAACAGGATGCCAGGGCGTCTCTCCGAGACGTCCACTCTGGATTGTCGAGGAGCAGCGTGCCTCGGCTGTCCAAAAAGGTACGTGAGCACCGTCCGTCCCCTTCTGTCAATATTCCGTCTCACATCCCTCCCCTCCTCCGAATCTGTCTCCCTGGCCGTGCACCGAGAATGAATGGCATGCTGGCCCTGCACATACTGGGCCACACTTCTTGCAGCATTGAAACTGCGTGCGCATACCAAAACTGTCATCACAAAAACTGTCGTCGGACGCGGTCTAACCGTCGTGGTCTCGAGATGCCCCAGCTCTCATGGGCTGGCTTTCGACGCCCGAACATTGACATAAGTAAACCCCCCTCGCAGCTATGAAATAATCGCACCCCCTCGGAATCATGTGTACTACAGTCGAGGCCATAGGACATGACGCTCTGCACCCTCTGTTGATATCTCTGGAATTTGGCCCGTGGACTCACGGACTTAAAACGAAAATACGGTGCTTGTGCGAAGAACGTCCTCCTGGCCATCACGATCCTGTGGCGAATATCCCCATGAGTACTGTCAAAATCTGTCTCCACCACCGTGCCTAGTACCTGCGTCTTCGTCATCTTCTTGAGCGGGAAGGGCCCCCCCGCTATGTCAACTTCAAAAGAGCACGGCGGGGCATCTCCTGCAATCATATACTCGAGAGAATCTGGCTACCATGCGAATACCCAGTCTCTGAAGCAGGTGGTGAGCGATGTCAAGAGGCATTGCAAATCCTGAGCCGAGGTCGCGACGAGATATATGATATCCGCCTATAAGGCATGTGCGCCCCTGCACACATCCATGGATACATCCAAGATGTCCGTCACAGGGTACCCTAGCTGGAGGTCCTCCCAAGATTTGAAGAGGCCAGCACACACCGCAAGCACCACGAGGTTAAAGAGTAGGGGGCTCTCCATGCCCCCCGTACGGATGGATCAGCCCCATGACGTAGTAGCCTCCAGGCCTTCGAAACATAGTATCCCAGACGTCCCCACAAGTGGTTCCAAGATCCCGTGTATGGGCCTAGGATGGACTTTGAGGGCCTCCAGAGCACGTGACACCACTTGGGTCGTAATGTTGTCGAAAGCCTTCTTGGTGCCGGCCTGTGCAACGTAAGCAGTTTGGTCGTTGTTGTGCTTGCCCCAGACGCTCCCATGTTGACATATCTGTTTGAGTGCCCCCACGATCTCCCAGGGGCTCTTACCAAGGCTGAAGCCGTAGAGTCCTAGTCGTTGCAAGTCCCCAGACACCTCCACCTCCAGTGTGATAGTAAGGGATGGGAGGTACCATTCGGCAAGACTAGTGGCAACAACGATTGAGCGTGTCTCATTCAATGATCGCAAGGTCGGCACTTTGGGCATCGGGGAAATGAGAACTTGCCGCCAAGCATCTGGAGTCGGAGAACATGCACGATAGATGGAGAGGAATGCGGTGTAGATATGGCGGACAGATCTCCACGTAAGTGGTTCCAACAACTCGGATGCACATCCGTCGGGCCCGCACGACCTCCCCGTGCGGAGGCGGGCTCTCGCTCTGAGCACGACAGCAAAAGAGAGCTTCGGCGCTGGCCGATGAGACACATTGGCCTGCTCCCGCAGGCGCCGTAACAGAGAGAGCTGCTCTGAGCGGGACTGTGCACACGACATGGTTGTCGCCCCGTGTATCTGAAGCGCCTCCCCCCACTTCCACCAATCCTCTGTAACCTCCCCATCCACCTCCATGATGTAGTCTGCACCCGCTGTGTTTTTCTTCCCCCTGGAATTCCCACGTAAGTTGAGCCCTGTCGTATTGTCGTCTGTGGGGTCTTATTGGTTGTGGAATGGCTTTCATTTGGGCTCTATTATCTTGGGGGTCCATGTCGGCACGTGACTTCAGCCTGCGGTACGCGGCCTGGAGGTCGGCCAACACCGTCGGCTTGAGAGGCGCGGAACTGACTGCTGGCGGCACAAGATAGGGATCCGCGAGACCAGACAAGTACGAACCGACGTCTGCTGGGGATGTGCTGGGAATCCCGACATCGGCGAGAGAGGCGAACTGGGCTTGTTGGAGTTGGTCCGAGAAGGGTCGACGGGCCGTGGAGGTAGGGCGGGGCTGGGAGCGAGGTCGATATCGAGGAGCTCGAACCTGGGGTCGGATCTCCAACTTGAGGAGGGCATGGTCTGAGTAGTAGCTCTGGACCCCGTCACGGAGCCACTTCACTATGGTCTCTCCTCTCCCCCAGGCCGTCGGAATGCAAACATAGTCTAGCACTTTGCTAGGGCTGGCGGCTCCCCACTTCCAGTAGGTCAGAGTCTGTCCTGCAAAAGTACCGATGGCAGCAAGCCCCTTCCCCCCCCCCCCCCCAATGAAATCTTCAAACTGCTCCCTCATCATCTCCCCCTTCCACCGCCTGCTCTCCGAATCGTTCCCATACCCCCTCTGTCGTGTCATCATAATTCCCTCCCCCGTGATCTGGTGGCCCGTGTCGACACAAGGTCTGGCGAAAGCTCCACATTGGCGTCACACACTAGAAGCAAGCGAGCGCCTGGGAGCCTCTGCACCGCCTCACGGCGTACTTGCCGCAGTTGTCGGCACATGGTCTCCATATCCGTCGGAGAGTCATCATATGAGCTGTCTTTGAAATAAGCACTGCAGAAACAAACACCGTCACCGAAAAGCACACCCGCGATCCTATCTAAGTTAACCCACGTGTGAAGTATATTGGATTGGTACGATGCCCGTACAAAACCCCCGCTCGGTGGCAGCTGGATCGGTAACCCAGCCATCCGAGCCGTCTAACGCCATCGGAATAAGCTGGCACTCCTGGAGGCCGATCACCGCAACTCCCTCGTGGAGGAGCTGTCTGCATAGGGCACATCCTCTAGCATCACGGCGACCAATTCTGGCAACTTTTCTTTAAACATAAAAAACCAACATTTTTATGTATATTATATATAAACCAAAAAATGCCGCGAGAGGCTTGTTTCCTCTGTCCGTGCCCTCGCGGCGCCTTCACTCCAAGCTGGCTTGGAAAGAGGCCACTGTGGTCTGGATGCCGTAACGGGGCAAGACCGTGTCCCAGACATCCTCGTGGACGGTCCAGCGCGCCTCTGCTGCCTTCCAAACTGCAAGCTCGATTGGACGATGGGCTCGAAGATCAGGCGGCTTCGTCCAGATGGCGCTGGCGCCCTTGCCCGATCCTGTCTGGCTAGTGATCCCGGAACTCGTGTTCGGGCGATATTTGAGAATCGTCTGCCTCCTGATGCCGTGGAAACGCCCCACGGCGGCGATGTGGCCCTTCTTCCACTCTGGAGCCTCGATACTGATAATGGTTTTCTGGGGATGCCGTTCCATATCTGTGAGGGCGTGCTGCTTGGTGCGGTCTCCTGCTAGCTGCTTCTGGGCCTCTGTGCGTCGGCTGGGATCCAGGATAACAGCGCCCCACAAGTGTTTACAGTTCCACAATGCATCCCCATCTGTGCCAGCACAAAACTTGATACGGCAAAAGGAGAACACGGGCTGATTGCCATTGATACGAAGAGCGCCGACATCGTCTACTTTGGCTCTGTCTTCCTCCCCGAGGAGGTCGAGTAAGTTACGAATAAGATTCTGGCAGTCGGGGTCCGTGATCTGCGTCTCTGAGCGCGACATCGCCCTGGACGTGTCCGTGACCCAGCCGCGGAGCTCTATGTACGATGGATTCCATTGTCGCTGGGCTCCTGCACCTCCGACTGATGACGCACCCCCTGCTCTCGGGGCCGCCGTGGACGCCGCGCCTGCCTTGATGGGGGCGATCTCCTTCTCCAAGCGGTCAAGCTTGGTGCCCTGCTTATTATTATGTGCCCTGAGCGAACCAATATCATCCTTGACCTCTGTGATCCCCTGCTTCAACTCAATCATATTCTCGGACTGGAGGGGCGCGAGGGCGCCCAGGGCATTTCCGAGCTTGCCGAAATAATGTGGGACGTCATCCGCCTTGCAAGCTTCACTGAAGGAGGCCATGGACTTCTCGCAGGCTTTCTGTTTCGCCTCCAGCGCCGTCGCCTGCGCCCGTCTCTTGACCCTGCGGTCATCGCCCATCGTCACATCAGGTACTGCCGTCGTCACATCTGTGGCTACCCTGTGGAGTTGACTCAGATGCGCCCCCCAGCGTTGACACCCGTCCTGGTCGTCCTGGATGGTACGTTTGCGGGGCGCAGCCTGGACCGCTGGGCCCTCTGCCCCCCGACCTTTGAGATATGTGTCCAAATCAAACGATTCTGTAGGATCAATAGGTGAGTCGATGGGTTCAGTCTTGTCGTCTGGCCTCTGTCTGGCACAATGGCGTGTCAAAACCTCATGAAAAGGGTGCGACGTCGCGCCCCCCTCGACCAATCACAATCACGCGAGAGCTGGAGTCGGACTCACACAAGAGCTGAAATCGGACGCACAAGAGAGAAAATGGCACAGCGATGTAAGAAGTAAAACGGGGGAGGTGGAAGCGACTGCAAGAGGGAAGGCGGCGCATCGCGCCTTCCTCCTCTGGAGCGACGTTGCTCTTGAGCGGCGTTGCTCTTGAGACGGGAACTCGTAGAGCTTCCTCGCGGAATGCGGGCGCGGCAATCTCGCATTCCGCGCGCGCGAGGGCGCGGTTTCATGGGGAAGGACGCGGAGGAGAAGACGGGAAGAATAAGGAAATGGGGGAGGCTGAGGAAGAGAAGGCGGAGGAGAAAAAGAAGCACGCGGAGAAGAAGGAGGGGGGGGGGAAGAGGGGAACGACCGGCAGAAGCGGGAAGGGCGAAGAGGGAGAGAAGAGGGGCGTTGATGATGATGAAGAGAAGAAAGATGAGGAAAAGGGGAAAGACAAGGAGCAGGAGGACAAAGTGGAGAAGAAGCAGATGAAGAGGGACGAGGAGGAGGAGAAGGACGAGAAGCAGGAGCACGAATAGTTGTTTGGTCCCAATTCTCGTAGCAGACCAATGTCAAACATGTACATACTTGCAAGGAGCGCTCCTGATGATTCGTCTAATTGCTGTGCCGAACAGCTCTAATCTTATCTGCAGCTCGAGCTACATGAAGAGGCATCGTCATCTATGGAAGAATACTAGAGTACGAAACGTTTGTTGGTTCCAGCTCTGGGAGCAAATCGAGTCCGGGCATCTACACACTTTAGACGAGCGTTTCCGATGACTTCCTCTCGACTGCTGCGCCAAGCAGCTCTGTAGCCCATCTGCAGCTCGAGTTATCCCAAGAAAATCACCGTTATATCTTGAAAAATTAACAAAGTTCGAATAGTTTTTCAAATCCAGCTTTGGTAGCAGACCAAAGATAATCGAGACTAGCGCGTCTGATGATTTTCTTCCCATTGCTGTGCCAAACAATTCTGCAGCTCATCTGCAGCTCGAATTGCATCCATAAGAGTATCATCATCTCTGGAAAATTTGCAGGGTACGAATATTTTTTCCGACCCAACTCTAGTAACAGACCGAGTTCAGGCATCTAGATACTTTAGACTAGCGCGTCTGATGAGTTTCTTCCGATTGCTGTGCCGAACAGCTCTGTAGCTCATCTGGAGCTCGAGTTACATGAAAGAACTCATCATCATCTCTGAAAAGATTAGCAGAGCACGAATAGGTTTTCGGACCCAGCTGTGGCCGCAGACCGAGTGCGGACATCTAGATACGAATGCGCCTGATGATTCTAAATAGATTAGGTGTGCCTGCCAGCTCTGTAGCTCTTCTACAGCTCCAGTTAACTGGAGAAACATGACAGCACCTGCCAAGATGACACTAAACAGCCGATCAGCCGCAATGCTTTTTAGCAGTAATATGTACCCGATCGACATGAAATAGAGATGGCAAGCGGGAATAAGATCGAATATGGGGCAAAAGTACTAGAGCTCCAACGAATGATTGAAGTTCGAGAAGTCGAATTTAAACCGAGCAAAGTTATGCAGACTTCTGTCAAGTTGTTTTGCCAACTAGCCCCCCAGCGCGGCGGAATTACTCTCGAGCTTCGCCGATAACGAATCACTCTAGCTATGCCGCTTCCCTCTTGGGGGCGCTCTACGAGTCAATCTTCGGAGAACCGACGCGAGGTCACCACGTTGCCCGCCCCGGCCCGGCGAGCCAACTGGGCGGTAAACTGTCACACTTGGTGACCGCCAGAACTCGTAGATCTTCCTCGTGGAATACTCTGGTATTTTTCCAGAGATCACGATGCCTTCTTCATGTAGCTCGAGCTCTATATGAGACTAGGGCTGTGCAGCACAGCAATTCGACGAATCATCAGGCGTCCGTTGCAAGTATCTTTTTGAAATTGATCTGCTACCGAGCTGGAATCGCAAAAATATTGTGCTCTGCTTCTCGTCCTCTTCATCCTTCTCTGCCTTCTTTTCTTCCTCGTTATTCGCTATTTCTGCTCCTGTTCCTTCTGTGTCTCCTGATTATCATCTTTTTTCTCGTCATCATCATTAGTGTCCCTGTCACCCTCTCCATCCTGACCTCCTGCTCGTCATTCTTATTTTTCTCCTCTCTTCCTCCTCCTAGCTCATCGATAACGAAGAGCTCTACGAGGTATTGAGCTGTGCGGGCCGAACGCCCGACCATTCCACCATTGCTGCTGTTCATACCTTTGAGGGGAGATGCCTGGCGTTGATGTCGGGTCTACGCAAGTGGAGAACTGAAGGATGGTCTGAGTTTCAGCGTAGACGATACAAAGCTCGACGACAGAAGTTTGTGGATCTGGGATTTCGTAGCACGGTGCAGATATGGCTATTTCGTTGCTGAGACTGGCCAAGGATGTCTCAGATGCTGCAAGTACTCGCATGAGACGATACACAACATACACAGTTGCAGATGGTGCGAAGACGGCGCCAAATCGGCGCCAGCTAAAAAATCGGGCGATGGCGGCAGCGGCGGCCTCTCAAGCATCCCCGATTTTGTCGAGTGGGGGTCGTCGGCAATCAGGAGCGTTCGCGTTGCATCGAGAGGTCTGAACTCGGTCCGCTACCCGAGCTAGATTCACAAAATTATTCGTATTCGACCGATATTTTCTTCGAATGTGGTAGATTGCTTAGCTGAACTCGAGCGGACGAAAAATCAGAAGAAAATCATGAGATGTGAAGATCTCCCTAATAGTATTTTCTACACACTGCAGATGAGATAGAACTGTTGAGCACAGCAATGGGATATCAATAGACGCCTGAGATCAGTCTGCTAGCAGCCCAGGCTGAAAAATTATTCGTTCTCTGCTAACTGTTTGGACATAATCTATGGTCAGGAAGCTATACGAGTGCCCGGCCGTGTGAAAGGTTAACGGTTCGGCGTCCAGTATCCCAGACTGGCGCCGGCGGTGAACCGCCAACCTGTTCACCGCCGGCAACCTCGTAGAGCTCCTGCCACGCGGATAGTGCATAGAGTCGAAAGAGAGAGCTGCTGGAAGCATTTCTCGAAAAAAAACATTCATTTTTTCATGTCGAGATGAAGTTGGTTCCTCCAAGTGTTTTAATAGTGCGCCTACAGAGCTCATATTAAGACGCAGAGATCCTCATAGTCGTTTACAGGTGCAGAAAAGCTGCTCCTGTCAAAATAAATGTCGAATATCTCTCAAATCTTTGCAAAACTAACCAAAAGTTATCCTTTTCTGCTGGGGTCGAACAACTGGCTCCACCCCGCGCCGGAATTATTCTACCTCATCGTTGCCGAAACTACGAGATATTCCCGATGTCCAGTGGGAGTCGTCGGAGGCGGGCAACAGATCACCAGCCTGCCATCGCTGAGGAATCCAAGATCTCACCAGAACGGATGATATCTTGGCTGGCCACGCTATATGGAGGGGGAGGTGAACGGAACATCGCGACACATATATTCTTGCGTTGCATGTAAAAGATAGGAGGCATCTCGGGCGCAAAAACTGGGAACCGGTAAACCGTCAACCAGCTTCCCGCCGGGCCATCGTAGAGCTCTTTCCTCGCACGGCGCTCCTCAGTAGACATCAAGAGAGAGTCTGGAGCACGACCCAGAAGCTCGAAAAAACACGATTTTATGTTTTTCTTCGAACTGGCTGCTCCAAGTGTTTTGATAATAATACTGCGCCTACAGACCTGGAAATTTGACTGGCAGATGCGGAATAACCCACTACTGGTGCGAAAACTTTCTCAGAATAAATTGTCAAATATCTTATAAATCTTAGCAAAACCGACCAAAAGTTATCACTTTGTCCTTTCTGGCCGGGTGGGCCAACTGGCGCCGGCGGTGAACCGTCAACCTGATCACCGCCGGGAATCTCGTAGAGCTCCTTCCACGCGTGAGAGTGCTGATAGTCGAAAGAGAGAGCTTATGGAGGCATTTCTCGAAAAATTGAACATTGATTTCTCTTATTTCGAGATGAAGTTGGTTCCCCAAAGTGTTTTGACAGTAAATCTGAGCCTACAGAGCTCATATTAAGACGCAGAGGCCCTCATAGTCGTTTACAGGTGCGAAAAATCTGGTTTCTCAAAATGAATGATCAAATATCTTTCAAATATTTGCAAAACCACCGAAAAGTTACCACATTGTCCTTTCTGGTCGGATCCGCGAACTAGCTCCATCCCGCGCCGGAGTTCCTCCAGCTGATCGATGCGGAAGAGCTCTACGAGGTAACATCATATTTGTATTTCTCGGTGTCAACGTGACGTCGGTTCCTCCAAATGTTTGGATGGTAAAACTGTCTCGAAAGCTGAGCTGCTCGCAGAATAAAGTTAAGATACTAATGCGCTGCCAGGAAAGACACGCATGCACGCGTGCCGGAGGCGCTCCCGGACCCGCTGCGACCTCAAACGAACTTCTGCGAGGATTCTGGACCGGCGAAGATGGGCTGCTGGCGGGCACCACCACCGTCCGGCTTCTATTCTAAAACCCTCTAGCTCTCAGAGAGCTCTCCAGGAATATAGTTCACATCTTAGCAAAACTGACCCAAAGTTATCACATCTTCTTTTCTGGCCGGGTCGACAACTAGCTCCACCCCGCGCCGGAATTCCTCTTGCTCATCGACTGGCGCCGGCGGTGAACCGTCAACCTAGTCACCGCCGGAAACCTCATAGAGCTCCTTTCGCACGTGAGAGTGCTCAGAATCAGAAGGGAGAGCTTCTGGAAGCATTCTCGAAAAAGGAAAAAATGATTTTTCCCCACATCCTGAGTGGGGTTCTTGTTTTCCCAGAACACCCTCTCCTTCCCACCCACCTCCCGCTCCATCTTCCATACAGCACAATATTATTCCTACCACACACACACCATGCCATACCATAGTTCCTACCACACATACCATACCATACCATACCATACCATACCACACCATACGTACCATACCGTACCATACCATACCATGGCGTACCATAGCATACCATACCATATCACACCAATGCCACACCGTACCATACCATACCATACCTCCAGTACCATACCATACCATATCATACCATACCGTACCATACCATACCTACCATACCATTCCATACCACTCCATACCGAAAACCATACTATTTACATGGTTTCGTGCCCCTCCCACCCTTCCAGGGAGGCCCCGCCTGAGCGAGGAGGGTATCCGAAAACCATACTATTTACATGGTTTCGTGCCCCTCCCACACCTCCAGGGAGGCCCCGCCTGAGCGAGGAGGGTATCCGAAAACATACTATTTACATGGTTTCGTGCCCCTCCCACCTCTCCAGGGAGGCCCCGCCTGAGCGAGGAGGGTATCCGAAAACCATACTATTTACATGGTTTCGACCCCTGCAGGGAGGCCCCGCCTGAGCGAGGAGGGTATCGGAAAACCATACTATTTACATGGTTTCGTGCCCCTCCCACCCCTCCAGGGAGGCCCCGCCTGAGCGAGGAGGGTATCGGAAAACCATACTATTTACATGGTTTCGTGCCCCTCCCACCCCTCCAGGGAGGCCCCGCCTGAGCGAGGAGGGTATCCGAAAACCATACTATTTACATGGTTTCGTGCCCCTCCCACCCTCCAGGGAGGCCCCGCCTGAGCGAGGAGGGTATCCGAAAACCATACTATTTACATGGTTTCGTGCCCCTCCCACCCCTCCAGGGAGGCCCCGCCTGAGCGAGGAGGGTATCCGAAAACCATACTATTTACATGGTTTCGTGCCCCTCCCACCCCTGCAGGGAGGCCCCGCCTGAGCGAGGAGGGTATCCGAAAACCATACTATTTACATGGTTTCGTGCCCCTCCCACCCCTCCAGGGAGGCCCCGCCTGAGCGAGGAGGGTATCCGAAAACCATACTATTTACATGGTTTCGTGCCCCTCCCACCCCTGCAGGGAGGCCCCGCCTGAGCGAGGAGGGTATCGGAAAACCATACTATTTACATGGTTTCGTGCCCCTCCCACCCCTCCAGGGAGGCCCCGCCTGAGCGAGGAGGGTATCCGAAAACCATACTATTTACATGGTTTCGTGCCCCTCCCACCCCTCCAGGGAGGCCCCGCCTGAGCGAGGAGGGCATCGGAAAAACCATACTATTTACATGGTGTCGTGCCCCTCCCACACCTCCAGGGAGGCCCCGCCAAAGCGAGGAGGGCATCAAGAAAATGGGTCCCACGAAACCGTTCATCTCTTTATGTGGGGAACTCCGTTAGCATAATTTTCATGTCGACATGAAGTTGGTTCCTCCAAGTGTTTTGATAGTTGAAGTGCGCCTACGGAGCTTCTATCAAGACGCAGAGGCCCTCACAATCGTCTACAGGTGCGAAAAATCTGCTCTCTCAAAATAAACTGTTAAATATCTTCAAACTGGGCGCCGGCGGTAACCGTCAACCTGGTTACCGCCGGGGACCTCGTAGAGCTCTTTTCTTGCCCAGCTCCGCGGAACACGTGAAGCGAGGTGCAGCGAGAGCCAAACAATTCTAAAATTACCCTGGCGACGTACCCAACCCCTGCGCAAAAGCGGGGCGCAAATAGTTTAGGATACTTTATAAGGGGGCGATGACGGAGCGAGGGTTACATATGTCTGCAGACGGAATTCGGGAGACTCGCAGGACACTGGCTACAGGAAAAGGGCTTGATAAAGCTGATGATTTACAATTCCTGAGCACTCCTAGCCACTTCGAAAACGGGATCACAGCAGGCCTCGAAAATGGCGACAGTTTCGCAGATCGCAGCCCCCCAGGGATGGCGAGGTCTAATTTGAATCTGCGCGTGGCCCTCACTGTGCTGGGCCCCCCAGCAGGCCTCGAAAATGGCGGCAGTTTCGCAGATCGCAGCCCCCCAGGGATGGCGAGGTCTAATTTGAATCCGCGCGTGGCCCTCACTGTGCTGGGCCCCCCAGCAGGCCTCGAAAATGGCGACAGTTTCGCAGATCGCAGCCCCCCAGGGATGGCGAGGTCTAATTTGAATCCGCGCGTGGCCCTCACTGTGCTGGGCCCCCCAGCAGGCCTCGAAAATGGCGACAGTTTCGCAGATCGCAGCCCCCCAGGGATGGCGAGGTCTAATTTGAATCCGCGCGTGGCCCTCACTGTGCTGGGCCCCCCAGCAGGCCTCGAAAATGGCGACAGTTTCGCAGATCGCAGCCCCCCAGGGATGGCGAGGTCTAATTTGAATCCGCGCGTGGCCCTCACTGTGCTGGGCCCCCCAGCAGGCCTCGAAAATGGCGACAGTTTCGCAGATCGCAGCCCCCCAGGGATGGCGAGGTCTAATTTGAATCTGCCGCGATTACCCTCTATGCTGGACCCCCCAGCAGGCCTCGAAAGTGGCGACAGTTTCACAGATCGCAGCCCCCCAGGGATGGCGAGGTCTAATTTGAATCCGCGCGTGGCCCACTGTGCTGGGCCCCCCAGCAGGCCTCGAAATGGCGACAGTTTCACAGATCGCAGCCCCCCAGGGATGGCGAGGTCTAATTTGAATCTGCCGCGATTACCCTCTATGCTGGACCCCCCAGCAGGCCTCGAAAGTGGCGACAGTTTCACAGATCGCAGCCCCCCAGGGATGGCGAGGTCTAATTTGAAACTTGGCGACCACTCGCGAGGTCTAAGGACTGTGCTGGGCCCCCCAGCAGGCCTCGAAAGTGGCGACAGTTTCACAGATCGCAGCCCCCCAGGGATGGCGAGGTCTAATTTGAATCTGCCGCGATTACCCTCTATGCAGGACCCCCCAGCAGGCCTCGAAAGTGGCGACAGTTTCACAGATCGCAGCCCCCCAGGGATGGCGAGGTCTAATTTGAATCTGCCGCGTACCCTCTTGCTCACAGAAGATCGCCCCCGAGGTCAATTCTGGCGACAGTTTCACAGATCGCAGCCCCCCAGGGATGGCGAGGTCTAATTTGATCTGCCGCGGTTACCCTCTATGCAGGACCCCCCAGCAGGCCTCGAAAGTGGCGACAGTTTCACAGATCGCAGCCCCCCAGGGATGGCGAGGTCTAATTTGGATCTGCCGCGGTTACCCTCTATGCAGGCAGGCCTCGAAAGTGGCGACAGTTTCACAGATCGCAGCCCCCCGCAGGCAAGACAAGAAGAGGCGGGAGGCGGGAGGCGGGAGAAGGGAGAAGGGACGCGACCACACTGCTCTATTCAAAACGAATACCCAACCAAGGAGGGTTGGGAAAAAATCAGTCGCATACAAATAGTTGTGCGCACTTAGCTCGAGGAGCAGACTCTGTCCAGAGCTCTAGGTGCTTCAGCCAAACGCCCTTAATGATTATGTATCGGTTTCTCTGCGCACCAGCTCTGTAGCTGTGCTACAGCTTGAGATAAGTGCAGGATACCGACAGCGCCTCTAAAGAGAACTTAAGAAATACGAATGGTGTTCTGGACCTAGCTCGAGTAGCAGAACGGGTTCAGGCCTCCCGATGGCACGCGTCTGGTGATATCCAATCGATTTATGTGCGTATCAGTTCTGGAGTTTCTTTGAATCTTGAGTTCAGTACAGAAAACCGACATCAATGGTCAAGACGACTCGAATAACACAAATAGTTTCGCGGCCCTAGTTCGAGTAGCAGACAGAGGTCAGGCCTCTGGATGCAACAGACGAACGCACCTGATGATTCTGAATCGGTTTCTGTAAGTATCACCTCTGTAGCTGTGCTAAATCTCGAGTTGAGTACAGGAAACCGTCCACACGTGTCAAGATGACTCGAAACGGCCGACGGTTCCCTCAAGTCTTTTGATAGTAATATTGCAGCTACGGACCTGAGAATTTAACTGGCCAAGATCACTCGAACAATACAAATAGTTTAGCAAATCTAGCTCGAGTATCAGACCGAGTTCAGGCCTCTGAATGCAACAGGCAGACGCGCCTGATGTCTACGAATCGATTCCTGTGATTACCAGCCCTGCAGCCCCCTTACAGCCCGAGTTGAGTGCAGAAAACCGACTGCACCTCTGAAGATGACTCGAACAATACGAATAGCTTCGCGGACCTAGCTCGGGCAGCAGACCGAGTTCAGAGCTCTGAATGCGACAGACAGACGCGACTGGTGTCTCCGAATCGATTCCAGTGATTACCAGCCCTGCAGACCCCTTACAGCTCGAGTTAAGTGCAGAAAACGGACAGCACCTCTCAAGATGACTCGAAGAATACGAATAGTTTTGCGGACCTAGCTCGGGCAGCACACCGACCTCTCAGCTCTGGATTTCGCAGGCGGACGCGCCTGATGTCTCCGAATCGATCCCTGTGAGTACGAGCCCTGTAGCCCCCCTAAAGCCCGAGTTAAGTGCAGAAAACTAACAGCACCTCTCAAGATGACTCGAACAATACGAATAGCTTCGCGAACCTAGCTCGGGCAGCAGACCGAGTTCAGACCTCTAGATGGAACAGACGAACACGCCTGATGATTCGCAATCGATTTCTGTGATAGTGAGATCTGTAGCTGTCCTACAGCTCGAGTTAAGTACAAAATACCGACAACGCGTATCAAGATGACTCGAAACAGCCGATCCCGCCGCGACGCTTTTTTTGCAGAAGTATTTACCCGATCGAGCTGGAATTAAGAAGGCGAGCGGGAATAAGATCGAATATGGTCAGAAAAAATACAAGAGCTCAAACGAATTGTTGAATTTCGAGAACAAAATTTTCAACCGACCAAAAGTCAGCAAAAGGTCCGTCGAGATTTTTCTTGCCAACTAGCTCTCCAGCGCGCCGGAACTGGCGCCGGCGGTGAACCGTCAACCTGGTCAACGCCGGGAACCTCGTAGAGCTCTTTCCACGCGTGAGAGAGCTCAGAGTCGGAAGAGAAAGCCTCTAGAGGCATTTCTCGAAAAAATGAACATTCATTTTTTCATGTCGACATGAAGTTGGTTCCCCCCAGTGTTTTGATAGTAAATGTGCGCCTACAGAGCTCATATTAAGACGCAGAGGCCCTCATAGTCGTTTAAAGGTGGGAAAAATCTGGTTTCTCCAAATGAATTGTCAAACTGGGCGCCGGCGGTGAACCGTCAACCTTCCTTACCGCCGGGGGACTCGTAGAGATTCCTGACAAATATAATGTCGAACAAAAAATGCAGAGAACGAGTAGTTTTCAGCCCAAGCGATTTCAGACCTCTCGATGCAAACAGCCGAACGCCCCCGATGCTTCTGGATTGTCTTCTGTACGAGCTCTGTAGCTCTCCTAGAACCCGAGTTACGTGCGTAAATCGACAGCAACCCTGACGATGACTCGAACAATACGAATAATTTGGCAAACCTAGCTCGAGTATCAGACCAAGTTCAGGCCTCTGAATGCGACAGGCGGACGCGCCTGATGTCTTTGAATCGATTCCTGTGATTACCAGCCCTGCAGCCACCTTACAGCCCGAGTTAACTGCAGAAAACCGACAGCATCTCAGGATGACTCGAACAACACGAATAGTTTCGCGGACCTAGTTTGGGCAGCAGACCGAGTTCCGAGCTCAGGATTCGACAGGTGGACGCGCCGGATGTCTCCGAATCGATTCCTGTGACTACCAGCACTGTAGCGCCCAACAACCCGAGTTAAGTACTGAAAACCGACAGCACCTCTCAAGATGATTCGAACAATACGAATAGTTTCGCGATTCTAGAGCGGGCAGCAGACCGAGTTCAGAGCTCTGGATTCAACAGAGAAACGCGACTGATGACTCTCAATCGGTTTCTGTAGGTATCAGCTCTGTAGCTGTCATATAGCTCGAGTTTAGTACAGAAAACCGAGAGCGCCTGTCAAGATGACTCGAATAATACGAATAGGTTTGCGGACCTAGCTCGGCTAGCAGACCGAGTTCAGACCTCTAGATGCAACAGACGAACGCGCCTGATAATTCTGAATCGATAAGGTGTGCTTACCAGCTGTGTAGCTGTCCTGTATCTCGAGTTAAGTCCAATATACTGAGAGCGCGTATGAAGATGACTCGAAACAGCCGATCCCGCCCGTGTGCTTTTTGGCAGTAAAAGGTACCCGATCGAGCTGAAATCAAGATGGCGAGCGGGAATAAGATCGAATATCACGGGGAAAAATACAAGAGCTCCAACGAATGGTTGAATTTCGAGAACAAAATTTTCAACCGACTAAAAGTCACCAAAAGGTCCGTCGAGATTTTTCTTGCCAACTAGCTCTCCAGCGCCCCGGAATTACTCTTAAGCTTCCAGCAACAACTTGCTAAGGGAAGCTCTACGAGTTATGTCTGTCAAATCTTTGCAAAACCGACCCAAAGTCACCACTTTGTCTCTTTTGGTCGGGTCAGCCAACTAGCTCACCCCGCGCCGGAATTCCTCCAGCTCATCGATTCCGAAGAGCTCTACGAGCTACTGGGCGCCGGCGGTAAACCGTCAACCTTTCTTACCCCCGGGGGACTCGTAGAGCTTCCTGACCAGATATAATGAAAAATTGTAGAGAACGAATAGTTTTCAGCCTAAACGATTTCAGACCTCTCGATGCAACAGCCGAACGCCCCTCATGCTTCTGGACCGTTTCGTCTGCGCACGAGCTCCGTAGCTCTCTTACAGCCCGAGTTACGTGCGAAAATCGACAGCACCTCTCAAGATTACTCGAACAATACAAATAGTTTCGCGAATCTAGCTCGAGTATCAGACCGAGTTCAGACCTCTGAATGCAACAGGCAGGCGCGCCTGATGTCTCCGAATCGATTCCTGTGATTACCAGCCCTCCACCCCCCTTACAGCCCGAGTTAAGTGCAGAAAACCGACAGCACCTCTGAAGATGACTCGAACAATACGAATAGTTTGGCGGACCTCGGGGCAGCAGACCGAGTGCAGAGCTCTGAATGCGACAAGCGGACGCAACTGATGTCTCCGAATCGATTCCAATGGTTACCAGCCTGCAGCCCCCTTACAGCTCGAGTTAAGTGCAGGAAACGGACAACACCTCTCAAGATGACTCGAAGAATACAAATAGTTTTGCGGACCTAGCTCGGGCAGCACACCGAGTTCTGAGCTCTGGATTTGGCAGGCGGACGCACCTGATGTCTCCGAACCGATTCCTGTGAGCACGAGCCCTGTAGCCCCCCTGCAGCCCGAGTTAAGCGCAGAAAACTGACAGCACCTCTCAAGATGACTCGAACAATACGAACAGTTTGGCAAACCTGGCTCGGGCAGCAGACCGAGTTCAGACCTCTAGATGGAACAGACGAACGCGCCTGATGATTCGCAATCGATTTCCGTGAGAATAAGCTCTGTAGCTGCCCTACAGCTCGAGTTAAGTACAAAATACCGACAACGCGTACCAAAATGACTCGAAACAGCTGATCCCGCCGCGACGCTCTTTTTCAGAAATATTTACCCGATCGAGCTGAGATCAAGAAGGCGAGCGGGAGTCGAATATGGTCAGAAAGAATACTAGAGCTCAAACGAATTGTTGAATTTCGAGAGCAAAACTGGGCGCCGGCGGTAAACCGTCAACCTTTCTTACCGCCGGGGGACTCGTAGAGCTTCCTGACAATATATAATGTCGAAAAAAATTGAGAACGAATAGTTTTTCAGCCCAAGCGATTTCAGACCTCTCGATGCAACAGCCGAACGCCCCCCGATGCTTCTGAATTGTCTTCTGCACGAGCTCTGTAGCTCAGCCCGAGTTACGTGCGTTAATTGACAGCACCTCTGAAGATGACTCGAACAAAACGAACAGTTGAGCAAACCCAGCTCGAGTATCAGACCGAGTTGAGACCTCTGAATGCGACAGGCGGACGCGTCTGATGTCTTCGAATCGATTCCTGTGATTACCAGCCCTGCAGCCCCCTACAGCCCGTGTTAAGTGCAGAAAGCCGACAGCATATTTCAGGATGACTCGAACAATACGAACAGTTTCGCGGACCGAGTTCGGGCAGCAGACCGAGTTCCGAGCTCTCGATTTCACTGGCGGGCGCGCCTGATATCTCCGAATCGATTGCTGTCACCACCAGCACTGTAGCCCCCCAACAGCCCGAGTTAAATGCAGAAAACCGACAGCACCTCTCAAGATGACTTGAACAATACAAACAGTTTCGCGATTCTGGAGCGGGCAGCAGACCGAGTTCAGAGCTCTGGATTCAATAGATGAACGCGACTGATGATTGTGAATTCGTTTCTGTGGGTATCAGCTCGAATAATACAAATAAGTTTGCGGACCTAGCTCGGCTAGCAGACCGAGTTCAGACCTCTGGATGCAACAGACGAACGCGCCTGATCATTCTGAATCGATGACGTGTGCTTACCAGCTCTGTAGCTGTTCTATATCTCGAGCTAAGTTCAATATACCGACAGCGCGTATCAAGATGACTCGAAACAGCCGATCCCGCCGCAGTGCTTTTTGGCAGTAAAAGGTACCCGATCGAGCTGAGATCAAGATGGCGAGCGGGAATAAGATCGAATATCACGGGGAAAAATACAAGAGCTCCAACGAATGGTTGAATTTCGAGAACAAAATTTTCAACCGACCAAAAGTCACCCAAAGGTCCGTCGAGATTTTTCTTGCTCGCCCCAGAATTACTCTTAAGCTTCCAGCAACAACTGGGCGCCGCCAAGGGACTCGTAGCTTCCTCACAATACATAATGTGAAAAAATGCAGAGAACAAATAGTTTTTCAGCCGAAGCGATTTCAGATCTCTCGATGCATGCGACAGGCGAACGCGTCTGATGTCTGCGAATCGACTCCTGTGATTACCAGCCCTGCAGCCCCCCTACAGCCCGAGTTAAGTGCAGAAAACCGACAGCACCTTTCAGGATGACTTGAACAATTCAATAGTTTCGCGGACCTAGTTCGTGCAGCAGACCCAGTTCCGAGCTCTGGATTCGACAGGCTAATACGAAGAGATTTGCAGACCTAGCTCGGCTAGCAGACCGAGTTCAGAGCTCTAGATTGAACAGGCGAACGTGCCTGATCATTCTGAATCGATAAGGTGTGCCTACCAGCTCTGTAGCTGTCCTAAAGCTCGAGTTATGATCAGAAAACCGTCATCGCGTGTCAAGATGACTTAAAGCGGCCGATCTCGCCTGGACGCTTTTTGGCAGTAAAATGTACTCGATCAAGCTGAGATCAAGATGACGAGCGGGATAAGATCGGATATCATGGAAAAAATACGAGAGCTCAAACGAGTTGAATTTCGCGAACAAAACCGACCAAACCGGGCGCCGGCGTCAAACCGTCAACCTTTGTTACCGCCGGGAGACTCGTAGAGCTTCCTGACAATATATAATGTCGAAAAACAATTGCAGAGAACGTATAGTTTTTGAGCCCAAGCGATTTCAGACCTCTCGATGCAACAGCCGAACGCCCCCGATGCTTCTGGATTCTCTTCTGCACGAGCTCTGTAGCTCTCCTACAGCCCGAGTTACGTGCGTAAATCCACAGCAACCTGCAGATACTCGAACATTACGAACAGTTTGGCAAACCTAGCTCGAGTATCAGACCAAGTTCAGGCCTCCGAATGCGACAGGCAAACGCGTCTGATGTGTCCGAATCGATTCTTGTGATTACCAGCCCTGCAGCCCTACAGCCCGAGTTAAGTGCAGAAAACCGACAGCACCTCTCAGGATGACTCGAACAATACGAATAGTTTTGCGGACCTAGTTCGGGCAGCAGACCGAGTTCCGAGCTCTGGATTCGACAGGCGGACCCGCCTGATGTCTCCGAATCGATTCCTGTGACCATCAGCACTGTAGCCCCCCCAGCCCGAGTTAAGTAGAGAAAACCGACAGCACCTCAATATAACTTGAACAATACGAATAGTCTCGCAATTCTAGAGCGGGCAGCAGATCGAGTTCAGAGCTCTGGATTCAACAGACAAACGCGACTGATGATTCTGAATCGATTTCTGCACTTATCAGCTCTGTAGCTGTCCTATAGCTCGAGTTAAGAGCAGAAAACCGAGAGCGCCTGCACGGTGACTCGAATAATACGAACAGGCTTGCGGTCCTAGCTCGGCTAGCTGATCGAGTTCAGACCTCTAGATGCAACGGACGAACGCGCTCGATGATTCTGAATCGATGAGGTGTGCTTACCAGCTCTGTAGCTGTCCTCTATCTCGAGTTAAGTCCAATATGCCGACAGTGCGTATCAAGATGACTCGAAACGGCCGATCCCGCCACAGTGCTTTTGATAGTAATATTCACCCGATCGAGCTGAGATGGAGATGGCGAGCGGGAATGAGATCGAATATCACGGAAAAAATACTAGAGCTCCAACGAATGTTCAAATTTTGAGAACATAATTTTCAACTAAGCAAAAGTAACCAAAAGTTCCGTCGAGATTTTTCGAGCCAACTAGCCCGTCAGTGCGTCCGAATTACTCTAAAGCTTCCTTGGGGAAGCTCTACGAGTCAAGTCATCAAAAGGTCTGTCGAGATTTTTCTTGCCAACTAGCTCTCCAGCGCCCCGGAATTACTTATTTTCTAAGAGAAGCTCAACGAGTTACTTGCTAAGGGGAACTCTACGAGTTATTTTCAATCGACCTGAAGTCAGCAAAAGCTTCGTCGGGATGTTCCTTGCCAACTAGCTCTTCAGCGCGCCGGAACTTGGTAGCGTCCACTTGGTAGCGTCACTGGGAGCCGGCGGTGAACCGTCAACCTTGGTTACCGCCGGGAGACTCGTAGAGCTTCCTAGCTCGACTTAAGTTAAGAAAACCGACAGCACCTACCGAAATTCCGACTTATAGTGAATATTTTTGACCTCTGAATGCGACAGGCGGACGCGTCTGAAGTCTACGAATCGACTCCTCATTACCAGCCCTGCAGCCCCACTACAGCCGGAGTTAAGTGCAGAAAACCGACAGCACCTCTCAGGAGACTCGACCAATACAGTAGTTTCGCAGACCTACTTCGGGCAGCAGACCGAGTTCGAGCTCTGAATCCGACAGGCGGACGCGCCTGATGTCTTCAGATCGATTCCTGTGTCCACCAGAGAAGCCCCTCTCAGCGCAAGTTCAGTGAAGAAAACCCAGCACTTCTCAAGATGACTCGACCAATACGAATAGTTTCGCAATTCTAGATCGGGCAGCAGACCGAGTTCAGAGCTCTCGATTTGAGAAACAAACACAACTGATGATTCTGAATCGGTTTCTTTAAATATGAGCTCTGTAGCTGTCCTACAGCTCGAGTTAAGTACAGAAAGCCGAGAGAGCCTGTCAAGATGACTCGAAAAATTCGAATAGGTTTGCGGACCTAGCTCGGCTAACAGACCGTGTTCAGACCTTTCAATTCAACAGGCGAACACGCCTAATCATTATTCATCGACTGGGCGCGGTAAACCGTCAACCTTGGTTACCGCTGGAAGACTCGTAGAGCTTCCTAGCTTCACTTAAGTTGAGAAAACCGACAGCACCTACCAACATGCCGACTCATAGTGAATATTTTTTGACCTCTCAATGCGACAGGCGGATGCGTCTGATGTCTGCGAATCGACTCCTGTCATTACCAGCCCTGCAGCCCCCCTACAGCTCGAGTTAAGTGCAGAAAACCGACAGCACTCTCAGGATGACTCGAACAATACAATAGTTTTGCAGACCTAATTCTGGCAGCAGACCGAGTTCCGAGCTCTCGATTCGACAGGCGCACGCGCCTCATGTCTTCAAATTGATTCCTGTGACCACCAGCACTGTAGCCCCCCTCAGCGCGAGTTGAGTGAAGAAAACCGAGAGCACTTCTCAAGATGACTCGACCAATACGAATAGTTTCGCGATTCTAGATCGGGCAGCAGACCGAGTTCAGAGCTCTGGATTCGACAGACAAACGGAACTGATGATTCTGAATCAGTTTCTGTAAATATCAGTTATGTAGCTGTCCTACAGCTCGGGTTAAGTGCACAAAAACCCAGAGTTCCTGTCAACTCGAATAATACGATTAGGTTTGCGGACTAGCTCGGCTAACAACCGAGTTCAGACTTCTGGATTCAACAGGCGAACGCGCCTAATCATTTACATCTATTAGCTGTGCTTACGAGCTCTGTAGCTGTCCTAAAGCTCGAGTTATGTTCAGAAAATCGTGAGCGCGCATCAAGAGGACTCGAAACGGCCAATCCCGCCACAGTGCTTTTCAATAGTAATATTCACCCGATTGAGCTGAGATCAAGATGGCGAGCGGTAATAAGATCGAATATCACGGGAAAAAATACAAGAGCTCTAACGAATGTTCAAATTTCGAGAACAAAATTTAACCGACCAAAAGTCAGCAAAAGTTCAGTCGAGATTTTTCTTGCCAACTAGCTCTCCAGCGCGCCGGAATTACTCTTCAGCTTCGCAACTAGCTTGGGGAAGCTCTACGAGTTACTTGGCAGCGTCCAAAACCCGGAGAGCAAAGAGACTGGGCGCCGGCGGTAAGCCGTCAACCTTTGATACCGCCGGGGGACTCGTAGAGCTTCCTGACAGTACATAATGTGGAAAAAACAAGATAATTTCAGCCCAAGCCAGACCTCTCAAGATAACTCTGGCAAAAAAACGAACAGCTTGGAACCCAGCTCGAGTGTCAAACCGAATTCAGACCTCTGAATGCGACAGGCGGACGCGTCTGATGTCTGTGAATCGACTCCTGTTATTACCAGCCCTGCAGCCCCCCTACACACCGAGTTAAGTGCAGAAACCGATAGCAGCTCTCAGGATGACTTGAATAATACAATAGCTTCGTGGAGCTAGTTCGAGCAGCAGACCGAGTTCCGAGCTCTGGGTTCGACAGACGGACGCGCCTGATGTCTCCAAATCGATTTCTGTGACCAGCATCACTGTAGCCCTCCCCCAGCACGAGTTAAGTGCAGAAAACCGAGAGCACTTCTCAAGATGACTCGAACAATACGAATAGTTTTGCGGACCTAGCTCGGGCAGCAGGCCGAGTTCAGAGCTCTCGATTGAACAGACGAACGCGCCTGATGATTCCCGATCGGTTTCTGTGACTATGAGCTCTGTAACTGCCCTACAGCTCGAGTTAAGTACAGAAAACCGAGAGCGTCTGCTACGATGACTCGAATAATACGAACAGGTTTGCGGACCTAGCAGGGCTAGCAGACCGAGCTCAGACCTCTGGATTCAACAGGCGAACGCGCCTAATCATTCTGAATCGATTAGCTGTGCTTACCAGCTCTGTAGTTGTCCTGAAGAGTTATCTTGAGAAAACCGACAGCGCGTATCAAGATGACTCGAAACGGTCGATCCCGCCGGAGTGCTTTTTGGCAGTAAAAGGTACCCGATCGAGCTGAGATCAAGATCGAGACTGGAAATAAGATCGAATATCACGGGAAAAAATATTAGAGCTCAAACGAATTGTTGAATTTTTAGAACAAAATTTTCAAGCGACCAAAAGTCAGCAAAAAGGTCTGTCGAGATTTTTCTCGCCAACTAGCTCTCCAGCGCCCCCGAATTACTGGGCGCCGGCGGTAAACCGTCAACCTTTGTTACCGCCGGGGGACTCATAGAGCTTCCTGACAACATATAATGTCGAAAGAAATTACACAGAAAAACAAGTTTTCCTGCCCAGGCAATTTGAGACCTCTCGGATGCAACAGCCGAACGCCCCCGATGCTTCTAGATTGTCTTCTGTACGAGCTCTGTAGCTCTCCTACAGCCCGAGTTACGTGCGTAAGTCGACAGCACTGATGACTCGAACAATACGAATAGTTTGGCAAACCTAGTTCGAGTATCAGACCAAGTTCAGACCTCTGCATGCGACAGGCGGACGCGTCTGATATCTCTGAATCGATCCCTGTGAATACCAGCCCTGCAGCCCCCCCTGCAGCCGAGTTAAGTGCAGGAAACCGACAGCACCTCTCAGGATGACTCGAACAATACGAATAGTTTCGCGGACCTAGTTCGGGCAACAGACCGAGTTCGGAGCTCTGGATTCCGCAGGCGAGCGCGCCTGATGTCTCCGAATCGATTCCAGTGATTACCAGCCCTGCAGCCCCCCTACAGCCCGAGTTAAGTGCAGAGAACCGACAGCATCTCGCAAGCGACTCGAACAATACGAATAGTTTCGCGATTCTAGATCGGGCAGCAGACCGAGTTCAGTGCTCTGGATTCAACAGACAACGGCCACTGATGATTCTGAATCAGATTCGTATCAGCTCTTTAGCTGTCCTGTAGCTCGAGTTAAGTACAGAAAACCGAGAGCGCCTGTCAAGATGACTCGAATAATACGAATGGTTTGCGCACGTAGCTCGGCGAGCAGACCGAATTCAGACCTCTGGCTTCAACAGGCGAACGCGCCTGATCATTCTGAATCGATTAGCTGTGCTTACCAGCTCTTTAGCTGTCCTGAAGCTCGAGTTATCTTGAGAAAGCCGACACCGCGTGACAAGATGACTCGAAACGGCCGATCCCGCCCGCGTGCTTTTTGGCAGTTAAAGGCACCCGATCGAGCCGAGATCAAGATGGCGAGCGGGAATAAGATCGAATATCACGGGAAAAAATACAAGAGCTCCAACGAATGGTTGAATTTCGAGAACAAAATTTTCAACCGACCAAAAGTCAGCAAAAGGTCCGTCGAGATTTTCCTTGCCAACAAGCTCTCCCCCGAACTGGGAACCGGCGGTAAACCGTCAACCAGGTTACCGCCGGGCTCCTCGTAGAGCTCTTCTCTTGCACAGGGCTCTTCGGAACAGATGATAGAAGCTTCTGCAGCGAGAGCCGACAAATTCGAAAGATCACGATTTTCAGTGTCCTTCACAGTCGTTCCTCCGAATGTTTTGATGGTAATACTAACGCTAGAGCCATAAAAATGTAACAGCAGGTGCGCCATATCTTGCTACAGGGAATGGAAATTTCAGTTCTAGAAACGAACTGTAAAATTTTGCATAAAGTGCAAAAAACCGCCCCAAGGTTACCACATTCTCTCTTAACGTCGGTTCAGCCAACTGGGCGCCGGCGGTAGACCGTCAAGCTTGGTGCCGGGAGACTCGTAGAGCTTCCTAGCTCGACTTAAGTTGAGAAAACCGACAGCACCTACCAACATTCCGACTCATAGTGAACATGTTTTGACCTCTGAATGCGACAGGCGGACGCGTCTGATATCTGCGAATCGACTCCTGTCATTACCAGCCCTGCAGCCCCCCTCCAGCCCGAGTTAGTTGCAGAAAACCAAGCATCTCTCAGGATTACTCGAACAATATGAATAGCTTCGCGGACCTAGTTCGGGAAGCAGACCGAGTTCCGAGCTCTGGATCCGACAGGCGGACTTGCCTGATGTCTTCAAATCGATTGCTGTGACCACCAGCACTGTAGCCCCTCTTAGCGCGAGTTCAGTGAAGAAAACCGAGAGCACTTCTCAAGATGACTCGACTAATACGAATAGTTTTGCGATTCTAGATCAGGCAGCAGACCAAGTTCAGAGCTCTGGATTCGATAGACAAACGCAACTGATTGTTCTGAATGGGTTTCTGGAATATCAGCTCTGTAGCTGTCGTACAGCTCGAGTTAAGTACAGAAAACCGAGAGTTTTGTCAAGATGACTCGAAGAATACAAATAGCAAGATGACTCGAAACGGCCGATCCCGCCACAGTGCTTTTCGATAGTAATATTCAACCGATAAAGCTGAGATCAAGATTGCGAGCGGAAATAAGATCGAATATCACGGAAAAAAATTAACGAATTGTCCAATTTTGAGAACAAAAAAAATTGCAACCGACCAAAAGTCACCAAAACTTCTGTCGAGATTTTTCTTGCCAACTAGCTCTCCAGCGCGCCCGAATTACTCTTAAGCTCCCAGCAACTAGCTTAGGGAAGCTCTACGAGTCACTAGCTCCAACCTGCGTCCGAATTCCTCTTTGCTCTTTACCGAAGAGCTCTACGAGGTATTACTCTTTAGCTTCCAGCACTGGCATCCGGCGGTGAACCGTCAACCAGGTAACCGCCGGGAGCCTCGTAGAGCTCTATTCTGGCGCGGCGCTGCTCGAAGCACACAAAAGAAGCTTTCTCAAGCGTGAAGAAGAAATATCGTATCTTTTTTAAATTTTGCATCTTCGCTTTAACCTAGCTACCAGACCGAGTTCGGACCTCTCGATGCGAGAAAAATCGCGCCGGGTGATACTGGGTCGGTTCATATGCGTGCCAGCTCTGTAGCTCTTCTAAATCTTCAGTTAAGGGAAACCGACAACACCCGTCAAAATGATCGTATATTACAAATAATTGTGCGGGCCTAGCTCGAGCAGCAGACCGAGTTCAGACCTCTCGATGGGACAGACGAACGCATCGGATAATTCTCAATCAGTTTCTGTAAGCATCAGCTCTGTAGCTCTCCTAAATCTCGAGTTAAGCACAGAAAACCGTCAACGCGTGTCAAGATGACTCGAAACGGCCGACGGTTCTCTGAAGTCTTTTGATAGTAATATTACAGCTACAGACCTGGGAATTTAACTGGCAGTCGCGGCATAATTCGCTACAGGTGGGAAAATACCTGTTTGTAAAACGAATCTTCAAAGTTTGCACAGAGATATAATAACTGATCCCAAGTCGTCACATTGTCTCTTAAGGTTGGGTCGGCCAACTGGGCGCCGGCGGTAAACCGTCAACCTTGGTTACCGCCGGGAGACTCGTAGAGCTTCCTAGCTCGACTTAAGTTGAGAAAACCGACAGCATCACCCAACATTCCTCACAGTGAATTTTTTGACCTCTGAATGCGACAGGCGGACGCGTCTGATGTCTGCGAATCGACTCCTCTCATTACCAGCCCTGCAGCCCCCCTACAGCCCGAGTTAAGTGCAGAAAACCGACAGCACCTCTCAGGATGACTCGAACAATAGAGTAGTTTCGCAGACCTTTTTCGGGCAGCAGACCGAGTTCCGAGCTCTGGATTCGACAGGCGGACGCACCTGATGTCTTCAAATCGATCCTGTGACCACCAGCACTCCACCCCCCTCAGCGCGAGTTGAGTGAAGAAAATCGACAGCACCTCTCAAGATGACTCGACCAATACGAATAGTTTCGCGAACCTAGCTCGGGCAGCAGGCCGAGTTCAGAGCCCTGGATTCAACAGACAAACGCAACTAACGATTCTGAACCAGTTTCTGTAAATATCAGCTCTGTAGCTGTCCTACAGCTCGAGTTGAGTGCAGAAAACCGAGAGTCCCTGTCAAGATGACTCGAATAATACGAATAGGTTTGCGGACTTAGCTCGACTTGCAGACCGAGTTCAGACCTCTGGATTCAACAGGCGAACGCGCCGAATCATTCTACATCGATTAGCTGTGCTTACCAGCTCTGTAGCTGTCCTAAAGCTCGAGTTATGTTCAGAAAACCGTCAGCGCGTATCAAGATGACTCAAAACGGCCGATCCCGCCACTGCGCTTTTCGATAGTAATATTCACCCGATCGAGCTGAGATCGAGATGGTGAGCGGGAATAAGATCGAATATCACGGGAAAAAATACAAGAGCTCTAACGAATTGTTGAATTTCGAGAACAAAATTTTCAACCGACCAAAAGTCAGCAAAAGGTCCGTCGAGATTTTCCTTGCCAACAAGCTCTCCCCCGAACTGGGAACCGGCGGTAAACCGTCAACCAGGTTACCGCCGGGCTCCTCGTAGAGCTCTTCTCTTGCACAGGGCTCTTCGGAACAGATGATAGAAGCTTCTGCAGCGAGAGCCGACAAATTCGAAAGATCACGATTTTCAGTTTCCTTCACAGTCGTTCCTCCGAATGTTTTGATAGTAATACTAACGCTAGAGCCATAAAAATGTAACAGCAGGTGCGCCATATCTTGCTACAGGGAATGGAAATTTCAGTTCTAGAAACGAACTTTAAAATTTTGCATAAAGTGCAAAAAAAACGTCCCAAGGTTACCACATTCTCTCTTAACGTCGGTTCAGCCAACTGGGCGCCGGCGGTAGACCGTCAAGCTTGGTGCCGGGAGACTCGTAGAGCTTCCTAGCTCGACTTAAGTTGAGAAAACCGACAGCACCTACCAACATTCCGACTCATAGTGAACATGTTTTGACCTCTGAATGCGACAGGCGCACGCGTCTGATATCTGCGAATCGACTCCTGTCATTACCAGCCCTGCAGCCCCCCTACAGCCCGAGTTAGTTGCAGAAAACCAAGCATCTCTCAGGATTACTCGAACAATATGAATAGCTTCGCGGACCTAGTTCGGGAAGCAGACCGAGTTCCGAGCTCTGGATCCGACAGGCGGACTTGCCTGATGTCTTCAAATCGATTGCTGTGACCACCAGCACTGTAGCCCCTCTTAGCGCGAGTTCAGTGAAGAAAACCGAGAGCACTTCTCAAGATGACTCGACTAATACGAATAGTTTTGCGATTCTAGATCAGGCAGCAGACCAAGTTCAGAGCTCTGGATTCGATAGACAAACGCAACTGATTGTTCTGAATGGGTTTCTGGAATATCAGCTCTGTAGCTGTCGTACAGCTCGAGTTAAGTACAGAAAACCGAGAGTTTTGTCAAGATGACTCGAAGAATACAAATAGCAAGATGACTCGAAACGGCCGATCCCGCCACAGTGCTTTTCGATAGTAATATTCAACCGATAAAGCTGAGATCAAGATTGCGAGCGGAAATAAGATCGAATATCACGGAAAAAAAAGAATTGTCCAATTTTGAGAACAAAAAAAATTGCAACCGACCAAAAGTCACCAAAACTTCTGTCGAGATTTTTCTTGCCAACTAGCTCTCCAGCGCGCCCGAATTACTCTTAAGCTTCCAGCAACTAGCTTAGGGAAGCTCTACGAGTCACTAGCTCCAACCTGCGTCCGAATTCCTCTTTGCTCTTTATCGAAGAGCTCTACGAGGTATTACTCTTTAGCTTCCAGCACTGGGATCCGGCGGTGAACCGTCAACCAGGTAACCGCCGGGAGCCTCGTAGAGCTCTATTCTGGCGCGGCGCTGCTCGAAGCACACAAAAGAAGCTTTCTCAAGCGTGAAGAAGAAATATCGTATCTTTTTTCAATTTTGCATCTTCGCTTAAACCTAGCTACCAGACCGAGTTCGGACCTCTCGATGCGAGAAAAATCGCGCCGGGTGATACTGGGTCGGTTCATATGCGCGCCAGCTCTGTAGCTCTTCTAAATCTTCAGTTAAGGGAAACCGACAACACCCGTCAAAATGATCGTATATTACAAAGAGTTGTGCGGGCCTAGCTCGAGCAGCAGACCGAGTTCAGACCTCTCGATGGGACAGACGAACGCATCGGATAATTGTCAATCAGTTTCTGTAAGTATCAGCTCTGTAGCTCTCCTAAATCTCGAGTTAAGTACAGAAAACCGTCAACGCGTGTCAAGATGACTCGAAACGGCCGACGGTTCTCTGAAGTCTTTTGATAGTAATATTACAGCTACAGACCTGGGAATTTAACTGGCAGTCGCGGCATAATTCGCTACAGGTGGGAAAATACCTGTTTGCAAAACGAATCTTCAAAGTTTGCACAAAGATATAATAACTGATCCCAAGTCGTCACATTGTCTCTTAAGGTCGGGTCGGCCAACTGGGCGCCGGCGGTAAACCGTCAACCTTGGTTACCGCCGGGAGACTCGTAGAGCTTCCTAGCTCGACTTAAGTTGAGAAAACCGACAGCATCACCCAACATTCCTCACAGTGAATTTTTTGACCTCTGAATGCGACAGGCGGACGCGTCTGATGTCTGCGAATCGACTCCTCTCATTACCAGCCCTGCAGCCCCCCCCCCCTACAGCCCGAGTTAAGCGCAGAAAACCGACAGCACCTCTCAGGATGACTCGAACAATAGAGTAGTTTCGCAGACCTTTTTCGGGCAGCAGACCGAGTTCCGAGCTCTGGATTCGACAGGCGGACGCACCTGATGTCTTCAAATCGATCCTGTGACCACCAGCACTCCACCCCCCTCAGCGCGAGTTGAGTGAAGAAAAACGACAGCACCTCTCAAGATGACTCGACCAATACGAATAGTTTCGCGAACCTAGCTCGGGCAGCAGGCCGAGTTCAGAGCCCTGGATTCAACAGACAAACGCAACTAACGATTCTGAATCAGTTTCTGTAAATATCAGCTCTGTAGCTGTCCTACAGCTCGAGTTGAGTGCAGAAAACCGAGAGTCCCTGTCAAGATGACTCGAATAATACGAATAGGTTTGCGGACTTAGCTCGACTTGCAGACCGAGTTCAGACCTCTGGATTCAACAGGCGAACGCGCCGAACCATTCTACATCGATTAGCTGTGCTTACCAGCTCTGTAGCTGTCCTAAAGCTCGAGTTATGTTCAGAAAACCGTCAGCGCGTATCAAGATGACTCAAAACGGCCGATCCCGCCACTGTGCTTTTCGATAGTAATATTCACCCGATCGAGCTGGGATCGAGATGGTGAGCGGGAATAAGATCGAATATCACGGGAAAAAATACTAGAGCTCTAACGAATTGTTGAATTTCGAGAACAAAATTTTCAACCGAGCAAAAGTCACCAAAAGTTCCGTCGAGATTTTCCGAGCCAACTAGCTCTCCAGCGCGCCGGAATTACTCTTAGCTTCCAGCTATAACTAGCTGAGGGAAGCTCTACGAGTTACTAGCTGCACCTGCGCCCGAATTCCTCTAGCTCATCTTGCCGATGAGCTCTACGAGGTACTGGGCGCCGGCGGTAAACCGTCAACCTTTCTTACCGCCGGGGGACTCGTAGAGCTTCCTGACAGCAAATAGTGTGGAAAAAAACTCCAAAGAACGACTAGTTTTTCAGCCCAAGCGATTTCAGACCTCTCAAGATGACTCGAACCAAAAAACAAACAGTTTCGCAACCCAGTTCGAGTATCGAACCGAGTTCAGATCTCTGAATGCGACAGGCGGGCGCGTCTGATGTCTGCGAATCCACTCATGTGATTCCCAGCCCTGCAGCCCCCCTACAGCCGGAGTTAAGTGCAGAAAACCGACAGTATCGACTCGAATAATAAAATAGTTTCGCGACCTAGTTCGAGCAGCAGACCGAGTTCCGAGCTCTGGAATCGACCAACAGACGCGTCTGATGTGTGCAAATCGATATCTGTGACCCGCAGCAGTAGCTCTCCCCCAGCACGAGTTGAGTGCAGAAAATTGAGAGCACTTCTCAAGATGATTCAGACAATACGAATAGCTTCGCGAACCTAGCTCGGGCAGCAGGCCGAGTTCAGAGCTCTCGGTTCAATAGACGAACGCGACTGATGATTCCCCATCGATGTCTGTGACAATGAGCCCTGTAGCTGCCCTACAGCTCGAGTTAAGTACAGAAAACCGAGAGCGTCTGTCAAGATGACTCGAATAATACGAATAGGTTTGCGGACCTAGCTCGGCTAGCAGACCGATTTCAGACCTCTGGATTGAACAGGCGAACGCGCCTGATAATTCTGAATGCGATAGGTGTGCTTACCAACTCTGTAGCTGCCCTACAGCTCGAGGTAAGTACAAAATACCGACAACGCGTATCAAGATGACTCGAAACGGCCGATCCCGCCGGGACGCTTTTTGGCAGTAAAAGGTACCCGATCGAGCTGAGATGAAGATGGCGAGCGGGAATCAGATCGAATATGACGGGAAAAAATACTAGAGCTCAAACGAATTGTTGAATTTCGAGAACAAAATTTTCAACCGACCAAAAGTCACCAAAAGGTCCGTCGAGATTTTTCTTGCCAACTAGCTCTCCAGCGCTCCGGACTGGGCGCCGGCGGTAAACCGTCAACCTTTCTTACCGCCGGGGGGCTCGTAGAGCTTCCTGACAGTATATAGTGTGGAAAAAAACTCAAAGAACGACTAGTTTTTCAGCCCAAGCGATTTCAGACCTCTCAAGATGACTCTAACAAAAAA
Organism: Prorocentrum cordatum; assembly: GCA_963575745.1. NCBI lineage: Eukaryota > Dinophyceae > Prorocentrales > Prorocentraceae > Prorocentrum > Prorocentrum cordatum. The sequence goes on along the minus strand of CAUYUJ010016778.1, from coordinate 18,295 downwards.
AACAAACAGTTTCGCAACCTATTTCGAGTATCAAACCGAGTTCAGACCTCTGAATGCGACAGGCGGGCGCGTCTGATGTCTGCAAACACTCATGTGATTCCCAGCCCTGCAGCCTCCCTACAGCCCGAGTTTCTGTGCAGAAAACCGACAGTATCGACTCGAATACTAGAATAAATTCGCGAACCTAGTTCGAGCAGCAGACCGAGTTCGGAGCTCTGGAATGGACCGACAGACGCGCCCGAGGTGTGGAAATCGATATCTGTGAACCGCAGCAGTGTAGCCCTCCCCCAGCACGAGTTGAGTGCAGAAAATTGAGAGCACTTCTCAAGATGATTCAGACAATACGAATAGTTTCGCGAACCTAGCTCGGGCAGCAGGCCGAGTTCAGAGCTCTCGGTTCAATAGACGAACGCGACTGATGATTCCCCATCGATGTCTGTGACAATGAGCCCTGTAGCTGCCCTACAGCTCGAGTTAAGTACAGAAAACCGAGAGCGTCTGTCAAGATGACTCGAATAATACGAATAGGTTTGCGGACCTAGCTCGGCTAGCAGACCGAGTTCAGACCTCTGGATTTGACAGGCGAACGCGCCTGATAATTCTGAATGCGATAGGTGTGCTTACCAGCTCTGTGGCTGCCCTACAGCTCGAGTTAAGTACAAAATACCGACAACGCGTATCAAGATGACTCGAAACGGCCGTTCCCGCCGGGACGCTTTTTGGCAGTAAAAGGTACCCGATCGAGCTGAGATCAAGATGGCGAGCGGGAATAAGATCGAATATGACGGGAAAAAATACTAGAGCTCAAACGAATTGTTGAATTTTGAGAACAAAATTTTCAACCGACCAAAAGTCACCAAAAGGTCCGTCGAGATTTTTCTTGCCAACTGGGCGCCGGCGGTAAACCGTCAACCTTTGTTACCGCCGGGGGACTCGTAGAGCTTCCTGACAACATATAATGTCGAAAAAAAATGCAGAGAACGAATAGTTTTTCAGCCCAACTCGAGTATCAGACCGAGTTCAGACCTCTGAATGCGACAGACGGACGCGTCTGATGTCTCCGATCGATTCCTGTGATTACCCGCCCTGCAGCCTCCCTACAGCCCGAGTTAAGTGCAGAACGCCGACAGTAGCTCTCAAGATGACTGGAAGAATACGAACAGTTTCGTGATTCTGGATCGCGCAGCAGACCGAGTTCAGAGCTCTGGATTCGACAGACAAACGCGACTGATGATTCTGAATCGGTTTCTGTAACTATCAGCCCTGTAGCTGTCCTATAGCTCGAGTTAAGTACAGGAAACCGAGAGCGCCTATCAAGATGATTCGAATAATACGAATAGGTTTGCGGACCTGGCTCGGCTAGCAGACCGAGTTCAGACCTCTGGTTGGAACAGCCGGACGCGCCTGATGATTCTGAGTCGATGAGGCGTGCTTACCAGCTCTGTAGCTGTCCAATATCTCGAGTTAAGTTCAGAATACCGACAGTGCGAATCAAGATGACTTGAATAATACGAATAGGTTTGCGAACCTAGCTCGGCTAGCAAACCGAGTTCAGAGCTCTGGATTCAACAGGCGAACGCACCTAATCATTCTACATCGATTAGCTGTGCTTACCAGCTCTGTAGCTGTCCTACAGCTCGAGTTAAGTACAAAATACCGACAACGCGTATCAAGATGACTCGAAACGGCCGATCCCGCCAGTGTGCTTTTTGGCAGTAAAAGATACCCGATCGAGCTGAGATCAAGATGGCGAGCGGGAATAAGATCGAATATCACGGGAAAAAATACTAGAGCACAAACGAATTGTTGAATTTCGAGAACAAAATTTTCAACCGACCAAAAGTTGTGAAAAGTTCAGTTCTTTTTTTTCGAGCCAACTAGCTCTCCAGCGCGCCAGAATTACTCTTAAGCTTCCAGCAACTAGCTTAGGGAAGCTCTACGAGTCACTAGCTCTCCAGCGCTCCGGAATTACTCTTGAGCTTCAGCAGCTCTACGAGTTACTGGGCGCCGGCGGTAAACCGTCAACCTTTGTTACCGCCGGGGGACTCGTAGAGCTTCCTGACAACATATAATGTCGAAAAAAATTGCAGAGAACGAATAGTTTTTCAGCCCAACTCGAGTATCAGACCGAGTTCAGACCTCTCAATGCGACAGACGGACGCGTCTGATGTCTCCGAATCGATTCCTGTGATTACCCGCCCTGCAGCCTCCCTACAGCCCGAGTTAAGTGCAGAACGCCGACAGTAGCTCTCAAGATGACTGGAAGAATACGAACAGTTTCGTGATTCTGGATCGCGCAGCAGACCGAGTTCAGAGCTCTGGATTCGACAGACAAACGCGACTGATGATTCGGAATCGGTTTCTGTAACTATCAGCCCTGTAGCTGTCCTATAGCTCGAATTAAGTACAGGAAACCGAGAGCGCCTATCAAGATGATTCGAAAAATACGAATAGTACGAATAGGTCTGCGGACCTAGCTCGGCTAGCAAACCGAGTTCAGAGCTCTGGATTCAAAAAGGCGAACGCGCCTAATGATTCTACATCGATTAGCTGTGCGTACCAGCTCTGTAGCTGTCCTACAGCTCGAGTTAAGTACAAAATACCGACAACGCGTATCAAGATGACTCGAAACGGCCGATCCCGCCAGTGTGCTTTTTGGCAGTAAAAGATACCCCATCGAGCTGAGATCAAGATGACGAGCGGGAGTAAGATCGAATATCACGGGAAGAAATATGGGATCCGGCGGTAAACCGTCAACCAGGTAGCCGCCGGGAGCCTCGTGGAGCTCTGCTCTGACGAAAAAACTTTCTCACGCGTGAAGAAAAAACTCGAAAAATAGGTTCCCATTTTCCATCTTGCTTCGTGGACGTAGCTCGAGTACCAGACCCAGTTCAGACCTCTCGATGCGAGAAAAGAACGCGTCGGTTGATACAGACTGATACATATGCGTATCAGCTCTGTATCTCTTCTGAATATTCAGTTGAGGACAGGAAACCCAAAATACTTCTCAAATGACGCCAAGGATATAAATAGTTTCGCGGACCTAGCTCGAGTATAAGACCGAGTTGAGACCTCTAGATGCAACACACGAACGCGCATGATGATTCCAGATACGTCATAGTATGAGCTACGTAGCTATCCTAAATCTCGAGCTAAGCACCGAAAACCGTCAACGCGTGTTGGGACTCGGAACACAATCGGTTCCCTCAAGTGGTTTGATAGTAATATTCCATCTACAGACATGAAAATTTTACTGGCAGACGCGGCATGACCCACTACGCGTGGGAAAAATACCGGTTCTGAAAACCAATTTTCAAATTACGCTTTTTCTCTTTTTTTAAAAAAAAATTATATATATATATATATATATATATATATATATATATAAAAAAAAAAAAAAAAAAAAAAAAAAAAAAAAAAAAAAAAAAAAAAAAAAAAAAAAAAAAAAAAAAAAAAAAAAAAAAAAAAAAAAAAAAAAATCGTCGCATTGTCTCTTAAGGTCGGGTTGGCCAACTAGCTCCAACCTGCCCCGAATTCCTCTAAGCTCATCTTGCCGAAGAGCTCTACGAGGTACTAGAGCACAAACGAATTGTTGAATTTCGAGAACAAAATGTTTAACCGACCAAAGTTGTGAAAAGTTGAGTGTTTTTTTTTCGAGCCAACTAGCTCTCCGCTCCGGAATTACTGGGGACCGGCGGTAAACCGTCAACCAAGTTTGTTTGTTTGTTTGGACTCGCGTTCCCAGCTGGGTGCAGCTGGGCGAGGACCGGTCCCGCAGAAGCACACGGGCAGCGCTAAGCAGCGCTTCGGCTGCCGACAATTCACATTCTGTGACTGTAGCTCCTTCGAGGAGCCACGCGGCCTCGGCCACATCCCTCCAAACGAGGGGCACGGCACTAGAAACAGCAAACTCATGCCCAGCAGGGAAGGGGCCCACGGTTCTCGCGGAAGCGATGCCTATCTCACTGGGATTGCACTGAGTATTGATTAAGCCGATCTGAAGCCAGAAACCACATCCTGATCCTTGCTGGTCAACCCCGCCATCAAAGCCTCCCCTGATAGCGAACGGTACGAGATAAGTTTCGAATGGATATAGATAACGATGAGTTCTGTAGAATGTGCGGCCATATCTGGCCTCATGCGTCAATTCATCCGCTCGTGTATTGTCCTCCCTGAATTCGTGTCTCCATATCTCACGTCCCAAGGCAGCAGGCCTCAGATTGAAACACGCGGCGAGCTCAAAGGTACAATCAATCATGGCAGCTGTCCTCTTGCAGTAGCCACGATTCTCACATCTCCATTTACCCTGGAGCCAGGAGCAGATAAGTAGTGAGTCACCCTTGAACTCAGCAGCAAAACCCTCTGACGATATGTCCCACACAGTCGCGCGTTCCTGGATCATCGCATATCGTATTGCAAGCTTGGCGGACTCTTTGGGGTCATACTTGGGGTGCAGAGGGTTGGTCGCGGTATCGACCATCTCAGTATCGGCCTTCTCACGAGCCTCAGGGGAGCCTCGAGGTCCATTAGGAGAGCCCTTCCAAGACACCACAAAGTAATCATAGACCTTAGATTTGTTGTATTGTATAAGGAGTTGCTTCCATACCTCCAAGAATTGAACCCAATCACCCCGTACAGACTCCCACCACTTTTCCCCAAAGAACTGAATGTATGGGAACTGCCAAGACCGTCCGCCCACAGACACAGGGCCTCCACGAAGCCGTTTGCCCGAACTAGATAAGGCCCTGCTGCCGTGTTGTCGTAGAACCTCTGTCATTGTGTCGCGAGCCGTGACCCAGCCAACATTGTACATCATAAGCGCACGTCGGGAGTCTCGAAAGGCCCTCCTCCCCTTTGAGACGGCAAGCGGCTCGTCTCTGAGAGTGTGGGTAGCTCCCTCTCCAGAGGGCATCGGCTGTGAGCGGGCAATGGAACAGGCGACCTGCGAGCAGAGATCCTCCAGCCTCCTCTCCATGTCCGTACTCCTCCCCTCCGCCTCCATCACAGTCGCAGCAGGTATATCCTCCCCCCGTCCCTCCGTAAAGCGAACACGTTTAGCACGTTGAGTCGTTGATCCCTCCACCTCAACCTCCGTCCTTGCCGTCCTGTCCTCCTCCAAAGATAGTAAATATTGCCTCGTGGAGCGCATCATGCCCCAGCTCTTCCAGCACAGCATCTGCACAGCCGATGGGAAACCCCCCTCGCAGAAGATTGTCCTGACACGTGTCAGTGCAGCTGGCCGCCATACCTCCCACCCCACATCTCCTGGCTTCCTCCTCCCTGACATTCTCAGAAGACACATACCCTCGAACGCATGAATAACCCTCACACACTCACTGTCAATCGTGATGGCCTCTGCTGCATATAAAAGGCGGCTCTGCACAGTCGATTGATATCGTGCCCTCGTAGAGCTCTTTTCTCACACGGGGGCCCTCGTAGAGCTCTTTTCTCACACGGCGCTCATCAGTAAGCATGAAGAAAGCGTCTTGATGAAGACCTGAGAAACTCGAAAAATCACGTTTTTCTGTTTTTATCCAACGTTCGTTCCTCCAAGTGTTTTGATAGTAATACTACAGCTACAGACTTGAAAATTTTACGGGCAGACGCGCCTTAACCCACTACAGCTGCGAAAAATCTGCTTTCTCAAAATAAATGATCAATCAAATATTTGCAAAACCACTCAAAAGTTAACACATTGTCCGTTCTGGTCGGGTCGACCAACTGGGCGCCGGCGGTAAACCGTCAACCTTTGTTACCGCCGGGGGACTCGTAGAGCTTCCTGACAACATATAATGTCGAAAAAAATTGCAGAGAACGAATAGTTTTTCAGCCCAACTCGAGTATCAGACCGAGTTCAGACCTCTGAATGCGACAGACGGACGCGTCTGATGTCTCCGAATCGATTCCTGTGATTACCCGCCCTGCAGCCTCCCTACAGCCCGAGTTAAGTGCAGAACGCCGACAGGAGCTCTCAAGATGACTGGAAGAATACGAACAGTTTCGTGATTCTGGATCGCGCAGCAGACGAGTTCAGAGCTCTGGATTCGACAGACAAACGCGACTGATGATTCTGAATCGGTTTCTGTAACTATCAGCCCTGTAGCTGTCCTATAGCTCGAGTTAAGTACAGGAAACCGAGAGCGCCTATCAAGATGATTCGAATAATACGAATAGGTTTGCGGACCTGGCTCGGCTAGCAGACCGAGTTCAGACCTCTGGTTGGAACAGCCGAACGCGCCTGATGATTCTGAGTCGATAAGGCGTGCTTACCAGCTCTGTAGCTGTCCTATATCTCGAGTTAAGTTCAGAATACCGACAGTACGAATCAAGATGACATGAATAATACGAATAGGTTTGCGGACCTAGCTCGGCTAGCAAACCGAGTTCAGACCTCTGGATTCAACAGGCGAACGCGCCTGATGATTCTGAATGCGATAGGTGTGCTGACCAGCTCTGTAGCTGTCCTACAGCTCGAGTTAAGTACAAAATACCGACAACGCGTATCAAGATGACTCGAAACGGCCGATCCCGCCAGTGTGCTTTTTGGCAGTAAAAGGTACCCGATCGAGCTGAGATCAAGATGGCGAGAGGGAATAAGATCGAATATCACGGGAAAAAATACTAGAGCTCAAACGAATGTTCAAATTTCGAGAACAAAATTTTCAACCGACCAAAAGTTGTGAAAAGTTCAGTTCTTTTTTTCCGAGCCAACTAGCTCTCCAGCGCGCCGGAACTGGAACCGGCGGTAAACCGTCAACCAGATTACCGCCGAGGCCCTCGTAGAGCTCTTTTCTTGCACGGCGCTGCTCGGTATACATGCAGGTTCATTCTGGAAGAAGATCCTAGAAAACTCGAAAAATCACGTTTTCATGTTTTTATCTAAAAACGGTTGCGCCAAGTGTTTTAAGAGTAATACTACACCTACAGACCTCAGAAGTTGACTGGCGACGCGAAATAACCCACTACAGGTGCGAAAAATACCAGATCTCAAAACGAATGTTCAAATCTCTCACGAAGTTCGTCCAACCGACCCAAAGTTCGCACATTGTCCGTCGGGGCCGGGTCGGTGAACTAGCTGCACCCCGCGCCCGAATTCCTCTAGCTCATCGATGCCGAAGAGCTCTACGAGGTATTACTCTAAGCTTCCAGCTATAACTAGCTGAGGGAAGCTCTACGAGTTACTGGGCGCCGGCGGTAAACCGTCAACCTTTCTTACCGCCGGGGGACTCGTAGAGCTTCCTGACAGTATATAGTGTGGGAAAAATCCAGAGAGAGACTAGTTTTTCAGCCCAACTCGAGTATCAGACCGAGTTCAGACCTCTCAATGCAACAGGCGGACGCGTCTGATGTCTGCGAATCGACTCATGTGATTACCAGCCCTGCAGCCCCCCTACAGCCCGAGTTCAGTGCAGAAAACCGACAGCATCTCTCAGGATTACTCGAATAATACAATAGTTTCGCGCAGCTGTTTCGAGCAGCAGACCAAGTTCTGAGCTCTCGAATCGACGAACGAACGCCTGATGTGTGCAAATCGATTTCTGTGACCCGCAGTATTGTAGCCCTCCCCCAGCACGAGTTAAGTGCAGAAAATTGAGAGCACTTTTCACGATGATTCAGGCAATACGAATAGGTTCGCGAACCTAGCTCGGGCAGCAGGCCGAGTTCAGAGCTCTCGATACAACACACAAACGCGCCCGATAATTCCCAATCGATTTCTGTGACTATAGGGTCTGTAGCTGCCCTACAGCTCGAGTTAAGTACAGAAACCCGAGAGCGTGTGTCAAGATATCTCGAATAATACGAATAGATTTGCGGACCTAGCTCGGCTAGCAGACCGAGTTCAGACCTCTGGAGTCAACAGGCGAACGCGCCTGATGATTCTGAATGCGATAGATGTGCTTACCAGCTCTGTAGCTGCCCTGCAGTGCGAATTAAATACAAAATACCCACAACGCGTATCAAGTTGACTCGAATAATACGAATAGGCTTGCGGACTTAGCTCGGCTAGCAGACTGAGTTCAGACCTATGGATTCAACAGGCGAACACACCTGATGATTCTGATTGCGATAAGTGTGCTTACCAGCACTGTAGCTGCCCTACAGCTCGAGTTAAGTAGAAAATACCGACAACGCATATCAAGTTCACTCGAATAATACGAATAAGTTTGCGAAACTAGCTCGGCTAGCAGACCGAGTTCAGACCTATGGATTGGACAGCTGAACGCGCCTGATGATTCTGAGTGCGATAGCTGTGCTTACCAGCCCTGTAGCTGTCCTACAGCTCGAGTTAAGTACAAAATACCGACAACGCATATCAAGATGACTCAAAACGGCCGATCCCGCCACAGTGCTTTTTGGCAGTAAAAGGTACCCGATCGAGCTGAGATCAAGATGGCGAGCGGGAATAAGATCGAATATCACGGGAAAAAATACTAGAGCACAAACGAATTGTTTAATTTCGAGAAAAAAAATTCAACCGACCAAAAGTTGTGAAAAGTTCAGTTCTTTTTTTGGAGCCAACTAGCTCTCCAGGGCGCCGGAATTACTGGGCGCCGGCGGTAAACCGTCAACCTTTGTTACCGCCGGGGGACTCGTAGAGCTTCCTGACAGTATATAGTGTGGAAAAAAATCCAGAGAACGACTAGTTTTCAGCCCAAGCGATTTCAGACCTCTCAAGATGACTCTAACAAAAAAAAACAGTTTCGCAACCCAGTTCTATCAGACCGAGTTCAGACCTCTCAATGCGACAGGCGGACGCGTCTGATGTCTGCGAATCGACGCATGTGATTACCAGCCCTGCAGCCCCTCTACAGACCGAGTTAAGTGCAGAAAACCAACAGCATCTCTCAGGATGACTCGAATAATACAATAGTTTCGAGGACCTGTTTCGAGCAGAAGACCAAGTTCTGAGCTCTCGAATCGACCAACGAACGCGCTCATGTGTGTAAATCGATTTCTATGACCCGCAGCACTGTAGCCCTCCCCCAGCACGAGTTGAGTGCATAAAATCACGATGATTCGAACAATACGAATCTTTTCGCGAATCTAGCTCAGGCAACAGGCCGAGTTCAGAGCTCTCGATACAACAGACAAACGCGCCCGATAATTTTCAATCGATTTCTGTGACTATAGGCTCTGTAGCTGCCCTACAGCTCGAGTAAAGTAGAGAAAACCGAGAGCGTCTGTCAAGATGCCTCGGATAATACGAATAGGTTTGCGGACCTGGCTCGGCTAGCAGACCAATTTCAGACCTCTCGATTCAAGAGGCGAACACGCCTGATAATATGAATGCGATGAATGTGCTTACCAGCTCTCTAGCTGCCCTGCAGCTCGAATTTAAAAGAAAATACCCATCACGCGTATCAAGTTCACTCCAATAGTACGAATAGGTTTGCGGGCCTAGCTCGGCTAGCAGACTGAGTTCAGACCTATGGATTTAACAGCCGAACGCGCCTGATCATTCTGAGTGCGATAGGTGTGCTTACCAGCACAGTAGCTGCCCTACAGCTCGAGTTGAGTAGAGAATACCGACAACGCATATCAAGTTGACTTGAATAATACGAATGGGTTTGCGAAACTAGCTCGGCTAACAGACCGATTTCAGACATCTGACTGGAACAGGCGAACGCGCCTGATGATTCTGAGTGCGATAGCTGTGCTTATTACCAGCTCTGTAGTTCTCCTACAGCTCGATTTGAGTACAAAATACCGACAACGCGTATCAAGATGACTTGAAACGGCCGATCCCGCCAGTGTGCTTTTTGGCAGTAAAAGGTACCCGATCGAGCTGAGATCAAGATGGCGAGCGGGAATAAGATCGAATATCACGGGAAAAAATACTAGAGCTCTAACGAATGTTCAAATTTCGAGAACAAAATTTTCAACCGACCCAAAGTTGTGAAACTGGGAACCGGCGGTAAACCGTCAACCAGGTTACCGCCGGAGCCCTCGTAGAGCTCTTTTCTTGCACAGCGCTCCTCGGTACATATGCAGGAAGAGTCTGGAGGAAAACCCAAAAAACATGAAAAATCACGATTTTACGTTTTTATCCAAAGACGGTTTCGCCAAGTGTTTTCATAGTAATACTGCACCTACAGACCTGAGAATTCATTTGCGAACTCAAAATAACCCACTACAGGTGCGAAACATACCGGTCCTCAAAACGAATGTTTAAATCTCTCATAAAGTTTGTCCAACCGACCCAAAGTTCGCACATTGTCCGTCGGGTCCGGGTCGGCCAACTAGCTCCACCCCGCGCCCGAATTCCTCTAGCTCATCGATTCCGAAGAGCTCTACGAGGTAAGTTCAGTTTTTTTTTTCGAGCCAACTAGCTCTCCAGCGCGCCGGAACTGGGCGCCGGCGGTAAACCGTCAACCTTTGTAACCGCCAAGGGACTCGTAGAGCTTCCTGACAGCATATAATGTGGGAAAAAAACTCCAGAGAACGACTAGTTTTTCAGCCCAAGCGATTTCAGACTCTCAAGATGACTCCAAGAAGAAACAAATAGTTTCGCAATCCAGTTCGAGTATCAAATCGAATTGAGACCTCTGAATGTACTAGGCGGACGCGTCTGATGTCTGCAAATCGACCCATGTGATTAACAGCCCTGCAGCCCCGCTGGAGACCGAGTTAAGTGCAGAAAACTGACAACATCGCTCAGGATGACTCGAATAATACAATAGCTTCGCGGATCTAAATCGAGCAGCAGACCGAGTTTCGAGCTCTAGAATCGACCGACGGACGCGCCTGATCTGTGCAAATCGATTTGTGTGACCCGCAGCACTGTAGCCCTCCCCCAGCACGAGTTGAGTGCAGAAAATTAAAGCACTTCTCAAGATGATTCGCACAATACGAATAGTTTTGCGAATTTAGCTCGAGTAGCAGGCCGATTTTAGAGCTCTCGAATCGACAAACGAACGCGCCTGATGATTTCCGATCGATTTCTGTGACTATCAGCTCTGTAGCTTCCCTACATCTCGTTAAGTACAAAAAATCGAGAGCGTCTGTCAAGATAACTCGGATAATACGAATAGGTTTGCGGACCTAGCTCGGCTAGCAGACCGAACTCAGACCTCTAGATTCAACAGGCGAACGCGTCTGATGATTCTGAATGCGATAGGTGTGCTTACCAGCTCTGTAGCTGCCCTAAAGCTCGAGTTAAGTAAAGAATACCGACAAGGCGTATCAAGATGACTCGAAACGGCCGATCCCGCCACAGTGCTTTTCGATAGTAATATTCACCCGATCGAGCTGAGATCGAGATGGCGAGCGGGAATAAGATCTAATATCACGGGAAAAAATACTAGAGCTCAAACGAATTGTTGAATTTCGAGAAAATAATTTTCAATCGAGCAAAAGTTGTGAAAAAATCATGTTTTTTTTTCGAGCCAACTAGCCTGCCAGCGTTTTCGAACTTGTAAGCGTCCATTGTAAGCGTCCAAAACCCGGATAGCGAGGCAAGGCGCGGAGCGCAGAGCGCTCGAAAGCGCCGCACTGGGCGCCGGCGGTAAACCGTCAACCTTGGTTACCGCCGGGGAACTCGTAGAGCTTCCAAGCTCGACTTAAGTTGAGAAAACCGAGAGCACCTACCAACATTCTGACTTATAGTGAATATGTTTTGACCTCTGAATGCGACAAGGGGACGCGTCTGATCAGACCGAGTTCAGACCTCTCAATGCGACAGGCGGACGCGTCTGATGTCTGCGAATCGACTCATGTGATTACCAGCCTGCAGCCCCCCTACAGCCCGAGTTAAGTCCGACAGCATCTCTCAGGAAACCTCGAATAATATAATAGTTTCGCAGACCTGTTTCGAGCAGCAGACCAAATTCTGAGCTCTCGAATCGACCAACGAACGCGCCTGATGTGTGCAAATCGATTTCTATAACCCGCAGCACTGTAGCCCTCCCCAAGCACGAGTTGAGTGCAGAAAATTGAGAGCACTTTTCCCGATGATTCGGGCAATACGAATAGTTGCGAACCTAGCTCGGGCAGCAGGCCGAGTTCAGAGCTCTCGATACAACGACAAAAGCGCCCGATAATTCTCAATCGATGTCTTCGACTGTAGGCTCAATAGCTGCCTACAGCTCGAGTTAAGTACAGAAAATACAGGAAATACAGAATAATACGAATAGGTTTGCGGACCTAGCTCGGCTAGCAGACCGAGTTCAGACCTATGGATTCGACAGGCCAACGCGCCTGATGATTCTGAGTGCGATAGGCGTGCTTACCAGCACTGTAGCTGCCCTACAGCTCGAGTTAAGTAGAACATACCACAACGCGTATCAAGTTGACTCGAATAATACGAATAGGTTTGCGGACCTAGCTCGGCTAGCAGACCGAGTTCAGACCTATGGATTCAACGGGCGAACGCGCGTGATGATTATGAGTGCGATAGGTGTAGCTTACCGTAGCTGCCCTACAGCTCGAGTTGAGTAGAAAATACCGATGACATGTATTAAGTTGACTCGAATAATACAAATAGGTTTGTGGACCTAGCTCGGCTCACAGACCGAGTTCAGACCTCTGGATTCAGCAGGCGAACGCGCGTGATGATTCTGAGTGTGATAGCTGTGCTTACAAGCTCTATAGCTTACAGCTCGAGTTTAATACAAAATACCGACAGCGCGTATCAAAATGACTCGAAACGGTCGTTCCCGCCTGCCTGCTTTTTGGCATTCAAAGTTACCCGATCGAGCCGATATCAAGATGGCGAGCGGGAATAAGATCGAATATCATGGTAAAAAATGCTAGAGCTCTAACGAATGGTCGAATTTGAGATTTTTCGTGCCAACAAGCTCTCCAGCGCGCCGGACTCGTAAGCTTCCAGCAACTGGGCGCCGGCGGTAAACCGTCAACCTTTCTTACCGCCGGGGGACTCGTAGAGCTTCCTGAGAAGATATAATGTGGATAAGAATTTCAGAGAACGACTAGTTTTTCAGCCGAAGCGATTTCGACCTCTCAAGATAACTCTAACAAAACAAACGAACCGTTTTCCAATCGAGCTCGAGTATGAAACCGAGTTCAGACCTCTGAATGCGACAGGCGGACGCGTCTGATGTCTGCGGATCGATTGCTGTGATTACCAGCTCTGCAGCCTCCCATACAGCCTGAGTTAAGTGCAGAAAACCGAGAGCACCTCTCAGGATGACTCGAATAATACAACAGTTTCACGGATCTCGTTCGAGCAGCAGACCGAGTTCCGAGCACTCGATTCGACGAACGGACGCGCCTGATGTCTCGAAATCGATTCCTGTGACCAGCAGCACTGTAGCCCCCCCCCCCAGCACGATTTAAGTACAGAAAATCGAGAGCACTTCTCAAGATGACTCGAACAATACGAATAGGTTCGCGAACCTAGCTCGGGGGGCAGGCCGAGTTCAGAGCTCTTGTTTCAACAGACGAACGCGTCTGATAATTTTCAATCGATGTCTGTGATTCTCAGCTCTGTGGCTGCCCTACAGATCGAGTTAAGTACGAAAAACCGAGAGCGTCTGCTACAATGACTCGAATAATACAAATAGGTTTGCGACCCTAGCTCGGCTAGCAGACCGAGTTCAGACCTCTGGATTCAAGAGGCGAACGCGCCTGATCATTCTGAATGCATTAGCTGTGCTGACCAGCTCTGAAGTTGTCCTCAGGCTCGAGTTATCTTGAGAAAACCGACAGCACGTTCAAGATGACTCGAAACGGCCGTTCCCGCCTGCCTGCTTTTTGACCTTCAAAGTTACCCGATCGAGCTGAGATCAAGATGGCGAGCGGGAATAAGATCGAATATCATGGGAAAAAATACTAGAGCTCTAACGAATTGTCAAATTTTGAGAACAAAATTTTCAACCGACCAAAAGTCAGCAAAAGGTCCGTCGAGATTTTTCTTGCCAACTAGCTCTGGGGCGCGCCGGAATTACTGGGCGCCGGCGGTAAACCGTCAACCTTTCTTACCGCCGGAGGACTCGTAGAGCTTCCTGACAATATATACTGTGTGAAAACTCAAAATAACGACTGTGGTTTAAGCCCAAGCGATTTCAGACCACTCAAGATAACACTAACAAGAAACAAACAGTTTCGTAACCTAGTTCGAGTATCAAACCGAGTTCAGACCTCTCAATGCGACAGGCGGGCGCGTCTCATGTCTGCGAGTCCACTCATGTGATTCCCAGCCCTGAAGCCTCCCACAGCCCGAGTTAAGTGCAGAAAACCGACAGTATTGACTCGAAGTATATAGAAGTTTGCGAACCGAGTTCGCGCAGCAAACCGAGTTCCAAGCTCTGGAATCGACCGAAAGACGCGCCTGATGTGTGCAAATCGATATATTTGACCTGCAGCACTGTAGCCCTCCCTCAGCACGAGTTAAGTGCAGAAAATTGAGAGCACCTCTCAAGATCATTCGGACAATACAAACAGTTTCGCGAACCTAGCTCGGGCAGCAGGCCGAGTTCAGAGCTCTCGGTTCAATAGACGAACGCGACTGATGATTCCACATCGATGTCTGTCACAATCAGCCCTGTTGCTGCCCTACAGCTCGAGTTAAGTACAGAAAACCGAGAGCGTCTATCAAGATGACTCAAATAATTCGAATAGGTTTCCGGACCTACCTCGGCTAGCAGACCGAGTTCAGACCTCTGGATCCAACAGGCGAGCGCGCGTGATGATTCTGAGTGCGATAGGTGTGCTCACCAGCACTGTAGCTCCCCTGAAGCTCGAGTTAAGTACAGAAAACCGAGAGTGTCTATCAAGATCACTCGAACAATACGAATAGGTTTGCGGACCTAGCTCGGCTGGCAGACCGAGTTCAGACCTCTGGATTCAACAGGCGAATGCGTCTGATCATTCTGAGCAATATATGTGCTTACCAGCTCTGTAGCTGCCCCACAGCTCGAGTTAAGTTCAAAATACCGACAGCGCGTATCAAGATGACTCGAAACGGTCGTTCCCGCCTGCCTGCTTTTTGGCCTTCAAAGTTACCCGATCGAGCTGAGATCAAGATGGCGAGCGGGAATAAGATCGAATATCATGGGAAAAAATACTAGAGCTCTAACGAATTGACAAATTTCGAGAACAAAATTTTCAACCGACCAAAAGTCATCAAAAGGTCCGTCGAGATTTTTCTTACCAACTAGCTCTCCGGCGCGCCGGAATTACTGGGCGCCGGCGGTAAACCGTCAACCTTTCTTACCGCCGGGGGACTCGTAGAGCTTCCTGACAATTTATAATGTGGGAAAGAATTTCAGAGAACGACTAGTTTTTCAGCCCAAGCGATTATAGACCTCTCAAGATGACTCAACAAAACAAACAAACAGTTTTCTAATCGAGCTCGAGTATGAAACCGAGTTCAGACCTCTGAATGCGACAGACGGACGCGTCTGATGTCTGCAGATCGATTCCTGTGATTACCAGCTCTGCAGCCCCCCATACAGCCTGAGTTAAGTGCAGAAAACCGAGAGTACCTCTCAGAATGACTCGAATAATACAACAGTTTCGCGGATCTCGTTCGAGCAGCAGACCGAGTTCGGAGCTCTCGGTTCGACGAACGGACGCGCCTGATGTCTCGAACTCGATTCCTGTGACTAGCAGCACTCTAGCCCTCCCCCAGCACGATTTAAGTACAGAAAACCGAGAGCACTTCTCAAGATAACTCGAACAATACCAATAGGTTCGCGACCCTAGCTCGGCTAGCAGACCGAGTTCAGACCTCTGGATTCAACAGGCGAACGCGCCTGATCATTCTGAATGCATTAGCTGTGCTGACCAGCTCTGTAGCTGTCCTGAAGCTCGAGTTATCTTAAGAAAACCGACAGCGCGTATCAAGATGACTCAAAATGGCTGTTCCCGCCTGCCTGCTTTTTGGCCTTCAAAGTTACCCGATCGAGCTGAGATCAAGATGGCGAGCGGGAATAAGATCGAATATCATGGGAAAAAAATACTAGAGCTCTAACGAATGGTCAAATTTTGAGAACAAAATTTTCAACCGACCAAAAGTCAGCAAAAGGTCCGTCGAGATTTTTCTTGCCAACTAGCTCTCCAGCGCTCCGGAACTGCGCCGGCGGTAAACCGTCAACCTTTCTTACCGCCGGGGGACTCGTAGAGCTTCCTGACAATTTATAATGTGGGAAAGAATTTCAGAGAACGACTAGTTTTTCAGCCCAAGCGATTATAGACCTCTCAAGATGACTCAACAAAACAAACAAACAGTTTTCTAATCGAGCTCGAGTATGAAACCGAGTTCAGACCTCTGAATGCGACAGACGGACGCGTCTGTGTCTGCAGATCGATTCCTGTGATTACCAGCTCTGCAGCCCCCCATACAGCCTGAGTTAAGTGCAGAAAACCGAGAGTACCTCTCAGAATGACTCGAATAATACAACAGTTTCGCGGATCTCGTTCGAGCAGCAGACCGAGTTCGGAGCTCTCGGTTCGACGAACGGACGCGCCTGATGTCTCGAACTCGATTCCTGTGACTAGCAGCACTCTAGCCCTCCCCCAGCACGATTTGAGTACAGAAGAACGAGAGCACTTCTCAAGATAACTCGAACAATACCAATAGGTTTGCGACCCTAGCTCGGCTAGCAGACCGAGTTCAGACCTCGGGATTCAACAGGCGAACGCGCCTGATCATTCTGAATGCATTAGCTGTGCTGACCAGCTCTGTAGCTGTCCTGAAGCTCGAGTTATCTTAAGAAAACCGACAGCGCGTATCAAGATGACTCAAAATGGCTGTTCCCGCCTGCCTGCTTTTTGGTCTTTAAAGTTACCCGATCGAGCCGGGATCAAGATGGCGAGCGGGAATAAGATCGAATATCATGGGAAAAAATACTAGAGCTCTAACGAATGGTCAAATTTTGAGAACCAAATTTTCAACCGACCAAAAGTCACCAAAAGGTCCGTCGAGATTTTTCTTGCCAACTGGGCGCCGGCGGTAAACCGTCAACCTTTCTTACCGCCGGGGGACTCGTAGAGCCAAAAGTCAGCAAAAGGTCCGTCGAGATTTTTCTTGCCAACTGGGCGCCGGCGGTAAACCGTCAACCTTTCTTACCGCCGGGGGACTCGTAGAGCTTCCTGACAATTTATAATGTGGGAAAGGATTTCAGAGAACGACTAGTTTTTCAGCCCAAGCGATTATAGACCTCTCAAGATGACTCAACAAGATGACTCTAACAAAACAAACGAACAGTTTTCCAATCGAGCTCGAGTATGAAACCGAGTTCAGACCTCTGAATGCGACAGGCGGACGCGTCTGATGTCTGCGGATCGATTCCTGTGATTACCAGCTCTGCAGCCCCCCATACAGCCTGAGTTTAGTGCAGAAAATCGAGAGTACCTCTCAGGATGACTCGAATAATACAACAGTTTCGCGGATCTCGTTCGAGCAGCAGACCGAGTTCCGAGCTCTCGGTTCGACGAACGGACGCGCCTGATGTCTCGAACTCGATTCTTGTGACTAGCAGCACTCTAGCCCTCCCCCAGTACGATTTAAGTACAGAAAACCGAGAGCACTTCTCAAGATAACTCGAACAATACCAATAGGTTTGCGACCCTAGCTCGGCTAGCAGACCGAGGTCAGACCTCTGGATTCAACAGGCGAACGCGCCTGATCATTATGAATGCATTAGCTGTGCTGATCAGCTCTGTAGCTGTCCTGAAGCTCGAGTTATCTTAAGAAAACCGACAGCGCATATCAAGATGACTCAAAATGGCTGTTCCCGCCTGCCTGCTTTTTGGCCTCCAAAGTTACCCGATCGAGCTGAGATCAAGATGGCGAGCGGAAATAAGATCGAATATCAGG
Organism: Prorocentrum cordatum; assembly: GCA_963575745.1. Lineage (NCBI taxonomy): Eukaryota > Dinophyceae > Prorocentrales > Prorocentraceae > Prorocentrum > Prorocentrum cordatum. The sequence goes on along the minus strand of CAUYUJ010016778.1, from coordinate 513 downwards.
GGAAAAAATACTAGAGCTCTAACGAATTGTCAAATTTTGAGAACCAAATTTTCAACCGACCAAAAGTCAGCAAAAGGTCCGTCTAGATTTTTCTTGCCAACTAGCTCTCCAGCGCTCCGGAATTACTCTTAAGCTTCCAGCAATAACTTGCTAAGGGAAGCTCTACGAGTTACTGGGCGCCGGCGGTAAACCGTCAACCTTTCTTACCGCCGGGGGACTCGTAGAGCTTCCTGACAATTTATAATGTGGGAAAGAATTTCAGAGAACGACTAGTTTTTCAGCCCAAGCGATTATAGACCTCTCAAGATGACTCAACAAAACAAACAAACAGTTTTCTAATCGAACTCGAGTATGAAACCGAGTTCAGACGAGGCGCCGGCGGTAAACCGTCAACCTTTCTTACCGCCGGGGAACTCGTAGAGCTTCCTGACAATATATAATGTGGAAAAGAATTTCAGAGAACGACTAGTTTTTCAGCCCAAGCGATTATAGACTCTAACAAAACAAACGAAC
>CAUYUJ010016777.1:212423-262474 GCA_963575745.1 Prorocentrum cordatum | reverse complement strand
GACGATGATGATGATGATGATGATGATGATGATGATGATGATGATGATGATGATGATGATGATGGCGATGATGATAGTGATGATGCAGATGCTGACGATGGTGATTGATGGTGAGGATGCTGATGTTGATGACGATGCTGAGCTGACGATGCTGCTGACGACGATGATACTGATTGTGAGGTTGATGTTGATGGCGATGACACTGTCGATGATGATGATGCTGATGGGAGGAGGAGGAGGAGGAGGAGGAGGAGGAGGAGGAGGAGATAGGAGGAGGAGGAGGAGGCTGAGGGGGGAGGAGGGGGCTCTCCCGGGAGGCGGAGGAGGACGGAGGAGGAGGAGTAGGAGGAGCGGAGAGGAGAGGGGGAGGAGGAGGAGGAAGAGGAGGAGGAGGGAGGAGGAGGAGGAGGAGGCGAGGAGGAAGAGGAGGAGGAGGAGGAGGAGGAGGAGGAGGAGGGAGGGAGGAGGAGGAGGAGGAGGTGGAGGAGGGCGGAGGAGGATGAGGAGGAGGGAGGGGGAGGAAGGAGGAGGAGGAGGAGGAGGGAGGAGGAGAAAAAGGGGGGTCCGGATAGGAGAAAATGGTGGTTGGATTAGCAAAGGGGAGGAGGAGGAGGAGGAGGAGGAGGAGGAGGAGGAGGAGGAGGAGGGGGAGGAGGAGGAGGAGAGGAGGAGGGGAGGAGGAGGAGGAAGGGGAGGAGGAGGAGGTAGTGGAAGGGAGGTTTGGTTAGGTGGGGGGAGGGGAGGAAGGGTACGCACGGTGGGAGGGGGCCAGGGGCACGGGGAGGGGGGTGGTGAAGGGCGGGGCGGGGGGGGGGAGGGCGATGGGGGAGGGGAGCGGTGGGTGACGGGGGGGGAGGGGCAGAATGAAGGGAGCGGGGGCGGAAAGGGAGGAAGGAAGGGGGAAAGAACGGGAGTGGAGAGCTGAGAACGGAGGGGACATGGAGGGAGCGGGAGGGGAGGGGATGGGGTAGGGGCTGGAGTGGGCATCGGAATGGCGCCGGGAGGACGTGGTCTGGGGTGGGGGAACGGAGAGGAGGGGAGAGCGGAACGAAGTCGGAAGTTGGGAGGGCGTGGGGTTTGGGAGTGCGGGGGATGGGGAACGGCAGGCGCATGTTTCCAAGGGTGCCTGTTTCGTGGAACGGCCAGCGAGTGTCTCTGGGGCGGGGCCCTCGCAGCTTCGGGAGGCACGGGGGAGTCAGAGGGAGGGCTTCTCACGTGAGGAATCGGGAAGATGAGGCGGGAGACATCCACAGGGGCTGCTCCAGGAACGGGTGCCCCACTGCAGTTCTCGACAAGGGCCTGCCTTCCTCTCTTCCTCCCTCTTCCTCTTCCTCCCCCTCCTCCTCCTCCTCCTCCTCCTCCTCCTCCTCCTCCTCCTCCTCCCTGTGCTCCCACGCCCTCCTCCCATTCCTCCTTCTCGGTCTGCTCATTCCCTCCTCCTCGCCCATTGTTTGCCATTGGCTTGCCACTGCTTCTTCCAGGTCTCAACGTTTTTTTCGGTCGTACATGGTTGCCCGCTTGGAGCCATGCGGGCCAAGTTGCCGTCATTGTTTTTTTGTTTTTTTTTTTTTTTTTTTTTTTTCTCTCTCTCTCTCTCTCTCTCTATATATATATGTATATCTTTCTCTCTCCCTCCTCCCCCCACTGCTCCTATTGCGTGGCCTTACGGCCGGTGCCGCCGACCCTGAAGACGGTGACGACGAGGACGACGAGGATGTTGAGCAGCCGGACGAGGAGGAGGATGCGGAGCAGGAGGAGCAGGAGGGGCAGGAGCGGGTTGAGCATGGCGAGCATGAGGAGGAGGAGGAGGAGGAGGAGGAGGAGGAGGAGGAGGAGGAGGAGGAGGAAGTGGAGGGGGAGGACACATGTGATTCCTTTTGTTTTTTTCCTCCTCTCTCTCTCTCTCCCTTCTCCCCCACTGCTCCTGTTCCAGGGAGAGGTGAGCGTGGATGGGGCGGCGAGAGGTTCGGAAGCGCCAGGCCGTGCTCGGCGGGAAAGAAGTCTCCGTCGTCGGCCGTTCGATCTGGGGAGTCAGTGTGGGAATATGTGTGAACACCCGCCTTTCTCGCATGCTAGGCTTACAGCGGAGGCCCATGCCAAGAAACACCCAGCTTGTCCCCAGTGTCCTCTGGGTTTCTTGGGTTTCGATGGTTTTGCTACGGAAGGCGTATCTCAGGGTTTGGTTTCTTTCGGACTGGCCTCCACTGTATGGGGAGTCAGTGTGGGAATCTGTGTGAACACCCGCCTTTTCGCATGCTTGGTTGAAATCGGGCGTATCCCTCTACAGGAGGAAAGAAACATTCAAAACAGTAAAAGGCATGATCTTGGGATGATTTGCCGACTATTTTTAACAATGCCTGAGCATGTGTTGATTATTTGTTCATCCAAAATCCGGATGTAGGAGGACACGCCAGACCTCATGCTAGGCCGCCCTGTGAATCCAATGTGCTTGCTCCGCTCGCGGGAATCTCACCGCCAGGGATGGAGTTCGGGCCGGAGGACGATCGGCACGAGGTAGGGGTCGAGCTCGGCAACGGCGCCACGGGGCGGGTGTTTGCCTGCAGACGTCTGCGCACTGGAGAGGAGTTCGCCGTGAAGGTCGTCGACTTGCAGCGCCTGGCGCTGCTGGGCGACCTGGACAGCCACCTGGCCAAGCTGAACAGGGAGGTAGACATCCTCCAGCACCTCCACCACTCGAGAATAGTGAATCTCCACCGGGTCTATAGCACTGGGAGCTGCTATTTCCTGGTCATGGAGCGTGTCTGGGGCGGCGAGCTCTTCCAGCAGATCGTGCAGAAGAAGAGCCTGAGCGAGCCAGAGGCCAGGTACGTCTTCCGCCAGCTTCTTGAGGGCGTGAGCTACATGCACACTAGGGGCGTGATTCAAGAGGCTGGTGCCGCATTCACCGGACCTCTTGAGAGTCGGCGCAAGTGTTGAATACTGGGTGGGTGGGTGGGAGGCGCGAGGCGGCAGGATACATTAGAAAAGAGTACCCTGGGGTGGTTGGGCGATTTCTCAATGTTGGCCAAAGGACAATCAACGGGCACACTGGGCCTCTGAACGTCAACAAGAACAAACGCTGGCTAGAGTCCCCCAGCAGGTGTCGGGCTCAGTTGCTGAGCTCAGGTAGTGGGCTTGTTCTCGCCATGTCCTTGTCCGGGAATGACCTGTCCTTGGTTCTGTGATGAGGGAAGCAGGAGGCGGAGCAGGAGGAGAACGACGATCTAAAACTAGCGATGTGCGGGGATGCTGTTGTCAATGCCGTTCTTTCCTTCCCTCCTTCCCACTCCTCTCTCTCTCTCTTTCTTTTTCCCTGTATGGCAAAACTTATCTTGCAGCCCGAGCCTCTGCTGTTTAAGCACTGCCTGTTTTTGCGAGAGCTCGGCAATAGACGCATTGAGCCCGCCTCATGCGGAATCTCCGAGCCAGGACTAGGAGGAGGAGGAGGAGGAGGAGGAGGAGGAGGAGGAGGAGAAGGAGGATCCAGGCCTAATCTCGAGTTATTGGAAGCGTCCTTGGTCCTTCCTTGGCCTTTTTGGACAATTTCCTGGCCGTTCGGGGGCCGCATTAGGCTCGCCTTGGAGCATATTTTCGATGCAATTGCATGGTTTCGCTCTCTCGAGCGTTTCTTCCTGTGCTCGCCGAGTGCGTTTGCATTACGTTTTGTGTCCGTCCTTGTGTTCGGATGCGATTCGGCGAACCAAGTGGTGGAACTTTTTGTTGTGTGTGTGTGTGTGTGTGTGTGTGTGTGTGTGTGCGTGTGCGTGCGTGCGTGCGTGCGTGCGTGTGTGTGTATGTGTATGTGTATGTGTGTATGTGTGTATGTGTGTATGTTGCACGGGGAATGAACGTCCGTGCGACGGCGAGTATTGGTCCGTCTCGGGGCCGCTTTAAGATCATCGTGGGCCACTGCAGCGCTGTCATGGACCGAGACGGCACCGCAGCGGAGACGATCATGTGCCCAGCGGTTTCCCAATGACTTTGGCATGTGCAGGCCGTCTTGGGAGCCTGCGTGTCCCCCCCACCACCCCGGCCGACCCCTCCCCGTCCCCCCCCCTCCTCTTCGTGCATCTGCTTCGTTCGGGAGGACCGAGCCTCGCACGCCGTGCGAGCCAGCATGGGGGCCGGCGCGGTTCCACCGTGACCTCAAGCCAGAGAACATCCTCATGGTTCACCGCGGCGACAGTAGCCTACTGGATGTCAAGATTGCCGACTTTGGCCTCTCCAAGGTAATTGCCGAGGGCGCCTCCCTGGCCAAGACTGTCGCGGGAACGCCCCAGTACTGGGCCCCCGAGGTCAGGGATGTTCAGGCGTGCGGCGGCAGCTACAGCCAGGCGGCCGACCTCTGGAGCCTGGGTGTTGTGCTGTTCGTGATGCTCTGCGGGAAGTACCCCTTCGACGGCCACAAGTTGTCGTTGCAGGAGCAGGTGGGCGTGGCGTTGGCGAAACTGCCGGCCCAGCTCCGTCCTCTCTCGGGATCACGGAGAGCCCACGCCTGGGGGGGCACTGTCTTCGTTTTGGCTGGACCCGGGGGCCTCGATCGGTCCGAAGCCCTGGCTCTGCACGAACGGGATGGGCACGGAAAGAATGGGTACAATGCTCAACAGCAGTTCCTGTTCATTTTGAACAGGACTCGCTGTCCGCGCCGCCGCGTCCTGTGTCCATTTGAAACAGAAGGCCGCCTACCCAACAGCGGCCGCTGTTGGTTTGGGACAACAGTTGTTGTTGGGCATTGTACCCATTCTTTCCGTACCCATTTCGGACGTCCAAACTGGCGCTCCTTGCGCTCACTTCCCCAAGCGCCGCCCACTCGGAGCGCGCACTCCCGTGCGCAGGTCCAGAGGGCCTCCGTCAACATGGGGAAGCGCGGGATCTCCGACGAGGCCAAGGTCCGCGGCTCTGGGAAGTCCAAGGGGCCCACCATGGCCATTCTTTGCGACGCATCGTTCCCTGGGCGTCACGTTTGCAGCTCGTCTTGCTTTCCCCAGCGCGCCTATAGAGTTGGCCCTCGTTTTGGATCCGCTTTGCCACGTGCCTTCCACTCCCACCCTTCCCGCCTCCCGCTGTCTTCTGGCCTCCCTGCCGCTGCTGCTGCTGCTGCGCTGCCTGCTCCATGCTGCGTTGTTGCAATTGCTGCCAACCGCTGCCGCGCCGCACTGATCGTGCCCCGTTGGGAGCGCAACCACCGTCCCCAGTGCGAGAGCTCGCGAAGCGTCTCCCCGCCCATGCCGGCTCACTCATCACACGGATCGTGCCCCTCATTGAGCTCCACCGACGGCCCCGTCGGGGAAGCTTGCATGTCGTCTCCCCCGCTCAACCCGGCATTCCCTCCCGTCACACAGGTTGTGCTTATAGGGGGCTGCCCCCTTCCTGTGGCAAGTCCCGCCGCCGTGCCAGCGCAGCACTCAGTGAGACTCAGTGTGCCGACGTTTTTGAGCACCACCCAGAAGGCCATCACATGTGGCACGTCTCGTCTCCATTCCTTTCGGGCACTCGTGGGAACCTCCCGGGTGGTCTTGGAACCCTCTTGGGCCTCCTTGGGGCAATCGTGGCCCCCTCTAGGCCGTCTGGGGAGTCTCTTGGGGCGCCTCTTGGGAGCTTCTTGTCGCCCCATTGGGCCAGATTGGAGCCTTAAGCTGTTATGGGCCCATCTCTCTCCCTCTCTTTCCCTCTCTCTCCATATCTTTCTCTCTCTCTCTCTTTCTCTCTCTCTCTCTCTCTATCTCTCTCTCCCTCCCTGTCTCTCGCTTTCTCTATCTCTCCCTCTCTCTCTCTCTTTCTCTTCCTCTCTCTCTCTCTCTTTCTCTCCCTCTTTGTCTCTCTCTCAATTCTCTCTCTCTCTCTCTCGCTGTCTCTGTCTCTGTTTCTGTCAGCCTGTCTGCCTGTCTGTCGGTCTGCCTGTCTGTTTGTTTGTGCCTCTCGCTATCTCTCCATCTCTGCATCTCTCTCTCTCTGTATCTCTCTTTTTATCCTTCTCTGTCTCTCTGTCGCTCTCGATCTCTCGTTTGGTTTTTCCTATCCCTCTCTCTCCTCCTCGCTGTGTCTCCGCCATCATATCACATATTTCAATGTATCATCTGTGACCTCGTTTTGTCTATGCATATGCACGCGTTTGCGTTTATCCCTCTCGCTCTCTCTGTGTCTCGTTCTCTGTCCCTTTCTCTGTCTCCGTATTGTACTCTTTGGTGGCTTGTCGGTTGTTGTTGCTGCTTTGTCGTTTTGAACACACACACACACACACTCTCTCTTCTTTTAATATATCCACACTGTCTGGGGTAAACCCCGCCACCGTGCCTGTGCAACAGCATTGCAGGAAGGAGACTGAGTATAGGAACGCCGCAATTCCGACGAACAGGGGTCACACGCGGAAACCACCATATGTAGCATGTCGAAAGTTTGTCACGCGCAGAAGCCGTCACACGTGACATGTCGGGCGTGGGCCACACGTGCAAGCCCTCACATGTGAAATGTCGGATGTTGGTCACACGCGGAAGCCGTCACATGTGACATGTCGGGCGTGGGTCATGCGCGGACGCGGTCACATATGACATGTCGGGCGTGGGTCAGACGCGGAAGCCGTCACATGTAACATATCGGACGTGGGTCGCATGCTGAAGCTGTGATTGGGACGGGTCGTAATCCCGACCTCGTCTTCGTCCGCGCGGTAGGGAGGAGGAGGAGGAGGAGGAGGAGGAGGAGGAGGAGGAGGAGGAGGAGGAGGAGGAGGAGAAACAGATGAAGTGAGATAAGGAGGACCAGGCTTATTGGGGCTTTCTTGGGGTCTCCTGGGGGCCCCCTGGGAGCTTCCCGAAAGCTTCTTGGGGGGCCGCTTGGGGTCCTCATGGGGCCTCTTGGGGGCCTCTTCGGGCCTCTTAATTATCTTGCACAGCTGTGCTCTAGAGCTCGGACCTCTTTATTTTCGTTCGTTCGTCGTCGTCCCTGGCCCCTGGTCCGGTCCTGGCCCTGGACCCAACCTCCCCCCCTGGTCCCGGCCCCAGCCCCCCTCGCCCCGGTGGCCCTGGCTCTGGACCCAGCCTCCCCCCCCATGGCCCTGGCCCCAGTCCCCCTCGCCCTGGACTTTTTTTTCATTCGTCGTCGTCCCTCTGGTCCTGGCGCCCCCTGGCCCTGGCCCCAGACCCCTCGCCCCGGCCCTTTTATTTTCGTGGTTCGTGGTTTGTCGTCGTCCCCCTGGCTGTGGCCCGCTTCCTCGCCCCCGTCCCCCTGGCTGTGGCCCGCCCCCCCTCGCCCCCCCCAGCCCGGACCTCTGGCCTCTGGTCCGAGCCCCAGCCCTTTGGCCATTTCTGAACTCAGCTTGTTTCCTGGCCTTGCCGCCTGAGGCCCCGCCTTCCTGTGCCCTGTCTCCCTAAATAAAGCTGTGCGTAGCCCGCCTAGCTTTTAGCGGAAGAGGTTCGCTTTTGCCCGCAGACCAAAAATTGTTTCCTGGCCTTGGCTCCACTCGCCCCAGCCCTCCTCGCCCCGGACCGTGTATTTTCGTGGTTCGAACTCTGACCTCTGGCCCCTGGTCCGAGCTTCAGTCCCCCTTCCCCGGCCCTGGACCCCCACTCGCCCCGACCCTGGCCTTGGCCCCAGCCCTCCTCTCCCCGGACCCTTTCATTTCGTGGTTTCGTCCCCCTGGCTCTGGCCCCCCATCCCCTGGCCCTCTCGCCCCCCACATGCCCCTCCTCTTCCTTCTCTTCTCAAATGTGCAAGAGCCAGGGCACGCGTGCCACTTGTCGTAGGTCGTCTTAGGGGACTCTTGGCCATTCTGACGCCTATGGGGACCGCCTTGAGGGTCTCTCCAGCCCGCATTGCTGCCCTCCTGGAGTGGTTCACGGCCGTCTTTAGGTCCTCTGCTGGGCCACTTGGGCGATCTTTGGGCCCTTTTGGGTCGACTTGAGTCCCTCTTTGAGGGTCTGTTCTGCTGTTTTGGTGCTACCGTTCGTTGGGGCCTCTTGCAGGCTTCTTGTGTCGTCTTGGGCGGCCCGGAACCCGACCATGCCAGAACCTCAAAACCGGTCAACCACCAAAGGAAACTCAATGGTTTTGGCCTCCTCGGGCTCTCCAGGAGGGCCTCTTAGAGCCCTCTTGGGCCGTCTTGGGAACTTCTTGGTCTGTTTTGAGGCTGTCTTGGGAGTCTCTTGAGCCGTCTTGGGCCATCTTGGGCCATCTTGGTGTCATCTTGGCTGCCTTGACAAGAAGGCCCCCCAAGACAGCCCAACAAATCTCCCAAAGGCGGCCCAAACCATTGATTGCCCTTAGGTGTTTGAAGGATGTTGAGGTTCTGGTATGGTTGGGTTTCCGACCGCTCCGGCCAGCCCAAGGGGCCTCTCTGGGCCGTCTGGCTGTTCTCCGTGAGCGCCTCAGCACCGTCGTGAGGCCATCTTGGGGGCCCCTTGGACGATCTTTGTGTCCTCTTGAGCCGACTCGGGGCCCTCTTGGAAGCCTCCTGGGCTGTCTTGGAGCTGTATTGAAGGCATCTGAGAGGCCTCTTTGGCCGTCTTGGGCGGTCGGAGACCCGAACAGGCGAGAATCTCAACCTCTCTCAGACACCTTAGGACAATCAATGGTTTCGCCGCCCCTCCCCATCCTTCCTTTGGCTCAGAAAGGCCGCTGCGAGCTTTTTGGGCTGTCTTGGAGGCCTCTTGGCCCGTCTCGAGGCCCTCTTGGGGGCCTCCTGGGCCGTCTTGAGGCCGTCATGGGAGGCTCTCGAGCTGTCTTGGGCAGCATTGAGCAGCTCTGTTGTCGTCTTGGTTGTCTTGGAAGCCGTCTCGGAGGCCATCTTGGCCGCCCGGAGGCCGAAAAGACCGCCAGAAAGCAATTTCAGAGAGGGCGATGTTCGAACCACGCGCGTGGGGAGGGGGGGGGGTGCCCCTAGATTTTTGCACCCCCCCACAACAAAAACAAAAGCCTCCCAGGCAGCAAGCGAGCATTCTAACACGCCCTCTCCGTGCAGGCACGGTGGCGGATCTCTCTTTCTGTCTCTCTTTCTCTCTGTCTTTCTCTCTCTCTCTCTCTGTCTCTGTCTCTCTCTCTCTCTGTCTCTCTCTCTCTCTCTCTGTCTCTCTGTCTCTCTCTCTTTCTGTCTCTCTGTCTCTCTGTCTCTCTCTCTCTCTCTGTCTCTCTGTCTCTCTGTCTCTCTCTGTCTGTCTCTCTGTCTCTCTGTCTCTCTCTCTCTCTCTTTCTGCTTCCTCTGTTGTTCCGTTCGCTCGAGGCAACGGGGGGGCCCGGTGGGGCGACCGTCGCGCCAGCACTCGCGCTGCGTCCTGGAAGCGAGGATGGGGCAGCGGAGGGGGCAATCTCACCGAGCCTGACGTGCGCAACGGCTATACTTATGTCGGGCGTGTCCCCCTACAGGTGGACTTTCGACGAAAAATAAAAGATACCCCAAAAATGGTCCCAAAAAGGTCAACAAATATTCAACAAATAGTCCCCAGACTATTCTTGGACTATTTTTTATTATTTTTGGTGTATTTTTTAGATTTGTCGTCGAAAATCCCCCTGTAGGGGGACAGGCCCGACTTAAGGCTATACTCGACGTCCTCTTCTCCCTCTTGCCCCCGTCCTCGGGGCCTCTGCTTGTTCTCCTCCCCGCAGCCTGGTCCTCCACCGCCTCCTCCGCCTCCACGTGTCCTCCTTCTCCTCGGCCTCCTCCCGCACCTCTTCCGGATCTTCCTCTGTCCCTCCCCGCCCCCTCCCCCCTCGCTTCCTCCGAGTCCTTCGCCTCCTCCTCGTCCTCCTCGTTCTCGCCAGCTGCGCCTGAAGCCTCCGAGAAGATCTGGGAGGTGCCCCACGGGAGAACCCAGCTGCCCAGACCTCGAACGCTCGTTCGCTCTCCCTCTCCTCCCTGGCATTCCCCTGCCGCCTGGTGCTATTCTTGCTGCTCCTCCTCTCCTTCTGGCCCGTCCTTCCTCGCCGAGGACCTGGTCCGCGGGCTCTTGAAGGTGAACCCCTCGGAGCGGCTTCGACTGGAAGGTTGCTTCTGCCACCCCTGGTTCACCGGCGCCGGCCAGCTCCAGAACCTGTCCGAGGCCCACCCAGGCGCTCCTCCCTCTTGCCATCTGCACGTGTACTCCTACCCTCCGCCCCCCAAACAGCCTTTTCCCTCCTCCTTCCACCAGGGTGCACGCAGGTGGTGTGCAGGATCGCCTCTCCGCGTGCACTGCGAGGCACCCTCTTCCCTCGTCACGGCATGCGCGCTCCTGGAGGCGCAGCAGCCGGATGTTCTTCTTTGGTCATCCTCCTGCTCCTCCTCGTCCTCGCCCTCCGCATTTTCGAGCACTTCTACCCTCCGCCCCGCCACAGCCTCCCCGTCCTTCCACCAGGGTGCACGCAAGTGGCGTGCAGGATCGCCTCTCCGCGCGCACTGTGAGGTGCTCTCCCTCACCTGATCACGGTGTGCGCGCTCCTGGAGGGGGATGCCAGAGGAGCGGCGGCTGGATATGTTCTTTTGGGTGTCCTGCTGCTGCTGCTGCTCCTCCTCCTCCACCTTTTCCTGCTCCTCCTCCTCGTCTTCCTCCACCTCCTCCTGCTCCTCATGCTCCTCCCCCTGCTCCTCCTGCTCCTCCCCCTCCTCCTTCTCCTCCTTCTCCTCCTCCTCCTTCTCCTCCTCCTCCTCCTCCTCTCATTTTGGCTCAAGCGATCGCATGGCCGCCGCCTCCCGCCCGCGCGCGATGGCTCGGCCTAGAGGGGCTTCCGCGGCCGCCCTCGGCTCCTCCTTGGTGGAGGCGGCCGTACGCGCCGCGGTCCTCGCGCGCGCCCCACGGCGCACCGTCGCCGCCGTGGCCCGCTCCGCCATCTCCGCCGCCCTGTTCGCGGGCGCGGAGACGCAGGAGCCTGGGGCCACGGCTGGCGAGGTGCCTGCTGCTGGTGCGCCTGGAGAACACGCTGCTGGCCCGCGCGCCGCCTCCGCGGCGCGCGTGGAGAGGCGGCGACGCCGCCGCCAGCGCCTGGCGGCGCGGCGGCGTGCGCCCACAGGTGCTGCTGGGACGGGGACGGGCGCGGGCTCGGAGCTCGTGGCCCTTCCCCCTGCTGCTGCTGCCGCTGCTGCTGGCGCGGGCCCTGGGCCCGCTCCGGCCGCCGAGGCCGCGGTGGCCGTCTCGGCCGCGCCCGTCGAGATGCTCGTGGACGATGACGATTTCGACGACGAATGGGCAGACGGCCCCATGAAGGGGGCTAAGGAAGTGGCGCGCCCTGCGGCGGCGGCGGAGCCTGGCGCAGCGGCCGCGGTGGCGGCGGTGCCTGGCGGAGCCGCGGCGGCGGCGGTCCTGGCAGCGGCCGAGGGCGACCGCGTCCGCCTTCCCGATGGGCGGGTGGCCACGATCGCCAGCATCGAGCCCGAGGACGGCCAGCTGCTCGTCCTCTTCGGCGAGGGCCGCCGCGCGACGCACTTCCTCGTCGACCTCGACGGCCTGGAGCTCGCGCCTGGCGCGGCCATCACGCCGTGGCCACCGGGCCCCGGTGGAGGACGTGGAGTCGTTCGGGGAGCTGCGCGCGGGCCCGGCTCCCGAGCGGCGGGGGGAGGGCGATAATGTCCCGTGGAGGGGCCGTCCTCCCCCTCAACGTCTTCCTCTTCGGCGTCGCGCTCGACGTCGGCATCTCAGGAGTTGGGGGCACCCTCAGATTGCCTCACGCGTTCGTCCTCCGCATGGCGCTGGGCGACGAGATGGTGCTGAGTGCCTGCGACCCGCGGGCGCTCGGCGCGGCGGCCGCCGAGGCGGCGACCCGCGTCCGCGGGCGTGTCTCTCTCTCTCTTTCCTCCTCCTCCTCTTCCTCCTCCTCCCTCCTCCTCCTCCTCCTTCTCCTCCTTCTCCTCCTTCTCCTCCTCCTCCTCCTCGTCCTCTCCTCCTCCTGCTCCTGCTCCTCCTCTTCGTCCTCCTCCTCCTGCTCTTCCTCCTCGTGGGATGGCGTGGCCTAGAGGGGCTCGCGCGCTGCCCGCCGCCGCCGCCGCGCTGGTGGAGGCGGCCGTGCGCGGCGCTGTCCTGGGGGGCGCCCCGCGCCGCACTGTCGCGGCGGTGGCAAGGTCGGCCGTCTCGGCCGCGCTGTTCGCTCAGCGCGCCGAGGAAGCCGTGCCGCCGCCTCGCGACGCTGCCGCTGGTGGCATTCCACCCCCTGCTCATCCTGAAGTTCCTCGCCCTGGCCCTGCTGGTGCTGCGGTCGCCGAGCCCGCGGCGCGTGCCGCGCGGCGGAGGCGGCGCCGCCAGCGCCGCGCGGCGAGGAAAGCGGCGGCGGGCGCTCCTGCTGCCGTCGTGGTGGAGACGACGGAGGTCGACGTGGCGGCCGCGGGTGCGGCGGCTGGCTCTGCTGGCACGGGCCTCGCGCTCGTCCAGGTGGCGGGGGCTGCTGGCGACGCGGACGCCGACGACGACTCCGTGGCCGACGACGCCTGGGCCGACGGCCTGCGGCGCTCGGCACCCGGCGCTGTCCCCTCGGGCGGCGCCGACGCGCGGGCTGGTGCTCCGGCGGCGCCTGCTGCGCCCTGCGAGCCTGTGTCTGCTGCTGCTGGTGCGGCGGCGGCTGCGGGCGGCGTGGCGTGGCGGCTCGCACCGTTGGAGGAGAGGCACCCGGGGGAGGACGTTCGGGTGGTCGCGGCGCGGGTCCTCGCGCAGATCGGGCATCGCTCCTCCTGATGCTCGAGGAGTCGCTGGTGCGGTTCCTCGTGTTCCTGGTGCTCGAGGAGTCGCTCGGGCGGATCCTCGTGCTCGCGAGCGTGGAGCTTTTCCTCTCCCGCTCGTCGGCGTGGTACGCGTACTACGTCTACCTTGACTGCATCGTCGGCACGGTCGGGGGGTCCAGGTCTGGTCAGGTTCAGGCCTGGCCCCCCGCTGACCTCTGGTGTTGTCAGGGAGCGGCGCATGTAAAAAAAATCCTCCTCCTCCTCCTCCTCCTCCTCCTCCTCTTCCTCCTGCCCCTCCGCATTTTCGAAGACGCCTACGGCGAACCACCGCCGACCCTGGCCTTTGGGAAGCGCCTGTGGGTCCAGACGTCGGGCTCACGTCTGGCCAAGCCGTTGGACGATTTGCTTTCCCAGCCAATGTGGGAACTCTTGGGGGACCATGCGGGGGAGGAAGATAGTGAGCAAGGATGACGAGCAGGATGATGAGGTGCAGGAGGGGGGCCTCTTGGGCCCCCCTTTAGGGCCCTTGGGGTCTTCCTGGTTGCTTCCACAGGGGGGGGGCTCTGTGGTGCTTATTGGGGGCTTCCTGGGGCCTTTTGGGAGCACCACGGGCCTACTGGGGCCTCTCGGGGCCTCCCTGGGCAGTCTTAGGGCTCTCTTCGCCCGTTCGACGCCTTCGGACGCCATCTTGTGGGGGCCTCTCTGGGCCGTCTCGGGGCTATCCTCCGCAGGTGGCTCTTGGGCCGCCTCGGACCAACCCTCCGGGGCCGTCGTGGGCTGTCACAAGCCCGACGAGAAGGCGAGAGCGCGAACGTCGTTCAACGGCCAAGGAGGATCCCGGATTTTCACGTCTTTGGGCCCTCCTCCTGGATACCTTGGAGCCCTTTCGGGCCGCATCGGGAGCCTCATGGGGTCGTCTTGGGGCAGTCCTGGAGCCACACTGCACCGTCTTGAGGCCATCGTGGCGCCATTTGCGGCTCTCTTGGAGCCGTATTGTCCGTCTTGGAGGCGTCTTCGGACCCTCTTGGAGGCCATTTGGGGGCCATCGTGGGGCCCAGCTTGTCACCATCTTGAGGCCAGCTTGGGCGGAAGTGCCGATGGACTGTGCCCCTGAGAAGTGGCCTTCCAGGTGGCTGGCGGGTTTGGTCAGACGCCATTGAGGACCGAGGCGGGAATTGATCCATGACCACCGCCTGGAGGGTCAGTTTTCGGAGCCTCGGCAGGCGGTGGATATGGACATATTCGGGCCCCCGTGGGCCGAAATATGTCCATATCCACCGCCCGCTGGGGCACCAGGACGTCGGTTCCCAGGCGGTGGCGGGCGGGTTTGGTCAGAAGCTGCTACAGTCGGCCCGGATTAGTAGGTCGACCCTGCCAGCTCAAGGGTGCTTTTGCGTCCTGTGCCTCGCGACACGTGCCTTGTTACACTCCTATGGCGATGCGGCCCTCGGAAGGGTCCTGTGTCCTCTCGCGCGTCCTGTCCAATCAAGGCCGACTCTGGGAACCTCCTGTAGTGGCTGAAGAGGGCCCGTCAAGTCGAGCATGCCAAGCACTCTTTGGGGCAGGCGCGGGGAGCGGCGGATCAAGGACGCCCGCGGCGAACCGCGGCCGCCCCCTGCCCGTGGGAAACGCCTAGGTGAACACAAACGTTGGGCCAACGTCTGGCCAAGATGTGGGATTACAGGTTCTCCTCTACCTGTTGTGGAAACACTTGGGGTAGCACCCGAGGGAGCGAGTGAGAGAGAGAGAGAGAGAGAGAGAGTGAGGAGGAAAAGGACGAGGAGGAGGAGGAGGAGGAGGAGGAGGAGGAGGGGGAGGAGGAGAATGATGAGGAGCAGGAGGAGGAGGAGGAGGAGGAGGAGGAGGAGGAGGAGGAGAAAGAGGAGGAGGAGGAGGAGGAGGAGGAGGAGCAGGAGGACGAGGAGGAGGAGGACGAGGACAAGGGCGCGAAGGAACAGGAGGACGGGGAGGAGGGACCGCTTGGGAGCCTTGCGAGCCCTGCGAGCCCGCGCCCTCTTCGGGCTTCTGATGGGGCTCGGAAGGTGCGCCCACGTTTGGCGAGCAAGCGTGGATCTCGTGTCGGTGGCAAGGTGCACGGGGCTTTTTCCTTGGCTCGGATGCGATTCCCCTGAGCGTGGCTAAGATTGCGTCGGGCACGTCCCTCTACAGGAGGAATGCTCAAAAAGAGTCAAAACACAGTCTGGGGACGATGTTAGACTATGTTTGGCTACTTTTGGAAACGTTTTGATATTTCTCATTGTTCATCCAAAATCCGCCTGTAGGGGGACACGCCCGACCTAAGGCTAATAGCCGTTGCAAGGTGTGCCCTTAGCTACGCTGCCTCTCAGTGCCTGCAGTGCTGTAGACCCTGTAGCGCTCCAGGTTGTGCCCAGGAGGGCCCGCTTGGGGCCGTCTTGGGGGGCTTCTTGGGCCTTCATGGGCCCATCTTGGCGGCTCGGAGCCTTTTGACCGTCTTCGGATGTCGGGAGCTCACGAAGGCGAGAACGCGAGAATCAGTCAGCAACCTCGGCAGAGTCAATGAGTGTCGCCTCGTCTGGCCCTCCCGAAGTTTCGCTTGGAGCCCTTGGTGCGAGTTAGGGGCCTCTTTGGCTGCCGTGAGGGCAGCTTGGGCCGTCTTGGAGCCATATTATCTTGTAGGCGACTTGGGGCCGCCTTCGAGGCTATCTTGGCCATATTGGATGCCATCTTAGGTCGTCCTGGCCGTCCAGAAGACGGAACATCCGCGCACGGATGTCCTTCGCAGTGGTTTCCGGGTGGTCGGCGGGATGTGCCGAGAGCCCATTGGGAACCTCCTGGAAAGGGCCAAGACGTGTGCAGGCATTTGACACGCCCAGCACCCCAGCGGCAAGCCAAGGGGGGCGGCCGCGGCCCATTCCGCTACGCGCCTGGGTTGTGGAACGGAGGCCCTCCTGAGGGGCTCTTGAGGCCTCCTGGGGGGCCTCTCGCTCGAGGCCTCCCTGGGCTCGCCTGGCCCACTGGTGGCGTCCTCGTGTGAGTACTGGGGCAGCCTGGAGCGGACCGGAGGGGCACTTACCATGGGCATGTGCTGGGCAGCCCCCCGCAAGGAGACGGGATTGCAACCAAGACATCAACAGCGAACAACACCAGGCAGCACATTCCAGCAGCATGACTCAAGCAATGCGCCCTCAAGTTGGCTGGCACACGATTCCCCAAGCAGTGCTTGCACTCAGGGGGAGGAGGAGGGGGAGGAGGAGGGGGAGGAGGAGGAGGGGGAGGAGGAGGAGGAGGAGGAGGAGGAGGAGGAGGGAGGAGGAGGAGGAGGAGGAGGAGGAGGAGAGGATGAGGAGGAGGAGGAGGAGGAGGAGGAGGAGGAGGGAGAAGGAGGGAGGAGGAGGGGAGGAGGAGGAGAGAGGAGGAGGAGGATAGAGGAAGGAGGAGGAGGAGTGGAGGAGGAGGAGGAGGAGGAGGAGGAGGAGGAGGATGAGGAGGAGGAGGAGGACACACTCAGGGGTTCTTCTTGTGTCTCGTGAGCTGAACTGGTTGGCATGATGCCAGCGGTGCTCCGGCTGCTCGCCGCGTTGCGGCCCGTGCCCCGCCTCGTGGGTGCTCCGCATTCGGTGTGTGCGTGAGTGCGTGCGTGTGTGTGTGTGTGTGTGTGTGTGTGTGTGTGTGTGTGCACGTGCGTGCGTGCGTGCGTGCGTGCGTGCGTGTGTGTGGTGTGTGTGCGCGCGCGCGTGTGTGTGTGGTGTGTTTGTGCGTGTGTGCTGTGTGTGTGTGTGTGCTGTGTGGTGTGTGTGTGTGTGTGTGTGTGTTGTGTGTGTGTGTGTTGTGTGGGTGTTTGTGTGCGTGCGTGTGTGTGTGTTGTGTGTGTGTGTGTGTGTGTGTGTGTGTGAGTGTGTGTGTGTGGTGTGTGAGTGCGTGTGTGTGTGTGTGTGTGTGTGTGTGTGTGTGAGTTGTGGGTTTGTGTGTGTGTGCGTGTGTGTGTGTGTGTGTGTGTGTGTGTGTGTGTGTGTGTGAGCGCGTGCGTGCGTGCGTGCGTGTGTGTGTGTGTGTGTGTGTGTGTGCCGAGGCTGCGCCGCGCGGCCGCCACGCCGCCGCCTCGCGGGCGCCTCGCGCTCGGGGAGGTCTGCCGAAGTGGCGCCGCGTGGCCGTCCCGTGGGCGCCCCGTGGGCGCCCTTGTGGGCGCCCGACTCGCCAGGGGAGTTCGGCCGAGGCTGCGCCGCGCTGCCGCGAGCCGCCTCGTGGGCGCCCCGCGGCCTGAGCTTTGGCACGGTGCAGCTCCCACCACCATACGGCTTCCACCACGGCTGTCGCCTTCAGTTCACGCCGCCTAGCTTACACGACATATAGCTTGCACCGCATGGCTTTTACTTCCTCGGGTCACATCAGATAGCTTAAGCGACATGGTACCGCATACCTTTCACCTCTAAGATGCAGTAAGACACTCTTATGGTCACCTAACTTATCAGCATGCGCGTGCGTGTGCGTGTGTTATCAGGTGTTTCTCTCTCCCTCCCACCTGGCGCATACCTTCTAACTCACATCTCCTCCTCCTCCTCCTCCTCCTCCTCCTCCCTTTTCTCCTCACTATCCTTCCGAAGCATGGGCCTCGTCCAATTCCCTCCGTCTGATCCTCCTCCTGCTCCTCCTGATCCGTCCCAGCCCGGCGCAGGCTCTCCTCAGAGCGCGGGCCGCCGATTCGACTCGCCCGGGCCCCTCGGCGCGCACCAGGGCATGGACGGCGTGCGCCAAGGCCTGCTCGTTCGCCCCCCTCCTCCCGAGCCTCCTCCCGCTGCATCTGCTGGTGATGCTCCTTCTGCCCTTTGTCTTCCTCGCCCGTTCCCACTCTTTCTTCCTGCTCCCGCTCACCTTCGTCTTCGGCTTCCCTTTTCCCGATCCTAACCCTCTGCATCCTGCTCCTCGTGTTCCCTGTGCACACTGACATTCCTCTCCCTCTCTTTCCTTAGTCCCACCCTCATCTGTTCCCGAATCCTACCTTCCGCCTCCCCTCCTCACCCTCTTTCATACACTCGACGCTTGGCCCAGGCAGGCGGCACTCCCCAGTGCGTACGCTTCTTTGGGGCAGGGGCTCCTCTTCCTATTCCTCCTCCTCCTCCTCCTCTCCTCCTCCTCCTCCTCCTCCTCCTCCTCCTCCTTCTCCTTCTCCTCTCCCCCTCCTCCTCCTCCTCCTCCTCTCCTCCTCCCCCTCCTCCTTTTCCCTCTTCCTTCTCCTCCCCCTCCTCCTCCTCCTCCTCCTCCTCCTCCTCCTCCTCCTCCTCCTCCTTCTCCTCCTCCTCCTCCTGGGGGGCACGAGGCCTCACGCCGGTGGTGGAGGAGCGCAACGCCAGCGGGGGCTCCTCGCTGGCGCAGAACGGCGACGAGCGCGCCAGCCGGGGCTCCTCTCGGCGCCCCTCGCCAGGCGGTGGGGGACTGGGAAGGAGGAGGAGGAGGAGAAGGAGGAGGAGGAGGAGGAGGGAGGAGGAGGAGGAGGAGGAGGAGGAGGATTGGCAGAAGAGAGAGGGGAGGACGGGAGGGAAAGGTCGTGTGGACGGAGAGGGAAGTGGAAGGGGCTGTGCGCGGGGTAAGGGGCGGGGAAGAAGAGGGGGGGAGGAGAATGGGGGGGGAAGGGGAAGGAGAAAGGGGGGGGACGGGAGAAGAGTTGGCGTGGACGGAGGTGGGAGGGGGAGGAGCTGTGCGCGGGAAAGGGGCGGGGAAGAAGAGGAAGGGGGGGGGACGGGGGGGAGGGGAAGGAGAGGGGGGGGCGTGTGGAAAAAGGGGGGGGAGGGAGGGAGGAGGGGGCGCGGAGGAGAGAGAGACCCGAAGGCAAGAGCCCCCCCAACAAGAAAAACAACGAAACACTCCGAAGGCGCTTGTTTGTTGCCCTCGGGGGGGGGGGCGGTGCTGCGCGGTGCCCCGAGGCGTGCGCGGGGCCAGCGGCAACTCCTCGACGGCGTCCTTCTCGTGCGCGCCCTCGGGCGCCTCCGGCGGTCGGGCCTCCCCGCCCTCGGCGGGAGCGAGACGAGAGGCATCATCCGACGAGGCATCCCCGGCTTCTCTCGCCGCCGCCCCTGCCCCTGCAGGCATCGTCGGTCCGTCTGTCACTGCACATCTCAGAGGATCACCCAGCGCGTTCCGCTGCAGTGGAGGTCCATGCCAGGAAGCACCCTGCTTGCCTCCAGGGCGCCCTGGGTTTCTTCGGTTTCGACGGTTTTGCTATGGAGAGCGTGACGTTCCCTCACCAAGAATCAATGAACGTCCTGGGGTCTCAGGGTTGGGTTTCCTGCGGAAGGTTTCTTGTGGATTGGCCTCCTCTGTACTCAGGAGCACAATTGACGGGTTGGGAGGATGGGGTCAGGAGGAAGGAGGATATCCTTACCCGTAGGCGGCCGAAGGTATCGTTCATTGCATACAGATGCTATTGCTCACGCGCTGCATCCTTCCAACCCTTCCTCTCAACACGAGAATTGTTCTCCTCAATTGCGCATCTCAGAGGATCACCCAGCGCGTTTCACTACTCGCAGAATTGCCTACTCGCAAAACGTCCTAACAAACACGTGTATGCCCTAATGTAGAAGATCGCAGATCCCCCGCGGCGGATTCAGGCCATGTGCGAGAAAATACTCTGCGAGTAGTGGAGCGCGCTTGTCTAGAAGAGGAAAAGGTACCCATACTGCCCCCCCTTCCCTCGCTTCCCTTTTTGGGATGCCTCCTGAGAGGCCCTCGTCGCCACCGCTGGATTCGCCCCGAAATCCTGGTCAGAACGCACCCCGGAAGAGGTCTGGGGACTAGCGCTATCGGTACCTTGTGGCTTCCCCAACATCTAGCGCGAAATCGGTACTTTTCTGGTGAAGCGGTGCTCTGCCTCACAAAAGGGTTGATGGCCCGAGCAAGGCCGCAGCTACTGTGGGACTGTCGCTCTGCCTTGGCCGCCTCTCTCGAGGGGACACCGGTCTTCCACCGACCCAGAGCCTGGTCAGGCCGACACTGTGCACAGGATCGGTCGGTGTGCACCACCTCCGGGCGCCACTGGGAAGGCGTCCTGCGTGCGCCGAGCTGTGGCCCCAGCCTGAGGCTGGCCTCGCCGAGTGCAGTCGGCCTCCTCCGATCCCGTGGTCGTGTTCTCCTGCATGCGGCCCTGCCCGAGGCCGTCCCCAGGGCCTCTGCGGAGGCCGTGGTGGCCCCCCCGGACCGGTCCAGGCGAGGCCCACGAGGGCCGTCCAAGGCCAAAGCCTTGGACGTCCGAGGGACGTCCAAGGGCCGTGTCCACCCTGACCTTCCAGGAGGGCTAAAAGATAGCACCAGGACTTCGATATCTTAATTCCCGTCGAGGTTCTAGGCAGCCCAGATAGGTCTATGGTTGGAGGGCTAATTTCTAGCACTGGAAGGTCAGGGCACTTGAGGGCCTTGGGCGTCCAAGGGACGTCCGAGGCCTTCCAAGTGCCCCGGACGCCGGGGGCGGCACCCCGGGGCGCACAGGGCACCTCCGCCAGCAAAGCACGACCCGGGGAGGGCCTGGCCGCTTCGGCTGCGGAAGGTGCTGCTCACCTCTTCTCCCCCCCTTCCTTCCTTCCTCCACTCGTGCGCTTCCCCCCCTCTCGTCCTCCTCCCTCCCCGCTCTTCCCGATCCCTCGGAGGAGGAGGAGGAGGAGGAGCGATGGAGCGAGGAGCGAGGAGCGAGGAGCGAGGAGGAGGAGGAGGAGGAGGAGGAGGAGGGGGAGGAGGAGGAGACGGGGGAGGAGGAGGAGAAGGAGGAGGAGGAGGAGGAGGAGGAGGAGGAGGAGGAAGGCGGAGGAGGAGGAGGAGGAGGAGGAGGAGTCTTTCCTCTCAGCTCACCCCTTTCTTTCTCCTCGCACCTCCCTCTTCCTCTGGTCCCCCCCCCGTACCTTCTCGGCATTCCTCCATCATCATCCTCACCTGTCGCTCCTTCTACCTCCGCTTCTCCATCCCCCCTCGTCCTTCCTCCATACGTACTACTCATCGCTCCTCGTCCTCATTTGCCCTCCTCATTTCTCTTCCCTCATCTCTCCTCTGTCCTCCCTCCCACCCTCCTCGCGCCTCACGTCTCACGCAATGCCATTTTCACCATCCTCCCTCCTCGTCCTCCTCCATCTCTTCCTCCCTTCCCCTTCTCCCCTCCCCTCCTCCCCTCTTCTCCTCCCTCTCTCTCTCCCCCCTCCTCCATCCCTCCCTCCCTCCCTCCCTCCACTCCCCTTCTCCTCCCTCCTCCTCCCCCTCCACCCTCCTTGCTCCTTCATCCCAGCCTTCCTGTCATCCCCCTCAGCGTCATCCTCGTCCCTGCTCAGGGCGCGTTTCTGGTTACTCGTGCATGTCCTCATGGGATGGAGGGGAATCACGTTGGGGGTCGTCATGGAAGGGGGCGGGGTGGCTCCGTCACTGCAGGAAACTCAAAGTCCCACCGGTTGTCGTACCCGTTGCCGTCGCCGGCGTCGTTATCGTCCTCATGTTCTTACGTATGGGATCACGTAGGACCAGCTCGGATGCTGCCTGAATGGGTTTGAGTTTGGCCCTTCGGTGGGCGCAGGCCGACGCGGAGGACTCGCCGCGCGGATCCTCGTGGAGACGACGATGTTGGTGTTGGCACCGCAAGGGACAGCGGACTCAGAAGTACCAGGGAAGAGAGGGATGAGGGGGGGGGGCAGGCGGGGGGGACGGTGGAGGAGGAGGACATGGGTTAGGAGAAAGGGGGGGGGGGGAGAGAAGGGAAGAGGAAGATAAACAGGGCGAAGTGGAGGAGACAGAGGGGGAGGGGGAGAGTGGGAGTGAGAAGGAAGAGGGATGAATGGAGAGCGTGTTGTTGTTGTTGTTGTTGTTGTTGTTGTTGTTGTTGTTGTTGTTATTGCTGTTGTTGCTGTTGAACATTATTAATTCTAAAGAATAATTATTGTTGGGCCCCCTGGTGCGCGCCCCCCCCGCCGCGCCTAGGCCGCAGCCACGTTTTCATCATTTTCGTGAGGAAGCCTCAGGTAATTCGAGTTGATCAAGATCCGGTTGTTTTGTTGTAATCCGCTTTCCCTTGCAAAAAACACTATAAAATGAAATTTCTTGTTCAAATATAATCAAATTTCAAGAATCCCTTGCAAAAAATAAGGTAAAGTGGACATTCGCGCGCGCAAGACGAAATCCTTCCAAAAGCTTAGTGTTCGGAGCGATTTTAACATAAAAACATCAAAAAACCAATGGTTTTTCAACAAAAAAATGTCAAAATCTCATCCCGCGCGCTCTTGCGGATTCGTAGGAAACCCAACACTTTTTAAACATTTCTGTCAAACGGGCTTTTGCGAGCAACTTTTTCGAACTTCTGCGACAACGGTTGCGCACCTGCCAGGGCCATCATCCCTGTCAAATAATACCATGCGGGACACATTCGTCTCTCTGTATTATGTATTGTATGGCACAATTGCACCATGCTGGGCACATGCGCGCCCCGAATAAGTGACCAAGTTCTGTGGGTGTGTACCCCACGCCAGTGTAGTAGCCACGGTCGTCCGCACGCCACGAAGTGAAGTGTCCCAACGTCATAGGGCGGGAAGCTGGGTTTGGGTGGTCGCGAAGAGTCGTTTGGATATTTGGTAGAGCTTGTAATGCCCCCCCACGAAGTGGGGGTATTGCCTGGTGTCGTATGAAAACCCTGGCACTGGGGAGAACACCACGCGTTCGGGTAAAATGATTGTTGTTGTTGTTGTTGTTGTTGTTGTTGTTGTTGTTGTTGTTGTTGAACTCTTATTTATGAAGAATAATTATTGTTTATCCCCCCTCGCCAGTGCATATTGTTTTTTCTAAATCAAAGGGTGCCCCTCGACGCTCGCACCCTGTTTTTTGACAGGGAAAGTCTTGGTGCTCAAACTGTGCCCCTGGCCCCCCGGATTACAACAACAACGGCTCGCGCCTGAGACTTCTTTCAAGTTTACTCAGGACTCCCGCTCCTGAGACTTCCCTCACAATTTACTCCGGATAGGTGCTCCCGCCTGTGACGTCCTTGCAATTTAGTCAGGACCCCCGCTCCCATCTGAGACTTCCTCACAATTCGCTCAGGAACGGCGCTCCCGAATTGAATCAACTTCTTCGCAATTTAATTAAGGCCCCCGCTCCCGCCAGAGAACCCTTCACATTTGATTCAGGAATTGCGCTCTCGCCTGTGACTTCATGATTTTTTCAGAAATCGCGTCTCCGACGCTCAGGAAACACGCTGCGCCAAGGACGCCATTACAATTTACTTAGTAATCGCGCTCTCGCCATACTCAGGCATCCCGCTTGAATCTCCCACCCCTCCGACCCGCCCGTCAGGGGATCGCCCGCCCGTCTTGGGCTCCCGCCCGAGACTTCCTTCAGGAACGGTGCTTTCGCCTAGGACTTCCTCGAACGTTCACGCTCTTACCTTCCTGCTCCTCCTCCCTCTCCCTCCTCCCTCCTCCCTTCTCTCTCCTTCCTCTCTTCCCTCATCCTTATGCCTCTCTGCCCTATCCCCTCTTCCTCCTCTCCCTCCTCCCTTCTCCCTCCCCTCTCCTGCCTCCTCCCTCTTTCGTTTTTTTTTGTTTCTCTCTCTCTCTCTCTCTCTCTCTCCCCTCTCTCCCTCTCTCTTTCTCTACCTCTCTTATCTGTCTTTCTCTCTCTCTCTGCCTCTAATCAGCGGCCCCCCTATTCGCTCCTTCTCTCCTGGCGTTTTCCCTCGAAGACAAAAAGGGCGGGCATCGAGGGTGTGGGGAACTCGTTTGGAATGACACGCGGGCAAGTAAGAGCGAACAGTCTTACAATTATTGGTGTGGTTGTTGTTGATGCTCTTGTTGTTGATGTTGTTGTTGGTGTTGTTGTTGTTGTTGTTGTTGTCGTCATTGTTGTTGTTTGTGTTGTTGTTGTTACTGCTGCTGTTGTTATTGTCGTTGTTGTTGTTGTTGTTGCTGTTCTTTGTGTTGTTGTTGTTGTTGAATATTATTACTTCTAAAGAAATATTATTGTTGAGACCCCTGGTGCGCGACCCCCCTCCAAAACCTAGGCCGCAGCCTCATTTCCTTCATTTTCTAGCGAAAGCTTCAGAAAAGTGGATTGTCACCGGATCCGGTTGTTTTGTTGTAATCCGTTTTCCCTTGCAAAAAACACTATAAAATGAAAATTCTTGTTCTTACTTGATCAAATTGCAAGAATCCCTTGCAAAAAATAAGGTAAAGTGGACATTCGTGCGCGCAAGACGAAATCCTTCCAAAACCTTAGGTTTCGTAACGATTTTAACATAAAAACATCAAAAACCCAATGGTTTTTTTAAGAAAAAATTGTCAAAATGTCCTTCCGCGCGCGCTGTCCGAATCCCACAAAACCAATGGTTTTTCAACATTTATGTTACATGAGCTCGCGCGAGCTACTTTTTCTTGTTCTAACATAATCAAATTTCAATAATCCCTTGCAAAAAATAAGGTAAAGTGGACATTCGCGCGCGCAAGACGAAATCCTTCCAGAACCTTAGGTTTCGTAGCGATTTCAACATAAAAACATCAAAAACCCAATGGTTTTTCAAAAAAAAATGTCCAAATTTCATCCCGCGCGCGCTGTCCGACTCCCACAAAACCAATGGTTTTTCAACATTTATGTTACATGAGCTCGCGCGAGCTACTTTTTCTTGTTCTAACATAATCAAATTTCAATACTCCCTTGCAAAAAAAAGTAAAGTGGACATTCGCGCGCGCAAGACCAACAAAAAACACGACGATCTCAGGAACTTGCCCCAAAAATGTGACCAACTCCGCTCTCTCTGTCTCTCTCTCTGTCTGCTCTCTGTCTCTCTCTCTGTCTGTCTGTGTCATGTATTGTATGTCACAATTGCAGGATGCTGGGCACACGCGCGCCCCGAATAAGTGACCAAGTTCTGTGGGTGTGTACCCCACGCCAGTGTAGTAGCCACGGTCGTCCGCACGCCACGAAGTGAAGTGTCCCAACGTCATAGGGCGGGAAGCTGGGTTTGGGTGGTCGCGAAGAGTCGTTTGGATATTTGGTAGAGCTTGAACTGCCCCCCCACGAAGTGGGGGTATTGTCTCGCGTCGCATGAAAACCCTGGCACTGGTGAGAACACTGAGCGTTCGGGTAAAATGATTGTTGTTGTTGTTGTTGTTGTTGTTGTTGCTGTTTCTTTGCACATGTACACGTACACATACATATGTATGGCTATATATATGTGCATCTGCATAAATACGCATGCACATTGCACGCGCAGGGTATTGTGCATTGCGGGGGGGGGCAATTGTGTGCGTCTTCGTGGCGACCGATATCTGTATTCCTCCTGCTCAGTGGGAGGGTGGGAGCCATTGCAGTTCCGCCTTGCCCCCAGTCGCTCCACCAGATCATCGTGTAAGCCCTTGCAGTCAGACTTCAGTTGCAAAATCCCACGGGAGCAAGCTCTGTGCAAGCCCGTCGCCGATGGAACATGATTGCAAATCCTTACTGCTGGACTCCGGTTGTATGAGGAATCGAGCTGTGGAGGAGAGAGAGAGAGAGAGAGAGAGAGAACTTGCAGGGGAGCACTGTTATCGAAGAACAAACTGCATGAACGTAAACTCTTGGAGCTCCGCGCGGGTTTCTTGGTCTGGCGCTGGGGCCCCCTTGGGGGCGTCTCTGGCGCCGCCACTGGCGCGCTCCGCACGCCACGGAGTGGGGGGCCAGCGCAGATCCAAGACATCCGCACAGAGCGTCGAAAGTTTATGCTTGCGTTTTTCTTCTTCCTCTAGAAAGGAAGAACAGCAGGACGGGGGAACATGAGGAATATGAGGAGGAAGAGAAGGAACACGACGACGGGAAGGGGCGGGTGGTCAGCGTGAACGGAGGAGGGCTGAACTTGTCGCGAGCCCATGCATGTCTTTCCATTCGTATGCATAAGATATACACTTTCATCCTGATATGTACGTGTACATCTATACGACACACAGATCGGGAGAGAGAGCGAGAGAGACAGGGACAAAAGGGGGGGGAAACACAATGTCGAAGAAAAAGAGGATTTGAATAAGCACAGCGTGCACCAGCGATGCTACAATTCGACCTCCCGCCCCACGTCCCCTCACCGCGGGTCCCGACAACACTCCTCTGCCCTGCGGGATGTGCCCCCCTCGAAAGCCGAGCGCCTCACGGTCCTGCGATTCGGGCGAGGGCCCCTTTTCAAGGAGGAGTTGCCGGCCATGCTCTTGTTACGGCGACGAGCCAGGGTCACCGAGCGCGTTCCACTACTCGCAAAGCGCCTACTCGCAAGCGTCCGAAAAAACACATGTCCGCTTTGATGTACTCTATCGTAGATCCCCCGCGGGGAACCCATGCCATTTGCGAGTAGTGACTTTGCGAGTATCTGGCGAACCGCCCGGCCCAGCTTACCGATACGTCTAGCTGTCAGACGAGCATGAGCCATCTACAAGATACAGGGAATCATACTCTAATAGCCATGATAAGAGGGGGCAGCATCAGGATTATGATGAGGAGGAGGAGGCGAGGATAGTTCGGTATTGTCCTAGTGTAATTCCCGGCCTCTGATCTGGAAAGCTGACGAGGGACATCTTCGTCCTCGACCCGCGGGCAGGTGTAGATTCTGCTGCCCCACGACCTCCCAGAAGCAGGGCTCGGGGCTGGACGGACCTCCTACGCTGACGCGTCGATTAGTGAATTGTCCGTTCTCGGTTCTCCACAGGGCGCCGCGGCCGTCATTTTCCAAGCTTGCGCCCGCCAGGTCCACGTTTTACTAACGGGGGGTCTGTCCATCCCCGAAGGGCGGGCGCGCTTCTCCAGCCGAGCCGGGCGCCTCTTGCGCAGAGTGCCAGCGTGCTGGGCGTGCAGGCGTGCAACGGTGTCTAGCCTCGTGCAGCGTGCCAGGCGTCTCGAGGGCGTGCGACCCCGTTCCCCCCTCCCCCTCTGAGGAGGAGGAGGAGGAGGAGGAGGAGGAGGAGGAGGAGGAGGAGGAGGAGGAGCTACTTTTCTGACCTGCCCCGCGGGGGGAGGGGGGCCTGGGCCGCTCCGTGGCGCGCGGGTGTCCAACCCTGGGGGCGCTCGAGGCCTCTGCCCTTGGGCCGCTTCCTGCCTCGGGACGGAGCGAGAGAGAACCACACCAGCGGCAGAGATTGGGGCAGGGGGGCGGGGGACGGGGCACGCAAGGTAGCCGTGGACACGGCTGCCTGTGGGCTGTGCCCAGATGGGACGGGCGCCCTCCCCGCGAGAGCCTCCAGACGGCGTCGCCGGGCAGGGTCGGACGTGCGCCCCCAAACTGATCATGATCCGACGTACTGTAGCCTTGGCCACAAGGGAGACTTTCGAGCTTTAGACAAGTACCCAAAGTGGTGGGTTTCCACGTGTCGGGCTCTGGGAGGCGATGCTCGTTCGACACTGCTTCGATGCTTCTCTGGGTGCTCGACATTGTTTCTGGAATTTGGTCCTTCAGTACAATGGACGCAGCAAAACCCCCCCCCACCAGACCCTGAGATGCCCGAGGCCTCCCTCTCGTGGCTCGGGTGCCCCCCTCCCCCCTCCCACCCCCGAGGAGGGCCAGGGCTCGTGCTCTCCGGCCCGCCTGGCCTCTGGTGGCTCGCGCTCGTGCAGCTGCTGCTGGTGGTTTATATGCTGTGGCCGACCAGGCGAGCCTGGACTCCGCGGGACGCCCAAGGCGAGGAGCGGGCCATGCCGCTGGCGCCCAGGCAGGAGGGCCCCATCTTCGAGGCCACGCCGACCTCGGGGATCCGGAGGGGGGGGGGCCTCCTCCTGCACCTCCCTGCCTCGCTCCACTCCTCCTCTGCCCCTTCCTCCTCCTTGGGCGAGGGGCGGGCAGGAGAGAGGGGGGCAAGGAAGAGGAGCAGGAGGTGGGAGGAGGAGGAGGAGGGAGGAGGGGGAGGAGGCTTGGGGGCTGGTAGGGCCCGAGGAAGAGACAGGAGAAGCGAACAGGTTGGAGGGGTGGTGGAGGAGAAGGGGGAGGATCCAGAGAAGACGAGGGCGGAGGAGGGCAGGATTATCAGCATCAACCAGCCGATTCTGGCATGAAAACCGCCACGTTCTGGACGCCGTCTGCGCCCACCCTCACATCATTCGGATGTTTAGGGCACCCCTCTGACAGCACTCCTGCCAGGACTTCTCGGACGAGTCGTGCCTCTGGGTGCCAGCGAGGCGGCGCCTGCACCGCAGTGCGCGCCGCAAGGCGGCGCAACGCGTGCAGACGTGCAACCTTTGTATCGCCAGAGCGAGGCAGGCCGACAGCCTGACGGCCCCGCAGCTCGACAGCTGCAGCGTCCCGAGCATCCCTGGGCAACGGCTGCGGGGAGGGTGGAGCACGGACCGACGAGCCTCACATCGTACCGAGCAGCGCCGACGGCCAGCGAGGCTCTGCCTGTGCTGGGGCCACGGCCCAGCATCCATCGGCGAGAGGGGTAGGAAGACTGAGAGGGGAGAGGAGCAGCATGAGGAGCAGGGGGGAGGATGCGCATGCTATGCGCGCGTTGTGTAGGGGCTAGACTTGCATGGCGAGCCCGTAGACAATTCAGGTTGCGAAGGGCCCAACCCTGTAGAACTCATACAGGCTCAGGGGGTGGCCCTCTCCTCATCGCGTGCGCGCCGCGGGAGGGGGTGATGGAGTCGAGGCTCCATACAGGGCTGTGCCGACGTCGGCTGGAACACGCAATGCGAAATCTCCGCCTCGGCCCGGCAGAGTTCCCCGTTGGGGCACGATCCGCGTGAGGGGTGTGCCGAACCAGGCGTGGCGGCGCCCAGCGGGCGCGCCCTGACTGGCGCCGCGTGTGGCGCACCCTACGTGAGGCACGATCCGTGTGATGGGCGTGCCGAAATCGGAGCGGTAGCGCTATGTGCACTCCCCCCCCTCCTCCTTCTCCTGGTCCTCCTCTTCCTCTTTCTCCTCCTCCTCCTCCTCCTCCCTCCTCCTCCTCCTCCTCCTCCTCCTCCTCCTCCTCCTCCTCCTCCTCCTCCTCCTCCTCCTCCTCCTCCTCCTCCTCCCCCTTCAGCTGTTCAGTGATGGTTGCCGTCTCACCTTTTCGACCTCGAGGGCCGGGGCCACAGGTGGATCTCCCCCAGGGGCACGGTCTGGGTCCAGGAGTGCCGACACCGGGCGCGCGCGGGGTTGCAGGAGATCGCCCCTCCGTGGGGAGCCTCCTCTGGGGGACGGGGGGCACGAAGCGTGAGGTGGGTGACCAGACGGAAGGCAGGAGGAAGGAAGAGGAGGAGGGAGGAGAGAGGGAGAGGAGGAGAGGAAGGGAGAGGAGGGAGGGGAGGAACTGGCATCTTGTTACGTGAAAGATGGCCTAGCGCTGCGCGCTCCGGGTTTGCGAAAGAAAGAGGAGGGCGGAGGTAAGGTGAGGAGCGGGATGGTTTGGAACAGCACAGGGGATGCTGAAACCAGAGAAGAGGGGAGGGGGACGAGGAGGCGGACGGGCAGGATGGGAGGGTCTGCGCGCTCGTTCGTGATGCTGAAACCAGAGAGGACGAGCTGGATGAGCAGGGTAACCAAGCGCGCGTCCAGGGTTTGAGTGGCACTGCCCTCGCGAGAAAATGGGAGAAGGAGAAGGACCATCCACAGCAGCAGGAGCAGGAGCAGGAGCAGCAGCGAGGGGAGCAGAAGGAGGAGCAGGAGCAGCCTCAGCAGGAGGAGGAGGGCCCCAGTGAAGTTGTCTTCAAGTGGGCGCCAGCCGCGCGTCGAGCGGCCTCGCTCCCCCCCGCTCCCCTGCCCCCCCCCCGAGCGAGAGGTTCGGGCACGTCCTCGGCTCTCGGGCGGGTGCCGCCGAGGTCTGCCAGGTGGTCCTCGTCACAGCCAGAGGTCCAGTCCCGATCCAGGTGAGGCAACCCAGCCAGACGACAGAGTCAGTCCCGTGCTCCAGTGTCAAAAAACTCGGTTGACGCTGCCTCGCGGGAATCCGCGTAGGAGGAGCTGGTCACCCGATGCGCGCACGCGTTCGGACAGAGAGGCCCTGCTCTACTGCGCGTGCACACGCTGTCCGCTCCCCTCCCCCTCCCCCTCTTCCCCCCAGAGGACTAGAGTCAGATGGGGAAGGGGTGAAGTATTTGACTGCTGGTCGTGCTTGCTGATTCCGGCCTCTCCTGGTCCTGCTCCCGCTCCCGCCAGGTGCGGGTGCAGCCGACGCCCGCCCCCAGGCCCAGCGGCGAGATCTCCTGCGCCGTGGCGCCCAGCCCGCCGACCCATGACCCTCACTGGCAGGTGCCCGTGGTGCCGATGCACAACCTCGGCTCCGAGGTGGAGTGCAAGAAGAAGGAGGTGTTCAGGCGTCTGCAGGAACTGCTGTCGATGGAGATCACAGTTGTCTTCTACATGCACATGGGCTCCCTTGTCCTGTTGGACACGGACCCGCACATAGCCGAGACAATGCAGCAGATCTCCCAAAACCTCCGGGACGAGCTTCAGCACAAGGCACATGTAATCCGTAAGGGCTTCGCCCCCTGCCGCCGGCCCCCTCTCTCGGAGGATGGGCCATGGAAAAGCGAAATCATGAGGCTTTGGCTTCGCCGTGAAGCAGTGTCGGGACTTGTTTGTTTTTCGACCCTGACCCTACGGATCTGCGTGAGGGGTGCCACCGAATTTCAGAAATGTAGCAAATCCCTTGTGTCTTTGAACCCTGACCCTACGGATCTGCGTGAGGGGCACCGCCGAATTTTAGGAATGTGGCAAATCTCTTGTGTTTTTGGACCCTGACCCTGCCGATCTGCGTGGGGGGTGCCGCCGAATCTCAGAAATGTGGCAAATCCTATTTGTTTTTGGACCCTTCCCCCGCCGATCTGCGTGAGGGGTGCCACCGAATTTCAGAAATGTGGCAAATCCTTTGTGTTTTTGCACCCTGACCCCGCCGATCTGCGTGGGGGGCGCCACCGAATTTTAGAAATGTGGCAGATCTCTTGTGTTTTTGTACTCTGACCCCGCCGATCTGCGTGAGGGGTGCCACCGAATTTTAGAAATGTGGCACATCTCTTGTGTTTTTGCACCCTGACCCCGCCGATCTGCCTGAGGGGCGCCACCGAATTTTAGAAATGTAGCAGATCTCTTGTGTTTTTGGACCCTGCCCCCGGCGATCTGCGTGAGGGGTGCCACCGAATTTTAGAAATGTGGCAAATCTCTTGTGTTTTTGGACTCTGACCCCGCCGATCTGCGTGAGGGGTGCCGCCGAATTTCAGAAATGTGGCAAATCTCTTGTGTTTTTGAACCCTGACTCTACGGATCTGCGTGACGGTGGCAATTTTTACCCACCCCAGCAGTTCAGACAATACGATTTGGCCGTGGTAGAAATGCCCGTTTTGGGCCTCCCCCCCTCGCGCGGTCCATCAACAAGGCACAGTAAGCAGCAAGAAGTCAACTAGGAACAGTGAGCAGCAAGAAGCAGAACTGTAATAGTGGAAACTGGAAGCTGCAACTGGTACAGGAAACAGCGAACCTCCGCTCTACAGCCTGGTGGCCCCACAAGGGGGCCGGCGGATTTCCAGATTCGCGAATTCTGCCTACCACGTGAGCGAGTACGTGCTGAAGGACGTTCTTGTGGCCGTCGACCAGAAGCAGCCGAACGGGGTCATCGCCCTGCTGAATAGCATCGGCACGTCGCTGGAGTCCATGCGGGAGGGCGAGAAGGACTACTTGCCTGGGTGCCCAAGTAGGGGACCCTGCGGGGACAGGGGGCTGCCAACGCAGGGGGTTGCGGGTACCGCTGGCGTCACCCACTGCGTGGCGGACGGAGCAGACACTTGCGCACACGAGCAGGAGGGGCGTGAGGAGGACCTCGCACGCGGCCTGCCCGAGAGCAGGTTCTCGCCCAGGCGACCCCCGACCCCCCGGGGTTCGTCCGGACGCCGCCCTCCCACAACTTCTTCGAGGGATGCGTTCAAACGCGTCATTGTGTTTGCGTTGTTACCGTGGATGCCGTCGCTCTTACAACCCATGTTTGGTGTTCAGCCCCAGAAGCGCCGACTGGACGACACAGCAAGATGTGCGCGAAGTGTCCAAGCCTCGTAGCCCGAAGGAACCCGACGGCCCAAGAGGCCCCCAAGCTGGACCCTCTGGGCCTGTCGTACTAGTGCAGCGATGATGGATCTTTGGAGCCCGAGCGACGCTTCCAAGGCCCGGCTGAACGCCACGCGTCACACCCCAGGCCCGCGCAGGAACGCCCAGAATCCAGGGTATAGAATTGAGCGGCCGGCCCGGTGCCCACAATGTTGATTGCCGTCTCGAAGTTTTGGGTCGACTGGACGTAGGGACGCAGGGCTGACCCTTTGCTGGAGTGACCTGTGGTGTGGGCACAGTGTGGCCCCCCGATCGCCGAGCGCAGCGCGAAAGTGGCGTCTGGCGCGCCTGGTCGCCCGCGGCCCCCCAAAAAGCCGCGCACCAAAGCTCACTCTTGCCTAAGGTCACTCTTGCGTGTAGCCGCGTGGGGGCTCCTGAAGGGGCCTGAGGACACTCCGCTATGTGCCAAGGCACGGTGGCGGATTGCGACCCTCGATCTCGAAGGTGCCTTAAATCGGGCCTGTCCCCCTACAGGGGGATTTTCGACGAACAATGAAAAATACCCCCAAAATAGTCAAACATAAACAAGAAATAGTCTGGGGACTATTTTTGGACTATTTTTGGACCTTTTTGGAGCATTCTTTGTGTATTTTTTATTTTTCGTTGAACATCCCCCTGTAGGGGGGACACGCCCGACTGAAAAGTTGCCTCGGGGAGGCCCTGGGCCGGGCGGGGCCCCCCAGGGAAGGCATCCGGCGTCGATCCTTCGGGGTCTCCGAGGGAGAGGCTGACAGATCTCCGAGGACGCGTGGCCACACGAAGCCGGTCGCCGTCGAGCTCCTGTTGACGTTTGGCTAGTCTGCCGCTCTTCTATTCCACTCGGCATCATACATGCATGCTCGGCGTAATGCATCGCAGTGTCCTCGGTATCGGCCCTTCCTGCTTCTCCCGGTTCTTCCTTTCTGCCTCTGCTCCCTTGCCTGCCCGGCGCCGCCGGGCGCACAGTCGCCAGCTGCAAGAATCTCCGTTTAATGCCAAGTCACCGTGTCTTCTTCTTGCTTCCGCCGCGCTTCTTCCCCGCTGCTTGCGCTGTCGAGGAGACGAGGACGCGCACACACATGCCGCCATGGTGGAGACACAGAGAGAGAGAGAGAAATAACGAACGATCCGCCATCGCCGGGAGGCACGGCGTCCCTGCAAGGGAGGCAGGCGCGCCTGAATCACGCAGGCCTTCTACGAAGGCCACTGGAAGCGGC
Source organism: Prorocentrum cordatum (assembly GCA_963575745.1). Lineage (NCBI taxonomy): Eukaryota > Dinophyceae > Prorocentrales > Prorocentraceae > Prorocentrum > Prorocentrum cordatum. The sequence continues at coordinate 229,647 of CAUYUJ010016777.1, read as the reverse complement.
ATTGGAACATCGGAGAGAATGGAGGCCTCACTCAGCGCCACGCGTGCTGTATTACAGAGGGAACAAAGAAAGAGAGAGAGCAAGAGAGAGAGAGAGAGAGAGAGAGAGAGAGCCCGAGGACGTGCAGAGCCGGCACGCCGAGGTGCAGGGGTCGGTCCAGGCATTGCTCAGCGAGGTGCGCATGCGAGCCTTGCTCTTTCGAGTGGTGTCAGAGGGCAGGGGCAGGAGGAGGAGGAGGAGGAGGAGGAGGAGGAGGAGGAGGAGGAGGAGGAGGAGGAGGAGGAGAAGGAGGGGCAGGAGGAGGAGGACCAGTGTAAACCGAAGAGTCGTCAACGATGTTGGGGTAAACCCTACTTCCAAGCTCCCTCTTCACAGGCCCCTACAACGGTTCATGTCCATTGATTGAACCGCCTCTTTGGAAGACACCCCTTTGAAGACCCTGAAGCACGCCACAATATTGTTCTCGGGATTCCAACGCTACGGATCAGCCTGACTGTTGCGTCTTGACGATCTTGAATCGTGCCAGAATGCCTTTCCTAGGACTTCAACACAAAGAACAAACGTAATTGCTGCACCCGCGTAATGCTGAATCCATCCAAAACATCATTTCTGGTACGTTGATGACGGGAATCCGTGAAGCTCTTGTACATTGTTGAAACGAAGATGCTCCGCGGTAAGGCGAGAGCCAAATTTTGTAAACGACCCGCCCTCAATTCGCGAAGCTCTTGCAATTTTGTGGAACGAATGTGCGCCGCGCTAAGGCGACAGCCACATTTTGAAAACGACCCGCCCTCAATCCGTGAAGCTCTTGCAATTTTGTAAACGAATGTGCGCCGCGCTAAAGCGAGAGCCACATTTTGAAAATGACCCGCCCTCAATCCGTGAAGCTCTTGCAAACTTTTTAATCCAATGTGCGCGGCGCTGAGGCGAGAGCCACATTTTGAGAACGACCCGCCCTCAATCCGTGAAGCTCCTGCAAACATGTTAAAAACGGATGTGCGCCGCGCTAAGGCGAGAGCCACATTTTGAAAACAACTCGCCCTCAATCCGAGAAGCGCTTGCAAGTCTTTTGCAAATAGGTTGCGCGGTCTAAGGCGATAGCCACGTTTTGAAAACGACCCGCCCTCCGTTTGTGAAACGGTTGCCATTTTTCAGGCTCCAGAGTCAGAAATGGTGAGGAAGTCTCAGGCGAAATGCCCGGCCCGCCTTAGAAACTGGCCTCGGGATGCGACAGGGAGAAGTTGTTAATAAGGAAAAGAAGAGGAGGAGGAGGGGGAGGAGGAGGAGAAGGAGGAGGAGGAGGAGGACGAGGAGGAGGAGGAGGAGGAGGAGGCGGAGGAGGCGGAGGAGGCGGAGGAGGCGGAGGAGCGGAGGAGGAGGCGGAGGCGGAGGCGGAGGAGGAGGAAGAGGAGGCGGAGGGGGGCGGGACTCGAGGGGGGTCAGAGTGCTCTGGGCGCCCCAGGATTCCAGGGGTGTCTGGCGGGTTCTATCCTGATCCCCCTCGACGATTGCTGAACACCATGATCCCCGCATGTTCGGATGGGTGTGAGGGGCTTGTCCGGGCTCGGTGCGGGTCGCTGCGATCTGGAACGGCCACTGGCTGTCGGAAGCCCACCGCAGGCGCTGGTTTTTAGCCTGGCTCGGATCTCTATGACATGCGAACACATGCAGGATGTTTTTTATTTCAAACCAAGAAGTTTCGCTGGATATTTTTTGGCGTATGCGTTTCCGCGCCGCCCAGGCCAGCGCCACCGATGGCCCATGTGGCGGCGGGCCCCAGGCTCCTCCCGCATCCGGGCCCTTGACGACGCCGCGCCCCAGCGCACCCCCGCGGGGCTCCACCTCGCCCCCCCCCTTCCCCTTCCCCGGGCCCAACCGTCGTCGTCGTCGTCGTCGTCGTCGTCGTCGTCGTTGTCGTCGGCGTTCTCGTCGTCGTCGTCGTCGTCGTTGTGGTCGTCGTCGTGGTCGTCGTCGTCGTCGTCGTCTTCGTCGTCGTCGTCGTCGTCGTCGTCGTCGTCGTTGTCGTCGTCGTCGTCGTCGTCGTCGTCGTCATCGTCGTCCCCCCCCCGAGCCGGGCCGCGCCTGCCCCCCCCCCCCCTGCGGGCAAGAGTTGTGTCCACGTCCGGTGCGTCCTGGACCCTCGTGGAATGGGGGCGCCGCGAGGCCGAGGCGCGCTGGATGGGGACACGAGTCGAGCCTCCTCGGGGGGCAGGTTTCCATCCACATCCCGTGCGCCTCGGGTTTCTGGGGATTCGTATCCATATCCAGTGCGTCCTGGACTCTCTCGGGAGGGGGCGCCACGAGGCCGAGGCGCACTGGATGGGGATACGAGTTTAGCCTCCTCGCGGGGCAGATTTCCATCCCTATCCGATTCGCGCCTCGGGTTTCTGGGAAGGCAGCCCGAAGCTCCAAGCTTCAGCGGATATGGACGGAAGTATTCCCCACACCCCCTCCCCCGGCTGGAAGAGGAGTGCAAGTCGCGACGACGTGGGCCTGCCCCGGAGCAGCCGACGTGTGTGCGAAATGCAGTGGGTCCGCGTGGGCGGAAGGCCCCCCCTCCCTCTGGGGAGTATGGTCCTCGCCTCTGACCTGATACCGTCCAGTGCGGCGGGGGGCGCCTCTCTCTCTCTCTCTCTCTCTCTCACACACCCTCGCGTTTGGATCCCCCACGTACGCAGACTGGATGCTTAAACATACAGTCGGGCCGCTGAATAAGGAATCCTTCTCGTTGGGGAGGGGCTCAGTGTTCCTTGAATGTGTTGTTTTTGTTCTAGGTGTTCCTTCGGTCTACCATGGGCAATCGAAGTTCAACTTGTGACCTCGTTCCTCATTTAGGATTCCTTGTGGCAGCAGTTCGACCGTATGTATGTGGCTCACAATGCTGTTCTTTTCAGTGTGAACGTTCTCGGCCCTTCAAGCTAGCACTCCCGCTGCAGCGTTGGCCACGTTTCAGTATTGTCATCTTCCTCCAGTCATTGAGAGCGGCGCTCTCGCCCCAGCGTTGGCAACCCTTATGGGGCTGATTCCCTCCTCGTCGTTGCTGACCACCTCCTTCCCCCTCCTCCGCCTTTCACTGGCCCTCCTGCTCCTCCAAGTCCAGGGTTCTCTAGAACATCCCAGCGGCGGATACAGCATGTCAGCCAGCGTGGACCCCGAGCAGTGCGTTATTGCATTTTAGAGGTGGACCGTCTGCGATACAAGCTATGTGGTGAACGCTATATCGTGTCAGCTACGTGGTGTGAGCTACGGAGGTGAAAAATAATCGGTGTAAGCTACGTGGAGTAGGCTTGGTCGTGTAAGCTATGCGGTGTGAGCTGGGGGGGACAGCTCTGGGGTGCAGGCTGTGTGATGCAAGCTGCGTTGTGCAAGTGATGCCGTGCGGGTCAGTTGAGAAAGCTGTGCGGTTCAAACCGTTGGGTGCGAGCTACGCCGTGTAAGCTCAGAGCACGGGGCGCCCACGAGGCGCCCACGAGGCGACATGGGCGGTGCAACCCCCTAAGCGGCGGGCGCCCACGAGGCGGCACGGGTGGCAACGCGGCGAGACGCCGACATGCCCCCCAACGCGCGGGGCTCCGACGAAGCGCCCACGAGGCGGCACGCTCCACAGCATCGCGAAGACCCAGCACACCCGCCGAGCGCGGGGAGGCCACGAGGCGACACGGGCGGCAACGTGGCGCAGCCTCGGCATTCCCCCCACGCGCGGTGGGCGCCCACGAGGCGGCGCGGGCTGGCAGCGTGGCGAGATGTTGCCGTACCCATTCGGTTCTTGAGGTCAACGAGGTAAGAATCCTTAAGTGCAAGCACTGTGCGGGAAATCCTTCAGCGTAGTGGAAAGGGATGGGCGGGAGGGGGCAGGGTGGCGCAGATGCTCCTGGGCTCAGAGCCCCCCCCCCCCCCCCCCCCAGACGGGATGGGTCCCAGGGCTCCACGTGCCCCCCCCCCCCCCCCCCACGCCAGGTTTGGCGTGGGGCGGCGACGGCGACGGCGACGATGGCGAAGATGTGTCCAGCGAGAGCCCCGCTCTGAAAACGAGGCGGCCTCGGCCCGCCCAATCTTCACCTTGCTCTTAGCGCTCGACCACAAAGCCAGAGGAGGTCTCAAGCGAGAGCCCCGCTTTGAAAACGAGGCGGCCTCAGCCCGCCCAAGTTTCACCCTATTCCTAGCGCTCGACCATGAAGCCAGAGGAGGTCTCAAGCGAGGGCCCCGATGTGTAAAGGAACCGCTCTCCAGCCGTGTAGAGTCAAGGGAGGGAAAACCACCCGGACCCGACAATCGACGTTTACCGAACGGCCCTGGGCGTTCACTAAGCAGCCCCACCCTGTTCGATTCCTTCCTTGGGCGCGTTTACTAAACGGCTTCGCGTGTCGGGGTGAATTTCTCATGGGGGTGGATTCCCTGCCCTCTATAGGGGTTGCACGATTGCAATCATCTGGTCGCAAGGATCACGGAAGGCTCAACTGAAAGCTCACAATTGGGCAGGAGCCGCTTTCCATCCGTGTATTTAGTTTTTGGGAGCTTGTATGACGAATGTGTGCAGCGCTGAGGCGAGAACCACATTCTGAAAATACCCCCCTCCACCCGTGTAACTGTTGGCAATTTTAAGACGACTACGCGCAGCGCTGAGGAGAGAGCCATCCATTGAAAACAGCCTGTGATCCACCCGTATGTTTCGGAAGTGCTAAACAGACGAATCCTCCAACCCCGTGTAGCTGGACATTGCAAGTTCGGGGGTCATCTCAGGCGAAATGCCTTGCCAGCCCTACCGACGCGTCTTGTGGTCAGACCAGCAGAGGCTACTACATGTATGTATGTATGCATGCATGTATGTATGCCGGCACGTACGCACGCACGTATGTATGTATGTATGTATGCATGCATGTATGTATGTATGTATGTATGTATGTATGTATGTATGCATGCATGCATGCCTGCATGCATGCATGCATGCATGCATGCATGTATGTATGTATGTGTGTATGCATGCATGCATGCATGCATGCAGGCATGCATGCATGTGTATGTACGTATATATGTACGTATGTAGGCAGGTAGGTAGGTATGTATGTATGTAGGTATGTATGTCTGTAGGTATGTAGGTATGTAGATATGTAGGTATGTGGGTATGTAGTTATGTATGTATGTATGTATGTATGTATGTATGTATGTAAGTATGTAAGTATGTAAGTATGTAAGTATGTAAGTATGTAAGTATGTAAGTATGTATGTAAGTATGTATATATATATATATAGAGATATTAGTAAATATACGACGACGACAACGACGACGACGACGACGACGACGACGACGGTGTGCAGCCCCGCAGGTGCAGCATGCCAAGCGCCTGGCCGACGGGCTCCTGATGGAAGCCGCCTCGCCCAATGATTCGCCCGCAGACGGCGACGCGGAGCCGCGCCAGGAGTCTCTCCGCCTTCGTCTTTGTCCGCCCGTCTGTCTTTTTCGTTGGTCCTGCTGTCCGTTGTCCCCCCATTCCCTCCTGCTCGTCCTCCGCCTCCCCGCCCCCGCCCCCCCCCAGCAGCTCCAGTGCTCCACGCCGCAACGGCTGCTCTTCGCACGTGCGCCCCCCCTTCGTGCGCGCCCTCCCTCTCCTGGTGGCAGAGGAGCGCACGGACGACTCCCCCCTCCCTCTCCCCTCTTCCTCCCCTCCTGCTTCTCTTGTTGCCCCTCTTCCTCCGCCTCCCCGATCTGGCCGTTGGGGCCCCGGGCCTCCCGAGCCGTCCCTGCAGCCGTCGGCCCACAGAACCCGACAAGGGACCCGAGGACGCTCCACCCCGAGTGCTTTCAGTACGGCGCGGGGGACGCTCCACCCCGAGGACGCTCCACCCCCAGGCATTTCCCCGACTGCGGCCCATGTGCCTCTCTCTCCACTGCTCGGCCTCTCTCTCTCTCTCTCGCCCTCTCTGTTTCCGTATCTCTCTCGCTCTCTACCTCTCTCCCTCTCTCTCCCTCTCTCTGCCTCTCTCTCTCTCTCGCTCTCTGTAGCCATCAGAGCGTGGGGGGCCGAGCGGTCTTGCGCTGTTTCTGGGTGCGCGGCTGAAGTGCGTTCACGTGGTGCGGGCTCATGTCCTTATTGTTGTTATCATTGCTGCTGTTGCTGTTAACCTGATGATTATTATCATTATTCTTGCCGGCCCCTCGCCGAGACCCACCTGCGACCACCACGCGACCTGCTCCTCGACCTTCCGCGACCCGCCCGCGACCCATCCACGTCCCACCCGCGCCCGCGACCTGCCCCGCGGCCCACCCGCGGCCCGCCCACGACCGGCCGCGCGATTCGCCCGCCGACCCGCCACATATCCATCCGCGACCAACCCACGCTGTGCTGGCAGATAAGATGGGCGCCCGCGGCGGGGCCGCTGTGTAGTGTGTCGAATCGGCGCCTGCGGCGGGCTTTTTTAACTTTGCGCCCAAGCCCGTCAAGTTGCCGACGATCCCTCCTCCATCTTGCCCGCATCTGCGGCGGGCCTACAGTCGAGGTCAATTGGTAGGTCGACCCTGTCAAATCAAGGATACCCTTGTGTCCTGTGTGTTCGCGACTCGTGCCTTCCACATTCCTATGGCAATGTGGCCCTCGGAAGGGTTTGGTGTGTTCTCGCGTTTACTGTCCAATCGGCCTCGATTGTACGGCATCGCTCTCTCTCCCTTTCCCTCCCCTCCGCTGACATTCGTCAGCAGCGCCTCCACACTCACTCCCAGACCCCCGACGTCATGATTTTTTAATGACGAGACCCCCAGAGATCCTGACACTTCCCCGGGACCGGTTTCTCATCCCGAGTCGTTTTTTGACGGTCCCGAGGGCCAGTAAGAGCTCCCAGAGGCCGAAAGTAGCGAAAAACCTTTCGTCGTGGTTTTTCCCAACGATCCTGTGGTATTGGGTCCTCATTTTGAAAGAACAGCGCCCCGCGTTCCTTCCGTCCTCCTCCTCCTCCTCTCCTCTTCCTCCCTCCTCCCATCCCATGCCTCTCCTCTCCTCATGTCTACACTTTCGGCACACCCATCACGAAGATCGTGGCCCCATAGGGAGCTCCACCGAAGGCCCCAGTGGAACAGGCCGCATGCGCCCGACGCCCCCATTTTGGCACACACCTCAGACGGTTCGCGGCCCCATAAGGATTTCCACCGAAGGCCCAAGTGGCACAGGCCGCATGCGCCCAACGCCCATTCTGGCACACCCCTCACACGGTTCCTGGCCCCATGGGGAGCTCCACCGGAGGCCCCAGTGGCACAGGCCGCATGCGCCCGACGCCCCCATTCTGGCACACTCCTCACACGGCTCCCGGGACCCAGTGGGGAGTTCCACCGAAAGTGGTACCCGCAACGCGGCATTCACAGCTGCGCGTGGGTGGGTCCGTCGCCAGGATACTTTTATGTCGGGCGTGTCCCCTTACAGGGGGATTTTCGACGGAAAACAAATTTCTCCAAACATGCACCAAAAAGGTAAACAAATATCTAAAAGATAGTCCCCAAGACTATTTTGGGGACTTTTTGATTATTTTTTTGGTATCCCTTATTTTTCGTCGAAAATCCCCCTGTAGGGGGACAGGCCCGACTTCAGGATCCTCTCGTGACGCGAGGCGGTCCGGGTCGCTCCCTGCGCGCGAGCAGCAGCCCGGCAGGAGGAGGGCCTCGCGCTCGAGGTGCGGCCCGCGGGCGACCTCTGGCCGCCGGGCGGCGCCGCGGAGTGCTGGGAGCACCTCGCGCCGAGCGGGCCGCTGCCGCCGCTGATCGGCGAGCCGAACTCCGCGCTGTCCACCGCGCTGGCGCGGGCGCCCTGGCAGGACCAACAGGCAGTCACCACAGACATTTGAGAAGATATTTTTTTTTTGATTCGCGGGTCGAGAGCGCACCTCTTCCGATCGAAGCTAAGCGGGCCGCGCGAAGCTTGAATTAATCAGGGATGGGGGAGGAAAAGGGGGGCGCAGCCTCAGAACGAGGCCGGGAGGAGGCAAAGCCTCGGAATCAGGCGGTGCCGAAGCCGACGTACTTGCAAAGGAGCGCCTTCTCCATGACCCCGATAACGAACATGTGAGAAAACACGTATGGAACCCGTACCCCACCCCAAACCCGAGGCTGAAATTCGGGCCTTCGGGCTGCAAGTCAGAGCAGGCCGTCGAAGAAGGAGCAACGCCATAACCATAAACTGTTGGCGCTCCGCGCGGATTTCTTGGATCCGCGCCGGGCCCGCTGGCGGCGCCTCCGCGCGATCCGCGCGCCAGGGAGGGGGGTCCAGCGCGGATCCAAAAACTCCACGCGGAGCGCCAAAAGCTTATGTTTATTGCCCTTTTTTTTTCCTAGGCGCAGGCAGGACCCCTACCCTGCCCTCGTGCTCCCCTTTTTGGGCATTCTTGGAGGCCCTCGTCGCCACTGTCGGATCCGCCTCGGAATCCTGGTCAGAACGCACCCCAGGAAAGGTCCGGGGAGTAGCGCTATTGGTACCTTTTTTTGTTTCCCCAGGCGCGGGTGCCCCGGAAGGGCAGAGGAGCAACGAGGTCTTGATAGTGGCACTTTCAGGAGTTCCAAGGTTCCCAGGGCCCAGACCCCCCCGAGTCACGAAAAAGAGCGACAGGAGGTTTGTCCATATTCTAGGCCTCTGGGGGCCCTTATGGGCCCTCGGGACCGTCGAAAAACGACTCAGGAGGAAAAGCCGGGCCCGGGGAAAGGGCCCGGACCTCCGGGGGTCGCGACCCGGAAGATCTTGACGTCGGGGGTCCTGGGAGCGTCCCCGCTTCCTCCTGCTCCGCACCTGCTGCGCCGCCCGATGCTCCGAGGAGCTCGGCAGGCAGCCCGAGCCGATTCTCCAGGCCTCCTGGGTGGGGTCCGAGTAGATGGGATCGGAGGATCGCGCCGCATCGCCGAGGCATCGAGGATGCGGCTCGATGTGGAGCCCGTGCTTCCACACGCCGGCGTCGCTGCTGCATCGCCGATGCAGGGCGATTCTTCGACCCCATCTACTCGGACCCCATCTATAGGAGGCCTCTAGCTTTGTGGAAGTCGATGAATGGAGAGGAAGCGCGCTGCGAAACAATTCCCGGATGTCTAAAAACGTTTCAAGCATGTTCTAAATATCTAATGACAGGTTTGAAACATGTTTTGGAACATGCTTTACACATTTTCAACACATGTTTGATTCAAGGATCGGAGTGTTGGAGTGCCCACTGTCATGGCATCCACGCCTCCAGATCCTCTCATGACATCTTCTCCCCCGGAGCAGGCGGCGCCCCGCGGCCTCGGGGCGGGCCGCGGGGGCGCGACGGCGTGTCCGCGGTCGGCCGGTCTCGCGGTCTGGGCCGGGCACCCGCGCTCTTCTCCAGGGTCGGGAGCCCTGAGACGGGGGTCCAGGCAAGGGGGGGTCAGCCAGATCGCCAGATCTTGCAGGACCCTGCAGGAGCAGGGTCGCATGGACCCAGGTCTGACTGCAGGATCCTGCGCAGGATCTTGCGCGATCCTTCGCATTGACCCGGGTTCGGGTGCAGGATCTCGCGGGATTCTGCAAGGCTTGTTTGACCCGGGTCTGGATTGACCCGGGTCAGAAGATCCCCGACAGGGGACGGCGCGAGAGCGCCAATCGAGCAGTGGCGAAGCGTCCAGATCTTCCTATAGGTCCACCAGAAAATTTTCTAAGGGTCCTTCGTGGTCTGGACACAATGTTCGTAGAACGCTTCTGGCTGAGACCGTCTTCTTCAGCACATCGGTGTTCTGTTCTGAGGACATCGTTTCTGTTCTCACAACAGTTTTGGGTTCTAAGAACATTTCGTGGGAGGCCTACAGGACTGCCGGGACAGTCGGTCCCTGCTGAAACCAAGATGAATGCGCGTCGCTCGTGTTGCGGTGCGAGGTGCGAAGTCAGGCGGTCTTGTGATCTTCGTCTCCGTCGTCGTCGTCGTCGTCTTATCCTCCTCGGCCTGCTGCTTCTCCTCGGCCTCCCCCTCCTCGGTCGATCGGTCGGTCGCGAGGCCGGAGTCGAAGCCAACAAAGGAACCAGGAGGAGCAAGCGTGGGCATAATGGAGCAGCGGCAGCAGCAGGGCTGGTGCGGATCAAGCTGCAGCAGCGCAAGAGGCGCGCAACACACCTCAGATGCGGTGGCAGTGCAGAGACTATTCAATCGGTTCCTTCATTTCGCCTGTGTGCTCGCCAGGGCTGAGAAGGTTGTGGGTGGCGCCCCGTTCCCTGAGCTGGCGCGTGAATAGGGTAGTTGCAAGACAACGCTCAACGGAGCACGCCCGCAACGAATCTCCGTCGGTGCATCCTGCCACCGTGCGTGGCTCGAGGGTCACAGGCGTGTTCGACTGGGCCGGCACGGGAACGGAAAGAGCGTCTCAGGCACGTCCCTGAGATGACTCGTGGCACCGTTCACTCTTGGGAGCCTTGTTGTTCAGAGCTGTGTACGTTACCGCTCGCCCTTGGTGACCTTTGTGGTACGAGCTTGTCACGGCAGCGTGAGCCTGTGGGACCCTTGGTGTGCAGACCGTTTCACGTCACCGTCGCTGTTGGGAGCCTCAGTGTTCACAGCTTATCGCGTCACTATGGGCTCTTGGAAACCTTGGTGGTCAGAGTTTTTTACGTCACCATTCGCTCTTTTGAGCCTGGCTGGTCAGAGCTGTTTACAGCACCGCTCGCTCCTGGGATCCTCGGTGTTAAGAGCTTGTCATCTCATCAGGGGCTTTGGGAAGCCTTGGTGTTCAGAGCTTGTCACGCCACCTCTCGCTCTTGGTAGCCTTGGTGCTCGTTCAGACTTGTTTACGTCACTGCTCTTGAGAGCCCTGGTGTTACAAGCTTGTCACGTCAATGTGTGCTCTGGGGAGCCTCTATTATTTAATCGCTTCGCTCATTCCGCCGGCCCTGGAGCGCTATTTGGGGCCTCGTGGGGCCGTCTTGGGGGCTTCTTAGGGGCTTCTTGGGAGCGTCTTGGGGCTCCTTGGCGGCGTATTGGGCTCCCCTGGGGCCTCTTGGGGGGCTCGTGGGGGCCCCTTGAGGCGCGAGGGGGGGTAGTCGTTGGCAGCCCCCCCCTCGGAGGCCACGATCCTCGTGAGGGGTGGCGAAAAATAGCCTCCACCCTGGGGATCGCCCGGGGGTCAGCCGGGGATCGGCCGGGGTATTTTTCGTCTGGGGCCCCCCAGGGGCCGCCCCGCGCGCGCGAACTAGAAACATTGTTAAGTAGTTGCCGGAGATCTTAGCACGCCTCTGGCCCGTTGGGCCGGCGAATTTGGCGTCGCTGGGCCTTCTTGGCTGTCCTGTTGGGGCGGGACCCTCTTGGGGTCCTCTTGGGCCGTTCTGGGGCCCTTTTAGGCAGTCTTGGGGCGTCTTGGAGGTCTTGGGCCGTCTTGGGGCTTTCTTTAGGGCCTCTTGGGGCCCTTTGGGGAGCTTCTTGGGGCCCCCTTTGGGCTCTCTTAGGAACCTGTGGGAAGTCTTCCTGGGCCGTCTTGGGGCCCTGTGGGGCCGTCTGGGGGTAGGGCATGTCTTACTTTGGCCCGCTGGCCAATTCGGGCACGTGAAGTTCTGGAACCAGGCTGTCTAGGACCCACGCCTTGGGCTCCATCCTCTGCTGGACGCGCGCTTTTCTTCCCGCAATGTGACTCCGTCCAGTGCTCCGTTGGTGTTGTTTCACGGTCTCATCAGCCTCCTGGCCCTTGGCGTACTCTGCGTCGCTCGTCCCTTCTCGCTTCTCGCCTCCGTCCGCCCGCATGCCTCGTAGCATTCCCCAGAGCGTGCTTGCACTTAAAGGCCGCCCGTGGCCGCCTCCTTGCCGCCCACTCGGATGGGCCAGTCAAGGTTTTTGCCACGTAGCCGCTCGTTGCCGCCTCGTCGCCGCCCACTTGGGGGGTCCGTCGAGGTTTCGCCGCGTCGCCGCCTCGTGGCCGCCGCGCCGCCGCCAGTTGCCGCCGCGTTGCCGCCTCGTTGCCGCACACTTGGATGGGTCCGTCGAGGTTTCGCCGCGTTTCCGCCCGTTGCCGCCTCGATGCCGCCCGCCAGGCTACGATGGTCCGTCGAGGTTGCATCACGTAGCTTGCACCACATGGCATACATCACATAGTTTGCATCACATCGCTTGCACCACGTAGGCTGCATCAGATAGCTCATGCATCCACAGTGCTCACATACTGTTTGCTGTCCACGCTGGCTCGCATGGGGACCAATAGGGGGTAGGGCGGGGGCACACTGGCCCCCCCTGCCCCTCGGTTCTGGTTGACGGGGCAGCCTCTCCCTCCCAGGTGAGCGGCCCGATGTCGCAGCAGCTGCTGCAGCAGCCCAAGGCGCACTGGCTGGGGCCAGCTCCCAATTACCCGCCCTTCCCTCTACCACACCCTGGATTCGATGGTCCAGGTCGTCAGTCTACGAAGAAACTCGTTCCTAGATCTTTGCTTTTTGATTGATCCTGGATCTTCAACCCTTGATCGGTCCCAGATCCTCGATCCCTGATCTTCGATTTCCCATCGATCCCCCGTATTCCAGCGGCCCTCAAACGAACTCGGCACTTCCCGGCGGCATGGAATGGAACCAGAAGTCTGGTTCTCAAGATGCCCCCAGCAAAATCGCCTCTGCGTGGCGGCATGCCAACCAGGCATGCGATGTCCTGATTTCCTCCGTGCGGGGTCCCCAGAAGTCCCGCCCGACCCTTTCCCCGGGGCCGCTGCTCGTCCTGAGTCATTTCTTGACGGTCTCAGGGCCCGCCGAGGACCCCCTGAGGCCGAAAGCGACAAACAGCCTACCCCGTCCCGTTTGACCCACGACGCGAGCACGCCTGGACCTTGGTGGGCCCTGGAAACGACAGGGCAGTTTTTTCCCCCAGTTCCGTTCTGCTTTTTGTTGCCGGTTCCGATGCCGTTTTTTCACCGGCCCCGTCGCTGTTTTTTTACCGGTTCCGGCCCCGGTTCCAATCCTGGAGCTGTTTTTGTCCCGTTTCCTGTCGCCGTTGTTTTCCCGCTTCCATTATCAAGGGACATTTTTTCGGAAACGGTGGAGAAACGGCTCTGCCGTTTCCGGGGCCCACTAAGGTCTGGATCTCTCAGATGTGGTCCGAGTAGATGGGGTCGGAGGATTGCGCCGCATCGCCGATGCATCGGCGATGCGGCTCGATGTGGAGCCCGATTTTCTGCACGCCGACGTCGCGGATGCGTTGCCGACGTCGCCAGTGCATCGCCAGTGCATCGCCGATGCATCGCCGATGCATCCCCGATGTATCGCCGATGGATCGGCGAGGCGTCGCGATCCCCCGACCACACTTACTCCGACCCCATCTAGGAAACCACTAATTTAGGTCTGGACATGGGGCGATAGAGGATTTTATTTCTGGAGGGCGTCCCAAGCGGCGGCGCGACGGTGCCCGCGCGAGGCCCTCGCAGCCGACGGCGCGCCGGCCTGCGGGGCGGGCCAGCTCGCGGACAGCTACGAGCGGCGCCGCTGGGAGGGTCCGGCCATGGGATCCTGGAGGAGGAGGGGGAGGAGGAGGGGGAGGAGGAGGCGGAGGAGGAGGAGGAGGAGGAGGAGGAGGAGGGGAGGGAGGAGGGGAGGAGGAGGAGGAGGAGGAGGAGGAGGAGGAGGAGGAGGAGGAGGAGGAGGGGAGAAGGAGAAGGAGGAGAAGGAGGAGGAGGAGGAGGAAGAGGATGATGATGAGGAGGAGTAGGAGGAGGAAGAGGAGGAGGAGGCGGAGGCGATACCCACATAATTTTAAATCGGGCCTGTCCCTCTACAGGAGGAATATCAAACAATAGTCAAAACATAGTCTGAGGACGATTAGTTGTTTGCATTGTTTGGCTATTTGAGGAGTATGTTTTAGATATTTTTTAACTTTCGTCCAATATCCGCCTGTAGGGGGCATGCCCGACCGAATTTTAGGGTCGATAATCGTCGATAAGCGTCTGGGAGTCGATGAGATAGCGCCGATTTAGCGTCGGCCCGCGTCGATTAGCGTGGACTTAGCGTCGACTAGGGTCGGCTTAGCGTCGACTGGCGTCTATTCGCAAGAACCGACACGATGGTACGGGAGGCTCCCATGAGTTGCCACCGAACTCGTGTCGGGCCATAAAGAAATCGCGACGGGAGTTTTTTAACTTTTGTTCGGCCTCTCGAGGCCCTCACTGGGCCTCAGGGCCGTCGAGCAACTGCTCAGGATGGAAAGGGCCGGTCTCGAGGAATGGGTCGAGACCTCTGAGGGTCGCGTCAGGAAAAGATCATGACGTCGGGGCAGGGCTCGAGTTAAACGGTGTTTTGGCGATTTCGTGGGCCGTTTTCGTTCTGATTTCGCTTCGCAACCAAGGCAGAACGAAGGCAGAACGAAGGACGATGAAAACAAAACGAACACGAAAAACGCTGTTTAGCTCGAGTCCTGCGTCGGGCGTCTTGGATCTGGTAGGCGTGAGACTCGAGTTCGCCTGAGCTTGGGCTCGCCGGCGCTCGTCGACGGGCCCGTCTCCGATTTTTTGCGGACGGCGCAGTTTTCGTGGGGTGTCTGCGGCAGCATCTCGCGTCAAACTTCGGGCTGGGTCTCGCCATGTTCCTGACGGCCCCGTCGGGCCAACCCTCACGAGCGGCGACCATACCCGTATCTGCGCCCTCGCGGTCTGCATGCCGGGGCGCGACCTCGCGGCTTCGCGGTCGCTCGAGTACATTCCATGCGGGGCATCCGCGGCCCAGGGGCCCAGCCCGCGAGGCCGCGGATACGGATAGGTGTCTCGTCCACGAAGCCCGAGTCCCCCTAGCCTGAGTCTTCCGTCTTCCCGGGGGGTCCCTGGGAGGTCCCCGGCAGCCACGGCCAGGCCCTGAGCGAGATTTGGCCGGAATGGCGATCCAGGGATTCCTTTCGGACGATTTCGCCCGGATCTGTGTTGATTCATCTGAGGAAACGATACCGATGCCAGTATACCCGTCCCTCGTCGCCTGGATTCGCCTTGAGATCCTGGTCAAAGAGCACCCAGGAGGGGCCCAAGGAGAAGAGCGCATGGATATACCCAAACCATCCGCGACCTGAAATTCTTGGGGGTACTCGAGCGAAGCAGGAACGCGGTTCCGTTTGTGCCGACATTGGCGCGTGAGTCGTCCGCGTAAGGTCGCGCGTGGGCGCCCTCGTCTCCAATGTAGCGTGCCGCGGTGGCGGCCCGCGTAAGACGCTGCGTCAGGTCGCCTGTCGTCTCGCGTAAGACCCGCCTCTGCTCGTCGCCCATCAGGAACAGCATTGCCCCCTGCGATCTGTCCGTTGGGATTGGGGTCGGGGCTCGTTCTTCAAAGCTGGTTAACGGCAGGACAGAGTGTGTGGGGGCCTTTGGGAGCCCCGTGTGTTGGTTAGCCGACAGGGGCACGTCGCAAGGATGCGAACAGGTTGTTTTCTCCTAAGAGGGGGGTGCGATGAGTGGACAGGGCTCACGCTACTGGTTGCACCTTTCACCGACATTCTTTCGAATACCGGCAGTGAGTGGACGAGTATGGTCCCTCCTCCTATATTCGTTTGTCCGTTCTTGCCCTGATTGCGATTATTCTTGGGAACATCCATCGTACCCGTCATGGAACAATTGGTGACGCGTTTCCTTTCAACGTTGCAGTCGTATCGTTGATGTTGCGAAATGTATGGCGTGAGCTGGGTGCGTCGCAGATCTGGCGCCCAAATGCGAAACGTTGTTCTCGCTTTGGCGCGGCGGAGGTTTTTCGTCTACCTGACGCTCGGAATCGGTGCCGCGCGCATCAGTTGAAGAAGTGTGTGATTCCCTTTTGGGCGTGGCGCGTACCAGGCGTCTCACAAAGCTGTCTGCAAGGGTTCCTGGAGGCGCCACTCGTTTATTTTGTCGGCGCCGTTACGCGTTGTCACAATTCGCGCGGCGGGTGGGACTCGGCAGCACGAAGGGGTGGGATGATAAGACGTCCTTCTCACGAGCGCAGGCGTTTGCAGTCTTTGCTTCGACCTCTGCTCTCTGTCCAGTTTGCTCTGGGCCAACCCTCTGCAGGTCAAGGCGCCCGGCCTTTGCAAGATTGGGCCTCTCGAGGTCATCTTGCGGGCCGCGGGGTCCACAAGAACGCACCCTCGGCGCGAAGTCCGTGCGGAGGATGCGCCGACGGGTTTTGAGCCCTGTTGTGTACCGTTAAGCGTCAGGGCGTCGCGCCCACAGCGCGAGCGCAGGCCTCTTCGAGCTGGGGTAGCGTCGGTCTTTAGCATCTTCTTGGCGTCTGACGCTTTGGGCGCTTCATGGATGCGCGTGTGCAGCGCGAGCGAGGTGTCGTGGGGTGGGTGCGTGGAGCAAGGCGCGCCGAGGCGCCCCAGCGATCTGGGAGGTGCCCTCGGTGCACCCGCAGCGCGCGCAGGGGGGGCGCGTGGCGTTGCGACAGGGGTGGTGGTGCTGGTGGGGGCTGGCAGTACAGGCTTCGCCCGCTGTTGGGGATCAGCCTTACATTGGGGTGTGGAAAAGGTCGGCTCAGGTTTGCTGTTTTGTTCCTAATTCGGGGTCGCATTGTTTAATCAAAAGCGATGCCTTCCTCGCTTTATCCTGGGCAGTTCCTTTGGAAGTACTTGGCCCAAGACAGTATTCTTCTCGGAAAGTCAGTTTTCCTTAGTTTGCCCTCCGCTGACTCTGACCCCCAGTAGTCTAACCCCCCATTACCAGGCGAATGAGTACAGGCTTCGGACAAAATAGCGAACACCCATGCCACTTTCTTCGGTCAACGCCTCCCCCTCCCCCCAAAGTTCAAAGTTGGCGGCGGGCCTGCCGACTTGCACTTCGACCGCAGTCTTTCCCGCGCGTGCCAACTTTGAGTTTGGGGGAGCGGGGGGGGGTCCACTAATCATCTCACCCTATCGTAGCTCGGCGGAGTCAGGCGATGGTAGCAGTTCCAGGCAGCCCAGACGGGTCTGGAGCAGATCGAGTCGGAAGATCACGCCGCTTTGCCAGTGCATCGGCCATGCGGTTTCATCGGGAGCCCGACCTTCTCCACCTCGACGTCGCCGATGCATTGGGAATGCATCGGCGATGCGGCGCGATCCTCCGACCTCACTGACTCCGGCCCCGTTTGAGTGGCCTCCCCACGGAGCACAACAGGTGCAGCAACCACGACATTCGAAATGCTTGCATCTACCCACGCAAATGTGTCAGCACCGCTTCGTATGTCGTGTATGGGCGGGTGGGGGTGGGAGGGATTCAATGATTCGTTCGAGCTGGCTCCCATTGCTCATCCTGCTCCATTGCTTCTTGTTATCTTGTTCGTCCTATCCTTGCTCCTGCTCC
>CAUYUJ010016777.1:192423-207423 GCA_963575745.1 Prorocentrum cordatum | reverse complement strand
TGATGATGATGCTGATGCTGATGCTGATGCTGATGCTGATGATGATGAGAAGGAGGGGTCAGGAGGGTAGGGGTTTCATGAGGGAGGAGGGGGTATATCCGAAGAGGACGGAGGGATAACGAGACCGAGAAGTGTGTGATGGTGGTGGATGAGTAGAGGGAGGTGGACAACGAGGGGGTGGATCGGGACAGAGTAGCTGCGGCAAGTGGCATGAGCTAAGGCAGGACAGAGGATGGAGGAGTGCGGAGGAGTGAATGGAGACGGTGGAGGAGGGAATGGGGAGGAGGGAGGTGGGAGGGATCACCGAGGGATGGCGGGAGGGAGGCATGGAAGGGAGGGAGGACGAAGAGGGAGGAATATAGGCTCGGAGGGGCAGTGGGACGCGCAGAGGGAGGGATGGAAGGAGGCAGGGACGGAGAGATAAGGAACTGCGCAGGAGGGACGAGTACGAGTGGAGGAGACTTTGAGCGAGGAGGGACAACGCGGATGGGGAGGGAGGGAGGGAAGGAAGAGGAAGGGATGCTGGAGGAGGGAGGAAGGACGGAGGGGCATGGTAACAGACGTAGTCGAGAAAAGGGGAGGATGGGGAAAGGAGGTGACGGAGAATGGGGAGAGCATGAAGAGGATAATCAGGACAACTAGGAGCGAGGAAACGTGGCAAATGAGGATTCAGGAGAGGGAAGAGGAAACATATGACATGTTAGCCAACGTGGACCCCAACCAGTAAGCGCTTGCATGGTAGATGTGGACGCTGTGAGGTTCAACTATGCGGTGCAATCTATGTTGTGCGAGAAGCAAGCTTTGTGGTCCAAAATACGTGGTGCAATATGCGTGGTGCAAGCTACGTGGTCCAAATTTCTTGGCGCAATACGCTCGTTGCAAACTATGTGGTGCAAGATGCTTCGTACAGGCTATGTGGTGCAAGCTATGTGGTGCAATGTACGTGGTGCAAACTCTGTGGTGCAAGCTACGTGGCGAAAGCTATGGGGTGCAAACCACTCTGATGAACTTGAAATCGTCATCTCCACTGCTCGTGCAAACATCCCACCCACCCACCCGCAACTTGGTTTGCAAAACCTCTTGAGACCGACTACGACGACACCGACGACAACGACTACGACGACACCGACGACGTCTCCGTCGACTTCGACGACGACAACGACGCCGACGCCGACGACGACGAAGACGACGACGACGACGCCAACGAAGGCGACGACGAGGGAGGAGGAAGGACGACGACGGCGACAACGACGACAACGACGACAACGACGAGGGAGGAGGGAGGACGGCGACGACGCGAACGACGAAGAAAGAGGAAGGACGGCGACGCCGACGACAACAACGACGAGGGAGGAGGGAAGACGACGACGACGACGACAACGACGACGACGACGACGACGGCGACGAAATAGGAGGGACGACGACGAGACGCCGACGACGGACGACGACGACGACGACGAGGGAGGAGGAGGAAGGACGATCACGGCGACAACGACGACGGAAACGACCACGACGCCAAAGAGGACGACGACGACGAACACTAGGCAAGACTGGACGACGTAGGCGACGACGACGACGACGCGGGAAGAGGGAGGACGGCGACGACGACGACGACGACGCCAGAGCGCGCGCGCACGCTTTTGTTGAAAATCCGTGTTGCGAAACCTTAGGTTTTTGTAGGTTTGCTGGACACACGATTTTGAAATCCTTCCGAAACCGATGGGTTTTGAAGGATTTCGGCGTACGCCCGCGACGACGCGCGCGTTTGCACTTCGCCCCATTTTTTGCAGAGGATTCTCGCGACGGCACACGCGCAAGGGCGTTCGACAGATTTCGACATGCGCGCGCGAAGCCCGTTTAATAGCATGTTGTGAAAATCTTGAAAAACCTATGGTTTTCTTAAGATTTCGCAAGGGCTCGCGCGGAAGCTTTTTTAGCAAATCAGTGTTGCGAAACACGGTGTTTTTGTATGTTTTTTGGAAGCTCGATTGCGAAATCTTTCTGGCACCGAAGGTTTTTGAAGGATTTCGGCATGCGCGCGCGACGACGCGCGCGTGTGCACTTCGTCCAATTTTTTGCAGAGGATTCGTGAAAAAAGTGCTATGTTAGAACAAAAATGTTACTGCATAGTGTTTTTTACAAGGGAACCTCAGGGGGGGATACCGGCCCCCTCTGGGATAGTGTGACTTATATTTCGGATGGACATGTGGTCATAAACATATTTGGTTTACATACCCGAAAGGGGTACCAATAACGCGGGGAGGGGGGTAGATCATATTTTGTTATTAGAAAGGAGAGTCTGTACAGTGCAGGCTATGTGGTGCACCTTACGTGGCGTGAGCCATGTGGTGTGAACTATGGCGTGCAGCGACGGTCGGTACCGGGACCGCCGGGCCTGCAGACGGGCAGTTTTGTCGAGACGCACGGGGCGGCTGCGGACGGGAAAGGGGCCGCCGTGCCCGCAGACGTGCCCAGCTCCTCAGAAGCGCAGTAAGGTACCCCCAACGTGCAACCACCGTTTGGGGAGGAAGGCAGATCGGGGACGGGGAGGAAGAAGAGCAGGAGGGTTACGGGGGAGTCGTGGGAGATGGAGGAGCAAGTGGTGGCTTATATGGGCATTGGGGAGGGGAAGGAGAGGGGGGGGAGCAGGTGGAGGAGGCTGAGGAATCATAGGTCGGAGAGCGGAGAAGGTGGAGGAGGAGCAGGCGGAACAGGAGCCCGAGCAGCACCATCAGGTTGAGACGGCAGAGGGGTAGTTGTAATATCCCGAGGAGACAAAGGGGGAGGGGCGGGAGGGGGAGGGCGGGGGAGCACGAGGTGGAGAGGATGATGCTGAGATTGAGGAGAATGAGGACAAAGAGGGATGAGCACAATACGATGAGAAAATAGAAGGACCACGAGAAGGAGGGAAAGGGCAGGATCATAGGGGGCCTGGTCAGCGCGCCGTTGACTGGCAATAGGTGCTTTGCTCTGGCTTCCTCGCCTGTCTTAGTCGCAGACCAGACCTTTACGCAGATCGCCGCCGTACTCTACCCATGCAGGGCCCCTGCTGACGAGCGACGGCACGGCTGTGCGGCTGTGGCCTGCGGCAGCAGTGACGGCATAGGCCAGGTGGGCCGGCGGCGCTGGTAAGGCATTCAGCCCACCGGAACGGGGGCGAGCAAGGGGCTTGCTGTCGGCGGCCGTCTGGGGCGTCCCCGCCTTTGACGGTATCAGTTCCCTCTCTTCTTGTCGTGGGTGGGATTGGGGCCTACCGGGGCAGTTCCAGCTCCATGTCCTGAGCCCGAGCTGTCGAAGCGGAACTGCAGGGCCGCGGTACGATCCTGGTGGCGTCTCCAAAGAGGGCCGCTAGATCGCCACGAATCCCATCCGAGGGTCTGGCGTGTCGCGCCAGACGTCCGTAAGTTGGTCCTTGGCCATGGAGATTGGTGCCAAGCGACAGGCAGGAGTTTCTCTCCGACCACCCCAGCAATACGCGCTTTCCGCAGCTGGCGTAACTATATATAAATATAGATATATATGACATAGTCTCTGCAGGGGAGCGCGCCACGGCTTCCCAAAGGACGGAAAGGAAATTGAGGACGATATAAAAAGGGAAAGGATGAGTAGCTGGAGGAGGCGGGAATGGGAAGGCGGCGGAGGAGGAGGAGAAATGATGAGCAGGATAAGGGATCAGGGATGTGGGGGAGGATGAAGAGGATTATAGGGAGGAGCAGGGGGAGGAGGAGGAGGAGGAGGAGGAGAAGGAGGAGGAGGAGGACCAGTGTAAACCCAAGATGCATCAACGATGTTGGAATAAACCCTCCCTCCAAGCTCCCTCTTCATAGGCCCCATACAAAGGTTCATTTCCACTGAGGGAGCTGCCTCGTTGGGAGACACCCGTTTGAAAACCCTGAAGCGTCTTGACGGACGTGAATCGCGCCAGAACGCAATTCCTGGGACTTCAACACCGCGAATCAACATAACTGTTGCACCCTCGCAATCCAGAGTCCTTCCAAAATAAGATTTCTGGTACGCGAGTTCGTTTTGAACTCTGGAAAAAACCGAATGTGCGCAGCGCTCAGGCGAGAGCCACATGTTGAAAACGAGCATTCCTCAATTCGTGAAGCTCCTGCGAATTTTGAAAACCAATGTGCGCGGCGCTAAGGCGAGAGCCACATTTCGAAAACCGCCCGCCCTCAATCCGTGAAGCTCTGGCAAGTGTTGAAAACGAATGCGCGCGGCGCTAAGACAAGAGCTACATTTCGAAAACCGCCCGCCCTCAATCCGTGAAGCTCTGGCAATTTTCTAAACGAATATGCGCGGCGCGAAGGCGAGAGCCACATTTTGAAAACCACCCGCCCTCCATTCGTGAAGCTCTTGCCAAACTTTCTAAAATGACTGTTGGTGGCACGAAGGCAAGAGCCACATTTTGAAAACCACCCGCCCTTCATTTGCGAAACTGTTGCCATTGTTTAAGCCTCAGAGTCAGACATGGTGAGGAAGTCTCAGGCGAAACGCCCAGAGGACGTGTCGCCCAGAGGGCGTCTCGCTTGGATGGAGGAGGAAAGGATGAGGTTCGCTCGCCACCTGCGCGAGACGTGAAAGGCGAGATGTGACGAGCTCGGCGCGCCCTCGGCTACGCTGCAGGAGGAAAGGAGGAGGAGGAGATGGGGGGGAGGCGGCATGGCGGGGGCTCGGAAGAACAACGCAGGGCGGGATGACGGACGATGAGAAGGAGAAGGACCGGGGAGGAGGAGTGAGAGTGGGGGGGGGGGGCGGGGGCAGGGAGTTGCAAATGAGGACGGGCAGCAGAAGGGGCAGCGGGGAGTGCGCGCGTTCCCCTCCTCGGCTTGCCCCTGGAGCCTCCCGGGCCGTCCCCGTGGCCTCGATTTTGGTCGGGCATGTCCCTCCAAGCGGATTTTGGACGAAACACTTGGAATAGTCAAAAGATATGCAAAAGTGTAAAAATATGCTTGCAAAGTCGTCCCCAGACTATTTTTTGATCATTTTTGAATGTTCCTCCTGTAGAGGGACGTGCCCGACTTAAGCGTCGGTCGGCCCCAGCAGGCGCCACCAGTACCTGAGCCGCATGCTGCAGCAGATTCGGCGCATCAGCGCCATCCTAAAGGGGAGCTCGTCGTTCTGGGCCGCCATGGGCAGGGAGGTACAGATGCTGGCGGACATGAAGGAGTCTTGGCTCTCCTCGTCATCCGCCCTCCCCCGTGCTCTCCGTGCGCCTCCTGGCCCGGCCTGGCCCCCTCCGGCGACGTGGTCACCCCTCTGTGCCCTGACTGGTTTGTGATTGAAGCCACGTGTGTGGTTAGCGACGTGCTCCCACATGCTCCTCACCCCCTCCGCCTCCCCATCCTCCTCGTCCTGTTCTCTCCCCCCCTCGGCCTATTGCTGCAACTTCTACCGCGGCTGCTGCTGCTGCCAGCGCTGCGGCTGCAATGCCGCCACGACCACGGCGGTCGCCGCTGCTGCAGTTCACACTGCTTCTACAAGTGCTACTCGTATCACCACTCAAGTCCACTGATGAGTATGTTTACATGTCCATGCCCATGCATGCGTCTGCGTCTGCCTCTGGCACTGCTGCTGTGCCTACGTCTGATTTTGGTGTGGACTAGTCGTTGCACTTGCACGTGTACGTATGCGCGTTTATTTTATCATTGCCTTTGCGATTGCAGTTGTCACTGCAACGACTACTTCTCAGCTTACACTCGCGAGGTTGCAATTACACTCCCAACATTTCTACTATATATTGTTCTACTGCTACGGAATCAAGCGCCGTGGGGATGTATCGATACTTCTGGTACTCACGGGTTCATGCGTTGGCACACACGTTCAATTGAACATTCACTAATCGTTGCCCCAGCGGTTGCGATTCTTACGACTGTGATCAAGACTCTGATTGCAGGTGTTTTCCCATTATTTCAAGATTGCCATTAGCGCAGCTACTTCCACAGTGGCTACTACGACCACCCCTCCTCGGGGTCCCCTAAGGTCGGGGGTGGACGGAGCCCCCACCCTGACACGTCGATTGGTGAATTGTCCTTTCTCGGTTCCCGAGAGGGGCGCCGCGGCCGTCATTCTTCAGGCTTGCGCCCGCCAGGTTTGGGCCCGAGCTCGTTTTCACCAAGCCACGTTTTACTGAAGGGGGTTCTGCCCATCCCCGGTGAGGACTACATGGTCACCCTCGCCAACGCCACCGACTTGAGCACCGGCCTGGCGGAGCAGTTGGTCCTGAGGCTGGGTCGGTACAACAGCTCCTGGGCATCCCTGGAGCAGCTGAGCAGGCCAGGGATGGGTGGGCGGGGGGAGGGGGGGAGGAAGGGGAAAGGATTAGCTCGGGCGTGTCCCCCTACAGGGGGATGGTGGGCGAAACATAAAACATATTCCTGGAATGCTCTTCGAAGGTTAAAAGAACTTTAAACATCGTCCCCGACTATTTTTTACTTGTTTTGGATATGCCTCCTGCAGAGGAACAGGCCCGAATTAAGGAAAGGACGAGGAAGAGGGAGAGCATGACAATACGAAACATGCGGAAGCGAGGAGGAGGAGGAGGCAGGGCTTGGTACAGTTGAGGGGGAGAGCGAGGATATACTTCAGACGGTGAAGGATGGGTAGGGGGTCGAGGATGGGGATGACAAGCAGGAGAGTGAGGAGGAAGAGGATGTGTGAGACTGCTTGTCAGGGGAAGGAGGAGGACCACAACGAGGAGAAGAGAGAGAGAGAGAGAGGGGGAGAGAGGGATGGCGACGGAGAGAGAGATAGAGAGTGAAAGAAAGAGAGCGAGAGAGAGCGATAGACATAGAAAGACGAGTGGGGAAGAGGGAGAGCATGAGGTGGAAGGAATCGGGGAAGGTGGAGCAGCAACGCGAGGAGAGCGAGGGCAAGGAGAAGTAATAGATCGTGGAAGGAGCACTGCCGCTCCAAGGAACTAGCCCGGACAAGCATACCGCGAGTCACGGCGACGGGTATGGTGGATGGTTTTCATCAGTGCCAGACGTTGAATTCTTCTGCTGATGCATACCGCCGCTCAGCAGCGGACCTTGCTCCTTGTATCGTAGTCTCAGGAAGGTTCCACGATCTACGTCGAAAGGTACGATCGCTCTTACCATCTTCTGCCAGCAGCACCAGCTGTTGGACCTGCTAGATCCATGTGGCGCTTCGGTGGCTAGTATATGAGGCTTCGAAGTATTGAACGAACGCTTGAAGGATTGTGTGTATGTCTGAGATCACACACACAGTTCGTCCCGTTCGGATTTTCGACTTCGTTCTGTGCAGGATTTGCGCTCTCTGCGCGCACCGCCTGCGACTCAGGAGCGAGGGTGGAAGGGAAGAGGGGGAGGGATGGGGGAGAAAGAGCGTGTACACACCGATGGGTCAGGCAACTGTGACACCGCCTGTTGCTATCGGTGGGCGCACCTTCTCGAATGGCCACCATCCTGCTTGAGCAGGGTCGGCTGGAGTTCTGACACCAATAAGCCGTCGGAGTCGGAGCCACACGCTGGTGAATGACATGCTCGAAACAATGCCATTCGGTAGGCGAGCAGTGTTGCCGATTACCGCCTCCGTCGCATATTCGATCCGATCCAGCCTTGTCAGGATGGCCGGCTGTTCTGTTTGCCGCCGCCGCAGCGAGGCGTCTATCGCGTCGGCGGCAGTGTCCGGCCTGCCCATTCACGTGACATCGCTCGAGGTCATGGGGGGGGGGGCTCTTGGTCGGGTGCTTGTCGTTCGAAGGTGGTGCGCAAAGATTTCCGCCAATGCAGGTAAACCAGGCTGCCCAGCGGCGCTCGTTACGGCCTTTCGTTGTGTTGTAGGCTGTGAGCTTAGATCGTGGGCTCGAGGAATGCTTACATGCGGGTCTATGGGACGGGCATGGCCTTCGGACTCTCTGTGCCCGGGCGCCTGGAGCCTGAGCGCGGCCCACGGTGCTGTGAAGTGTGGGCTCCTGGATCTCAGCGGGCCCTCCTGAAGGGTTCACATGTGTAAATATTGAGCAGGAGCTTCTCCCCACAGGCAGTTCTGCGACGATTATCAGACCATGTCGGAAGAAGCAGACGTGCACATGCGCGCCTACGAGGACCTGGTTCGCTGAAAGTCCAGGGAATGCGCAGGAAGGGGTCCAGGGTGAGATGGTCAGACCTCCCCATGCTTTGCGACCTGATGTTGTTACGACGTCTCTACTCTTGTCCCAGCCTCCTCTCATGTCCTCCACCGCCACCTTTCTCCTCTCCCTCGCCCTTCCCACAATCCATCTCCCGATGCCCCCCTCAATGGGTTTGTTTTGCAGCGTACGGATGAGGCGATGGGCCGGAGAAGGGGAGAGAAAAGGAACATATGGAAGAGGGGATGGAGGATGAGATGACACAGGAGATGGACAAGGAGATGGAGGAGGAGATGGAGCGGGAGGCCTAGGGGGAAAAGAGGTAGGACTGAGGGAGAGGGGGGAGCGGTCATGGCAGAAGTCTCATGCCCTGCAAGAACAAACGAAGAGGATCGCTTAAATCCCACTTGCTGCAATCTGGATACAGCTCACCAGCGGGGAGAACCTCTACGAGGAGCTGTTCCAGACGGCGCCCCTTCCATCCGACGACGTCGGGACAATGGTGCGCAAGTACATCGAGGAGTACATGAAGCAGGAGGGTGAGCACACGATCATGAAGAAGGGATCGAACCAGGACCTGGCCGACCATGGGCAAGAGGACGGTGGCGGCTGTGATCGGTAATCCGGCTGTGATCGGTAATCCGGAGGGCCTCTCCGACCTCTCCCAGGCGACCGCATGGTTGCAGGAGCGATTGAAATCTGTGGAAGCCTCTCCCCCGGTGAAGGTATATCCGAAGGGAGGCTACTCAGGCACCATCTTCGCCGAGCTCGGGACGACGCTGGCGCGGGACAGCGCGGCCGAGTTCTTGCGGGGCGCTCGCCTCCAGAGCGGGGGGAAGCAGCTCTGGACGAACCAGGACCGGACCCCCCTCGAACGCGCCGCCCGGAACTTTTGTTTCGGCCTGACGCACAGCCTCAAAAATGTGTGGGAGGTGCCGCACACGACCTCGGTCTCCGACGAGGCTCTCTACATCGTCACAGTAGGTGGGGAGCACGCTTTGACGGCGCACGTGGTGCAGAACGGAGTCGAGACATGGTCGAAGTTGCATGGGCGTCCGCTCGCCAAGGAGCTCCGGAAGTCCGACGACCTGGCGTGCCGCGCGGCGAAGGGGCACGAAAGGGTGCAACGACACAGCGACGGGCAACTACAAGGGGAAGCAGGCCGGCGCCGCTGGGCGCCCATGGGAATAGAAAATGGCTCCCTCAGATGTTTCACCGGCACGGGCAGTCGGCAGTACTGCCATTATGAACCCACATGATTGGCGAGTTCGCGACAGCATGAGAGTACATACGGAAGACGCGGGTGGCCGCGACAGCAGCCACATTGAGCATTTTGATCGCCGTGGTGGGCCGTTGCGCCCCTGCAGAAAACGCCGACGGAGTCCAGAATCGACAAACTCCCAGAGCACATACGGACCTGCAACACAGAGGTTCTCGCAACCCAAGAAACTCACAAACCAGAGCCAGCGTAGGAGGTCACTGACTCCAGTTATCTCGTGGTGCTCCCTGGAGACGCGGACGACCAGGAGCCAGCGCGGGGTGGATTTTTCATATATCTCCAAAGATACCTGCAAGCATTACATTTGCGCCCGACACATATACGCCCCACACAAGGGCACACGACACGGGGCCAGGAGAGAATTCGACCAGTTTCTTGGCATCCTTCTCCGGGGCTTTTCTGGGCATGAGGGGCTTATACTCCCAGGGAGTTCCAAGCGAGGCTGCACAGGCAGTTCCCGTGCGACTTACCACACTTTGGAGCGTATGTTGTCGGCTGCCCGTCTGCACATCACGATCAGCATTGTAATCGCAGTCAGCTGCTTAAGTAGTGTGGGTCATCATGTGGGCTAGTAGTCAGCAGTGCGTTCTTCGACCACCCGCCGGAGGCCCAAACAACGTAGCACACGATCGGTTCGAAGCCTGCTGATCCAGCTCGACCAGAGCATATTGGCCAAGTCGAATTGCTGCTCTGCCCAGAGGGCTGGGAGTCGTCTGCCAGCGATGTTCGTAGTCAAATGGATGCGGCCCTTGCGTCGTGCATTTCCTGCTCCTCTGCTGCGTGCACGTGGACGTTTAGATCATCGCCCTGAAGCCAAACGAGAAGGTGGACTTACAGGCGATGTCTTGCAGCAGTTTGGTGGACTATTTCAGCGCCGCGTTCTCGGAGAAGATGGCAGATTTAGGTTCTGACGGGTGTATTTTGATGGCGTTGAATTTTTTAACAGAGCAAAGCGACTTCACGGCATGATCAGAGCATCGATCAGAGCAAACAGAGAGAAGCGGCTCGACGATATCCTCGCCTATGGGCCCAGAGACTGGGTTTCGGAAATTGCGGTGTGGTTGGGTGGCACGGCACGGCCGCGTGAAGGATTCGAGCGGAAGACTGGTTGACAGCGATGAGAGGGCAGACACGCTTGCATATTCTTTTTCCATAGATCAATGGGCTGTGAGACCCGTGACCGATGTCGAGCGCGCCCCCCCAATGGGCGCACATCTGCCAGTCCCAGCAGGCCCCATTCCCCCAGAAGAGGTTCGCGATGTTGCGCGAAAGTTGAGAAGGAACGTGTCCTCTGGAGGCGATGGTATCTCGGGGGAGCTTGCGAAGGCCATCCGTACGCCAGGGGCTGTAGCCCTCGAGTGGGTTTCACTTGATCAGAAACAAGTGCTGGGCTGATAAGGCCGCGCTGGATGCGTGGCACGAAGCAGTCGTCATCGCGCTGTTCAAGGAATGCGCCTCGGCCGAGTGCGCCAACTATCGGCCAACATCACTGCTGCCAGCTGGACGCAAACAGTGCGCAATGGTTCTCCTCGGCCGATTGAAGAGCGCAGGTGTCGAAGGCGCAATCTGGGACACGCAGTTCGGATTCCGAACAAGACGCGGCACCACGCATGCGATATTCATTGTTCGCAGGGCGACCGGAAACACCTGAAGTTCTCGCTCTGGCAAGCTAGTCCTGCTGGCGCTCGATCAGGCCACGGCGTTTGCTGGCGTCTCGCCAACCGCTCTGGTGCACGCGCTCGTCCGCTTCGGCATCCTTCGACACTTCGCCGAGGCATGTTGGGCCATCCACGCGGACAGCTCTTCTCGAAAATGGGGGGCGGGCCAGACGTCCGAGCCGTGGTCGCAAGCTTTCGGCGTCTCCCAAAGCTGCCCTTTATCGCCGCTCCTGTTCTCATTTGCCCCGACTGTCCCCGTGCGCGGTGCGAGCCGGGCTTTCCCAGCGCGCTGGCTGGCCCAAGACGCCCGAGTGCCCCTTGGCGACCTCATCTGAGCCGGCGACAACCTAGTCGTTGGAGTCAGTGATGATTATGTTTCCAAGCCGATGGAGGCGATCCACTGCCCGCGTTCCATCCACGGGCTCGCGCTCAACTGGGGCAAACTGGATGCCCTATCAGCATGTTGCGAGACAGCCTTGGCGAAGCCAGACGGCGCGCCCATCCCGAGCAAGGACAGCGCGGTCTACTTAGGAAGACTCCTTAGCTTCGCGGACCAGAGCGGGCCTGACATTAGCCATCGGTTGAGCATGGCGAGCGCAGGCTTTGAGATGTTGTGCAAGCTGTGGATGTCCCGTGGCTGCCCCTTCCACAAGACGTCAGCAGTTGTTGACGCGAGTGTCGGGTCTAAGTTGCGATATTGCTTACACGCTGTTTGGTTTGTCAACGCAGAGTGCAGCAGGATTGGGGATTTTCAGGCACGTTGCCTGCGGCGCATTTCGGGCATCAAGCGGCCGTGCATTAACCGCATTGGTAATGAAACGGTGTTACAGCGATGTTGCGCTCAGAAGTATAGCGAAACACCGATGCGCAGGTAGTTGAAACTTATGGGACACATTGCCCTGATGCCAGGGAGTAGCCCCGTGCGCAAGTGTATGTTCCAGCCCAGTACGGTCGAGCTCGTGCAGGCTTGGCCCCGCCGGAGGGGTCTGCGCCACAACGCGTGGAAGTTTCAGGTGTACGGCTTTGCTTGCCAGACGGCCGGCGGCGAGGAAACTTTGCACGCCTTGTGGCATCAAGGGCTGAACGTTTAATCTTAAATATGCGAGATCTATGATGCTGGTTCTGTTTTGTAGGAGTGGTTTTTAGGGAGGAGTTTCGAAAGCTCGCCCCCGCCGCATGCCCTCCTGGTGGTGTCCTCGCCACCTCTTACGCCGTCCTGCGTCGTTCCTCTGCCTGCTCTCCCTCCTGCTCGTCCCTCGGGCTGTCGCCCGGGTTGTCGCCCTCCTCCCCCTTCCCCTTCTTTCGGCTGTCGTTCCCTCTCGCTTGCCCTCTTCCCCCCCCAGCTCTGGGTTCGTCCTGGACCCTGGGCGTCGCTCCTTCATTTGCCTCCCTGGTGCGGTTGCCCTCCCAGGTCGCCCAGCCTGCGAGCAATTTTGGCGAGTGGGGTATGCATGGCGAGATTGTGAATTTTCCTTGGACATGGAGCCAGCGACGCCAGAGGCTTCGCATCGCCGGTCGCAGTCGTTTCGCCCCTTTTGCCGACGTACTTCTGACGTGCACGGATTCTCTCTCCCTAACTCCCGTCAGCGGGTTCAATTTGTAGGCGGTCGAGCCCGCCAGCGAGGGAGGGGTGAATGGATGAGCATGAGGTGGCGCATGGGGGGAGGAGGCGAGGGGGCAGATCGGCGGGTGTGAGGAAGAAGGGGGATGGGGGAGGTCAGCGGGAGGAGGGAGGGAAGGGTGAGGGACCGAGGAAACGGGATGGAGGCGAAACGAGCGATGTGGAGGGAGGGGGATGCACAGGGGTGGATGGGGAGAGCAGGCTGATGGAGAAGGCGGGAGGAGGCGGAGGAGGATGGGTGTGGATGACGGGATGGGGAGGGGTTTGAGGTGAAGCAAAAGATGGAAGATGATGATGAGGACTTGGTTGCGCAGTATCAGTAACGATATAGCACAAAGGTGGGAATTGCCAGGGGTGCATGAAACGACGCGTGGTGAAGGGCAATCGGGTCAAGCTTTGCCCATTTCCCCACCAAACACTCCAGGTCGACGCATGGGCCAGAAGTTGCCGCTTCCATCCGCGGTGTAGGCGCGCTTGAATTTACAAGTGCGATCGTTCTTCTGGCCTTGTTTTCGCATTGGGGACAGCCGATCATTGATCAAGTCTGTGCAAATGGGGTTGGAGGAACACTACGTGGAAAAGGATGCCATCCCCATATGTTGACAGGCTTGTGTTGCGCGTGAGGATCAAAGCGCCGCCGGCACACTTTTGCCTCCGGATGCTGGAGGTGAATGTCGTCCACTTCTGGCTGGAGCTCTGCGTGTTGAGGGTTGCGCCCAGCCAGGCACGAAGATCGCAATCCGCTGCTTGAGGAAATCGGTTGCTCCCTACTAATATGTTCAAGGTGGCCGTCGACGCTAATGGCCATATAGATGAGCGTGGGTCTGCGCAGAATATGCTACTGCTCCCCGACTCCGACGGTAGATGGTTGCTGATATCAAAGCCCCAATTGGCTGCAAAGGTAATACATTGTTTGTCGTCGTCGTCTCTGGCAGTCGAGCATCAAGATCGAGGTCTTCGGGCGCTTCTGGGGCGGTTTGGGGTGTCATTGGGCGTTCCAGTGCGCTTTGGGGGTTCAGGGGCCCGGGGGAGGTGGTCGACTCATCATGCTCTTGCTGCTTCGGCTGTCAAAACTTCGTCAAAACTTCAAGGGGCAACGATCAGAAATAAACCCGTTCATTTGTGCTTGCCAGCCCCCGCAAGAGAAAAATCAGCCGACTGGGCCATCCCAGCGTCGGCCCAACTCGGCTCCGACTCGCGTGGAACCTGGAAGGCGCCAAGCGGCGCTGGCCGTTGGCCAGCGGGGGGCCAGACAGGTTGCGGGAACGGGCAGACGCGCGAGCCGATCGAGCAGGGCCCACTGGGCCGAGTGACGCCCTGAAATCTTTGTACGAAGGCTTTGCGCGACAGTTGCGTTTTCTTCGGGTATGCAGTCACACCGCATCCTTGCATCCTTCCCATTGCATCCTTCCCCTTGCATCCTTCCATCCTTGCATCCTTCCATCCCTGCATCCTTCCCCTTCGGCCCATCCTTAGCGACTTTCGCTGTTCAACCTCGTTCGAAAAACGTTAACTTGGCCCTCCAAGGCCCTTGCATCCTTACCACGCATCCTTACGGATTGACTGTAACCTTTTTCTTGCCGCCATGGGGCCCGAGGTGTTCTTTCGACCTCTGTCGCGTTTGAGGGGTAACATGTTTTTGGGGGCCCGCGCTCTTAGCGGCCGTCGCAATTGCTCGGGGTCCATCAGCCGATCAGCCGGGAGGCGGCAAGACTAATTGAGATTCTGCCTAAGGGCTCGTAGAACACTTCCCCGATGGGGGCTCTCGACGGCGCTGACCTTCCAGCGGGGCCGCTGGCCCCCAGGCGAGCCCTCCACCAACGTTAGTACTGCAGGGCCCCGCGGAGGAGTATCACGCCTTTCAAACAAACTAAGGAATAGTTTAATTTGTTTCGTTTGTCTGCTTCCAACCGCTCGGCCCCAGTGTGGATCGTCATGGCGCTAGGGGCTCACTCGCCAGACTCCTTGGTGAAACCATTGGCCTCAACATTGGAACGAGTGCGCCAGATGGTACACCATACGTTGGCGATCGGAGAGGTCGTGCTGTCGATGTCTCGGAACTGCTACTCATCGGAACCGTTGGGATTGGCGCTGGATTGTAGCCTTCAGTGTTGTTGATGTAGAGGACGCACTTCAGGAAATCTTGTCCACTTCCTTGCGCCTGGTCTCCACAGTATTTGAGACGATGTGCGTAGCCCGTGTGATGTGTTGCTTCGCGGAAGCGGGCACGAGCATTTTTTCTCGGATGTTTTGCAGGGAGCTCCTGGTGTCGCGAAGGTATGCCTCTACCCACCTCAATTGGTTTCATTATGATTCGCTTGGTCAGGCGAGCGCCTTAGATGCTTGG
>CAUYUJ010016777.1:167423-187423 GCA_963575745.1 Prorocentrum cordatum | reverse complement strand
GTGGGTCCCAGGCCTTCGCTGTTTTTTGAGGCTTCTCGGTTTCTCTGCTGCATGCGCTGTGGGTGCGCCTGGAGCTTTGACAACATCTCCTCCGAGGTTTCCAATCGCAATCGGGTCCCCTGGCGAGGAGCAGGAGTATGTGAGCAATGAGTTCGCGCATTGCTCTTCTCATCTTCCTACGCACTCACTCTCTGCCCTGTTCTTTTGCCTGCTCGTCCTCTCCTGTTCCTCCCGTGTACCGTCGACCCTCCTTGCATCTGCTTTCACCGCCGTCCCTTCTTGAATCGTCCGGTCCTTCCATTCGAACGGCCCGAAGCAGTTTTTGGTAGGTTATCGAGATGCTCAAGCAACTTCAGCAGAAGTTCGAGAACGACAAGCTTGAGACGACGAAGGCGGAAACCAACGCTGTCAACGCATACGAGCTCGCCAAGGCCAATCTCTCTCTGCGAGCACCCATCATGCTAACCTGACCTTCCTCTCGAAGTCATCCTGCGATGGTTGGTTTGGTTCGATTGGTTTGCCGTGCCTCTTGTCAATGTGGCGCTGGGGCATTCGGCATTGGGCATACTCCTGAGGGGCCAGACTGCAGTACCACCGTACATACGTGGGCGCGCATCAGCATCAGCCCGAGGGATGGGCCACGGTCTCCCGGGCTCATCTGAGCACCAACCACCAGCACCAGCACCATCTGAGTTCAGCTTGGCATCACCTGCACCGCGAATCAATAGGTAGCCGGGAAAATATGGAATGCCACACTGCGAAGACGCCTTCCTCCCCCCTAAAGAACGATTAGCTCGCAAGTGCAGCTGCGCCTCGTTTTGGCCTTCGGCACCTTTCTGAGGAGCCGGGCCAGCTTCCGGCTCCTTTGCGCATGCGTGGGATGTGTGTGCGCAAGGCCGGCTCAGCGTTTTCCCTACATTTTGCCAAAGAAGTATGGCCCAGGTTGTGTAGGCTACAACGGGTCACAACCTTCGTTCCATGAGCTGGTTTGGGTGTCCGAGGGTGTTCCAATGTGCTTGGGCTCTGGGGAGGTTGTCGGGGGCCCTCTTGGACCGTCTTGGAGCCCTCCTGGAGGCCTCTTGGGCCGTCTTGTGGCGGCCTCGGCGTCTGGGGTCATCTTAGAGCGTCAGAAGCCCGAAAACGCAAGAATTCGAAGTACATCGTAACACACAAGGAACATCACTGTTTTTGCCTCTTTGGGCCCTCTTGGGGGTCCTCTTGGAGCACTCTTGGGCCTCCTCTGGGGCCTCTCGGGCCGTCTTGGGGCCATCTTGGGCGTCTTGGAGCGCTCTTGGGCTGCCTTGGAGGCCTCTTGGACCCTCCTGAGCGCTTTGCCCTCTTGGCCCGTCTTGGGGCCCTCTGGCCCCTGGAAGAGTCATTCAAGGCAGTCGAAGAACGCGCGGGAACGCCCAGGCGATTGGAGAATGTGGGGCCCCAGCCCTTAGAAGACTATAATCCTGGAGTCATGAGTACAGAGAACCGAGGACACATGAGAGCCTGGCGAAAACTCCACTTCGCGCCTCGCGGCACGGTTGCGGATCTATTGATATATATATATATATATATATACATACGTACATGTAGGTATACGCATATGTATGTGCGTGTATGTTTGTAGTTATGTTTGTCTGTCTGTCCTGCAGGTATGCATGTATGTATGCAGGTGTGCATGTATGTATGTATGTATGTATGTATGTATGTATGTATGGACGGATGGATGGATGGATGGATGGATGGATGGATGAATTTATGTATGTTTGTATGTATATAGGATAGGTATGTATGTATGCATGTATGCATGTATGCATGTACGCATATATGCATGTATGTATGCATGCATGTATGTATGTATGTACGTATGTATATATGTATGTTTGTATGTGTGTGTGTATGTATGTATGTATGTATGTATGTATGTATGTATGTATGTATGTATGTATGTATGTATGTATGTGTTTATTTGTGTGTGTATGTATGTATGTATGTATGTATGTATGTATGTATGTATGTATGTGTGTATGTAGGTAGGTAGGTAGGTAGGTAGGTAGGTAGGTATGTATGTATTGTATGTCTGCATGTATGTATGTCTGCCTGTCTGCCTGTCTGCCTGTCTGCCTGTCTGTCTATCTATATGTATGTATGTATGTGTGTATGTATGTGTGTATGTATTTGTGTATGTGTGTATTTGTGTATGTGTGTATGTATGGCTGTTTGTATGTATGTATGTTCGTCTGTTTGCATTGTATATGTGCAGACGCACGCATGCATGGTCGCACCACTATGCGTGACGATAGGGCGAGCGTGGCGTGTCGTTTCACTTGGGATTTCCTCACCGTATGTGGCCATGAAGCTTGGTATCCAATAGCCGCACATTTGGAGGGTGTTGGGTCTTCAACAGGTGGCACTCGCCTTGGCGCCGCGCCTGGTAAGTCTAAAAGCTTCACTGATGTGTACTGTTGAGCATCTGATTGGGAAACGTCCTCCCAAAAAGCTGGACCAGCGGTTCTCAACCGACTTGTCGGAACGTTGGCCCAGTCTCCTGAGCACAATCGCTCCTCCAGCGTGAAGGGCAGACACCGGCCCAGGTCTGTCTTAAGAACATTCCGGGAAGTTGGCACACATTTCTCAAACGATAATTTCGAATACAGAAGTCACAATCGTGCGCGCCGCCAAGAGGGGGCCAGCAGCGCCCAAGGAGGGGGAGGAGGAGGAGGAGGAACGGGTGGACTGAGAGCAGCCCAACGCGCTTTTGGCTTTTTCGATTTTTTTTTTTGGGGGGGGGTTGTCAGGCGGCTGGTTTTCAAGATGCGGCTCTCGCTTTCCGCGCCACTGCCGCTCGTCGCAAACCAAGCTGTCCGAGAGAGCTCCTGTCGGGCGAAGGCCGGCTCGGTCTCCACGTGTGGCCTTGCCTTCATGCCGCGCGGATCATTCTTCCGCAGGCGACTCTTCTCCCCCAACCCCCGACTTTCAGAGGAGGAAAAGGTACCCATACTTTGTGACTACATGTGAACCATACCCCCACCCCCCACGATCTCTAAGGGGGTGGGTGGGGTTCACTTCTTTCGGGAGCTCCCGAGCGAAATGAAGCCCGACCCCCTTCAGAAATCGCGGGGGGTGGGGGTAGGGTTCACATGTGGCCACCTACATACCGCTACACTTCCCTCGTTGTTTCCCCCTGTTTGGGGCCTCCTGGGAGGCCCTATTCGTCGCCGCCGCCGGCTCCGCCTCGAGCTTCGGGCCAGAGTGCGCCCAGGGAGAGGTCTGGGGAGCAGCGGTATCGGTACCTTCCTGTGGTTTCACCATCGCCCCCGATTCCTCGACGAAAAAGGATGCCGCGCAGACCACGCGGGGAGACACCCCAAAGGGGGTCATGGCGCTCTTCGGACGCACCCCTCTCGAGGGCGGGCGCCCCCCCCTCGTACATCCCAGGGTTCTGGGCCCCAAATCCCTGGTCCACTCCCAAGCCCCTCGAAGCTGGGGATAGGGTCAACAAATCCTTTATCATTATTATTATTATTATCATCATTATTGTTATCATTATTATTTTTATTAGTATAAATAGTATTATTGTTATGATCATTATTATCATTGTTGTTATTATTAGTGTTATTATTGTGCTGTTCCATGTGCTTCCAAGTTGCTGTCGTGGCTGGCGGTTCCTTTTCACCCTTGGGCTCGTTTGTAGATGTTTCAGTTGCTGCGAAAACGAAAATCCGAGCTGCTGAAGCTGTTACCATGATAGAAACACATCCATTTCAAAAGTGACGCTCGCTGAAGACTTCCTTTGAGTACTGTACAGAAGTGGGAAAAGTACCAGGACTGGTTCCTCTTCACCCCAGGACTCTCACCGAACACTTCCTTGACGTACGATGGAGCGCAGGTTGTCTTCTTACTGTGCAGAGAGGGGCGTTCGTCAGAATGGGTGACATACGGGGTGATCGTCTTTCATAAGAAAGCTTCGCGTTGCACGATGGAGTTCTGATTGGGACTGGTGAGGCTGGGATGTGAGACGGGGCGGTGTATGGATGTATCGTTGACCCATCCGGCTTCTGTTCGTCCTCCTCCCTCTTTTTCTCATTATCGCCGAGCAAGAGGCACCAATGAGCACAGGTGAGGAGGATGAGAAGGATACGGAGGAGGAGGATACGGAGGAGGAGGAGGAGGAGGAGGAGGAGGAGGAGGAGGAGGAGGAGGAGGAGGAGGGGTGGGAGGAGTGGGAGGAGAGGGGAGACGGAGAAAGAGGAGGATGTGGAGAAGGCAGTGTGCGAGGCGGCGGGGGGAGGGGAGGGGGGGGGGCGCGTGTCCCGCAACCCCTGCCCGCGAGGCGGCCCGTGCCGACCAGCGCGGGGCCGCGCAGAAGGCGAAGGATGCCAAGTCTGCGGAGCTGTCGGAGGTGCAGGGGGCGCTCGGCGAAGACGAGGCCTGCAGCCCGCTGGGGCCCAGGGATGACCTCCCTCCGGGGGGGGGGCGGAATCGGGGGGACTTTGGGGGAAGGGGAGGGGGGAGGGAGGAAGGACGGCAAGGGGGAAGTGGAAGACGACGGACGGAAGGGGAGCAAGCAGGGGGGGGATGGGAACGGATAGGGGAATTGGACGGAAAGAGGGGGGGAAACGGGAGATGCGGGAGTGAGCGGGAGTGAGGCTTGGAGGGGAGGGAGAGAGGTGGCGGGACGGAAGAGGGGAGAGGAGGCACAGGAGCGGTACCATGAGGATGAAGTAAGGTGGGTGACAATGGAGACTTGGATAAGGAAGCAAGTGAGAGGTCGAAGAGGAGGGGGGCAGCATTTGTAGCAGTAGTAACAGTATCGCAACAATCACAGCACCAATCGAACGCTCAGTCATGCATAATGTCGACCGACAGGAAGCTATCGGCATGCACAACACAGCAATTATGGTTGTCTGATCGTGCTTCTGGTTGGCCTGGAGGGCGAGCTTACCAACACGCAGGAGGACCTGCAGGCCGACTCCGCGCTGCTTTCCGAGACGGACAAGAAATGCAGCGTCAAGGACGACACCTCTCTAGTTCTACTCGTACATGTCATTATTTTCGGTCGAAGTGTGTATACAACGTATGTATATAGGGTATCCTATATCAACCGTGCATACTTCCTTGGTCTTGCACATCATCCTCCCTCGTATCCTCTCCCTCGCCGTCTCATCCCCGTGCCCCTCCCCCCTCCACTCGTCTTCATCATGCCCGTTCTTCCCGTCGTCGCCTCCTCCTCCCTTCTGCTCCTCCCCCTGCTCCTCCTCCTCCTGCTCCTGCTCCTCCTCCTCCTCCTCTTTCTCCTCCTCCTCCTCCTCCTCCTCCTCCTCCTCCTCCTCCTCCTCCTCTTGCTTCACCTCCATCCGTCGAAATGGTTGCTCAGAGCCAGCCTGGTGTCCACTTCACTGCCTTCACGGGGTAGGCTCCCTCCAGTCATCTCTGATCCGCCGCCACAATCTGGGGTTCGTGGCCGCCCACGCCCTCCAGAGCTCGTTCAGTTTGCCGCGCTGGCTTTACAGGCGGCCCTGCATATTTGTCCAGATCAGTTCGTCGAGCCGCGCTCCGAGCCTTCCATACCATGTGGTTCCACGCGCTGGAACAGAGTCGCCCCAGGAAGGTGGCGTCAAGCCGATCAGTAGCTGCGCGGCCAGCGGGATATCTGCATCATGTCCGCGAAATACTCCAGCGGTGACGAGCGCCCCACTCCGCGCAGTGATGCGTCCATGCGCGTCCGTCGGCGGCGCCGTACACAAGGATATCGGGAAACTCCGCAAGACCGCCAGCGAGCTGCAGCCAAATATACGTTCGCCGCCAGGGGCAACACAGGGTTCAGCGGTCAAGTACCCGCAGGCAACAATGAAGGCCGCGCTGACGGCCGCTCGCCAGCACGCCCCACACGGTTCTTCAGGTCGATCAGCAGCTGCAAGCGCACCAGCCGAGGCCTTCTCGGTGGATCTGGATTCGGCACCCGCTCGCCCTGCAGTTGCGCATCCAGCTCATGCCGCTGCCGCTTCTGGTACTGACCCACTCCATGGGCTGGTGATCCATGGGGATGTGATCGCTCGGCTCAGCAGCTCGCCGATGACCTGGACAACTTCGCCACCTTCCCGTCTCCCGATCGTCAGCGCCCCGCTGGACATGCTGCGCCAGCTACAGTTGCTGCAGAAGTCGGCGGTCTTCTACACTTCTACAGGTGCCGAGCCAATCGCTCACGCTTCCCTACCAGGTCTCCCTGTTGAGCTCGACGCCACCATTCAGAACCTCGCGCAGCGACAATGCGCCCACGA
The DNA here is from genome assembly GCA_963575745.1 of Prorocentrum cordatum. Classification (NCBI taxonomy): domain Eukaryota; class Dinophyceae; order Prorocentrales; family Prorocentraceae; genus Prorocentrum; species Prorocentrum cordatum. The sequence continues at coordinate 181,151 of CAUYUJ010016777.1, read as the reverse complement.
AGTCGGCGCATCCGAAGCTCAAGCAGATCATTTCCCTGCGCAATTTCGGAAAACTTCGGTGCGCTCCTTTCGACAGAAGCACTTCAAACTGAGCGCCGAGCGGATGGCCTGCGCGACATCGTCGTCCGTGCTTGCCGCGGGCAAGGCCGCCAATGTGCTGAACAACAGCGGGCTTGGCAGCTGACCGACCAGATGCGCGACGCCCTCGTGCCCGCACATGCCCAGACCCCGACTGCGGACCCCGCCAGGTTTGCCGAAGTAGGCAGGGCTCCTGAGGCCGCGCTCCCTGGCAGCCAGCGCCCCATTGCCCCCGACCTGCTCCTCGACGACCTGCAGCCAATAGGTTGCCTCTGCCAACGTGCGGCCCGACCCGGGTGGAGCTGCTTGGCGATGCGTCTTCCGGGCGCTTCATCCTTCGAGACAACTGCGACAGAGCAGTCGCGGTGCCGCGTGCTCTCGCACTCGCGCGCGCCCTACGCGCTGAAGCTGGCAAATGGAAGCGGCTTGCGCCCGCCGACGCCGTAGGCGTGCGCGCCGCCGACATTCGCGGCAATCTTGACAAATCCGCAAGACAGGTCCGCGCTGAGATCCAGCGCGAGAGAGCTCCTGCGCCTCCTGCAGTGACGACATCCAAACATGAAGCGGGGCGCCATCCGCGCGGGGCCAGATGCACAGCCGCGCCGTGCCCTCCGCCGGCCTGGACATCCGCGGCCAGGCCGACCCTGCCATCTCGAATGGAACGACATGGTACTTGAGCTCGACCATATCCAGAGCATCGGCCGCGGCGCCGCCCTCGCGCCCTTCCATGCCCCCTTCGCAGACGTAGGCGGCAACGTGGCGCTCCAAGCTGGGCCCCGTGGCTGCGATCGCCGAGGTTGCCGACGAGGCTGCGTTCGCCGCGTGGAATGCGCGGGCCTTCGTGCGCCGCAAGCACAAGAGGCGTCGCGAGAGGCAGGCCGCCCTAGCCAAGTTCACGAAGCGCCAGTGTGTCATCGCGCTCCGTGAGGTCCACGGCTCCGCGGCCCCGCCCCCGACTTGGGTGGACACGTAGCCGCGCCCGCGCAAGCTCCTCTTCTCCGAGTTGAAGAACGACGATGGCGACGCGCAGCGTGCGATAGGAGGCGTCGCTGCCATCGCCCCGTGGTTCACGCCGATGTAGCTCGAGCAGCTCCCGCCGCGCTGGCGACCCATCTGCTCCCAGGAGGAGGTGGTCGCTGGCCGCATCCAGCTCGCCCCCGTCACCCGCGCCACCCCGCGCGCCGCCTTTGTCGCCGTGAACGCTCATAACCGCGACACCAAAACCGCCTACCGTTAAATGGGCCGCCAGGCCTAGCGCCCTCTTCGCACCTGGCCTGAAGCCGATTACCGCTACCGCCTGCGTCGGCGTCGGGGGCTCTCACGCGGCCAGCCGTCCACCGAGCAATTCCCGCAGCCCCTGCCGCAGCGTGCTCGCCCCGCGCTTGACAGTAGTGCTTGCCAGCGGCGGCCGTCCTGGAAGCTCCTTTTCGGCGCGACGTTTGACGTCGAATTGGATTTGCCAGCGCATTTCCATGGCGCCGACAACGCCGCTTCCGCCGCGCCGTGCGAGAGCTCACGCCGAACGTCGCGATCGCCCGCGACCTCGGCCATCCTGTCCCGCGGCCGCATCGGCGACCGCGCCATCGTCGCCTGCGCCCCTGGCATCAAGCCGAAGACGCCGCTCATCGAACAAGCCATCTCGCCTGCCATCTTCCGCGACCCGAACTACCTGATTTACTTGCAGAAGCTGTTCGCGGCCGCGAAAATCCAGCGCGTTCCGGGCGAGAGCCGCTGGCGCACGCGCGAGCGCCTCGCCGTCGAGGCTGCGCGGTTCGTCCGCGACGACTGGGCGCGCGCCCTGCCGGCGAGTCCACAAAGCCAGGCTACCCCGGCGGCGGCGTCTTCACCGCCCGCCCAATCTCGCGAGCCATCTGGCGCCAGGGCGTTCAGCTGGCGCTCCGTCTTCGTGCCGTCACCGAGCTGGGCGCCCGGGGCCTCTCCTTTGACAGGGGCGCCATCGCCCCCGCGAGCGCCGCCCAGGTCGCCAGCCCCTCGCCCATGCTGCGCCGCGACTTCAAGGCTCGGCAACGCTTTCTGGCGCGGCGTGCCTCTCTGCGCCCGGCAGGACAAGCGGGCGCGCTCGCCCGCGAGAATATCTGTCGGGTCCTCCGGCCCCGCCAGCGACAGGCCTTGCCGCGGGCCCATGAAAACATTGCCTCGCCCTGCAAGGGGTCAAAGTCCACGGCCCGAGAGATCGCCAGAGAGAGTTGCTCTATGGTTGACGTCCTCCGGGCCCGCCAGCAGCGCTTCTTCACCGCGAAGGGTGCCGACGTTTCCAAGGTAAAGCAGCGCAGTGCAGACGGGGTGCCGCCGGGGGCCGCCCTCGATGTTCCCGCGCCGAGCAAGTCCCAGCTGCGCGCCTTCCCTGGGCGCGCCGCGCCGTCGGCGCCTGGCCGCGATCGCGCGCCGTGCTCCGCGTGGACGGCACGCGACTCGTCGTTGGATATTCCAGGGGGCTTCTCGCGCCGCCCCTGTTCGGGCCCCCCCGTGCCCGCGGGGCCACGGCGACTCCGACCTCGCCTTCTGGCCTGAGGTCGACAACCTCGCGGGCGAGCTCGCCGCCGATCGAGCCGCCGGAGATGCGCGCCTTCTGTCGCTCAAGAACACGAACATCAAAGCCATTGCTGGCGCTGCTAATTCCCCCGAAGTCCGCCGTCGCCGACCGCTTGCACGCGCCGCTCGGCGGGGCTTCGATGTGGGCCGCAAATTCACCGGGCACGTTGACCACCTCGGCGCAGGGACGCGTCGTGCGGGGCTGGTCCCCGACGCCGTCGCCAACGTGCCCGTCTTCGCCGGCTTTGACTTTGTTGCGATGTTCCCGCCCCTTGGTCGGGTCTGGCTATTCGTTGCGGTGGGGCACTTCGGGATCCCCGCTAGCTTCCACAGACTCTTCCACGCCGCGTGCTACGCGTCGGGCAGCTTCGTCAGAGTCGATGGCATCCGCCACGCCGCGTTCCCGATCGAGTCTGGCGTCGCGCAGGGCTGCTCAGCAAGCGGCACTGCGCGGGCCATCGCGATGAACCCGCTCGTCCACCTCATCGAATCCGTCGTTGCGGACGTCGAAAGCGCCCCGAGCTACAACGTGGGCTTACCATGTCAGCGGGTGCGCGGAGGACCTCGGGCTCCTGTCGTACTCGTTCGACGCGCTGCCCTGGGCGTCTCTGCCCTTCGCAGCTGCTGGGGGGCTCGCGCTTGTTTCTCAAGCCGCGCAAGTGCGCGGCCACCCAGCTTGGGGCCGACGCGACCCCCGCCACCATTGCACGCGCCCGCGCCTTTTTGGCCAGTTCCCGCCCCTGAATGTTTGTTTTCGAATGCGGGGCGAGCCAAATATATGCCGAGGCCCTCATGGGCCCCTTCGCCCCAGGGCAACGCTGGCGGCCAGCGGGGGGCCTTCTGAATCTCGCGCAAGGCGGCAGCGGCGCCACTGTGCGTTCATATGACCATCCAAGCTTTCAGCACCCAGCTATATTACCCAGCTACATTCACCGTCGCGAACAATATATCTTTCACAAAATGCGCAGTATGCCGCTGGACTCGTTTCGCAGAGTTGTTCTCATTGCGATGGCGGGGTGGGGCCCGGCACCTGTCCGTCGGTCCGCGCGCGCCGCGGCGGCCACCGCCGCTCTTCGATCGGCAATATGTGCGCTCCAGGGAGATTAGGAACCCTTCCGCGACCGATTGCATGACGCCGCATTGGAAGAGTGCCCGTTGCTTCGCGCCCACCCGTGGGAGGCGGGACACAGGTCGCCGCCCTTCTTGGTAGAGCAGCGCCCCGTAACGCGGCGCCGTCTTGCACTCGCTAGCAGTCGCCGCCAGGCCCCGTTCCCAGCAGCAGTCGCGGCCGCGGCGAACCGCGCTGCCCGCGTGGAAATTCGCAGGGGTCCGTCAGCGGCGCCGCCGCGCCGACCCAAAGTGCAGCGCGCTATCGCGCTTGCGCTCCGCAGCGCCTCCTCGAATTCACCTTTCCCGGTGGCCCCCCCAAAGCGTTTGGTGGCCAGGTGCGTCCGCCAGCTGTCCTCGCTCCGGGTGTTTTCAAGGTGTTGTGCCGTCCTTTTCCGGGAGCTGCAAGCTGTCCGCCTCACTTGGCGCTGGGTCGCCTTCGCGACTCTCAGCTGGGGATGGACTACCGCCTCTCGCTTGTGCGTGCTCGCGCCGAAACCCCGCGTGTTCGGCTGCGCGCGCTCAACAGATGCGTCGCCCCGCTGCCTCTCTTGCCCTGCCCGCGCGAGCCTCCTCTGGCCCCTTGCCGGGGAGGGGCGCGGGGGGGGTGGCCGCGCGGGCGCGAGCGTCTCCGCGCTAGGAGCGGCCAGCACAATCGAATCTGAGTGTTGCAGGGGCCACGGGCGGTGGTTTGGCGAGGGCGGTGGGTCTCGTCGAACTCTTGCCCGCCGCGCGCGGTATGTAGCTCGCCGACGTGGCCTCCCGTCGCATTTGTTGGTCGCAGGGAGGCAGCAGAACGAACGGCGCAATGATGTGAGCGCGGCGCAGAGCAAGGGAGAACGCTACGTCTTGAAACTTTGCCCCAACAAAAAACATCTTCACGTCGGCGATGCAGCGGTGCCAGCTGTCGCCGCAATCGTGGGGCGTATCAGGCAGAGGAAATTTCAGAGTCGGCAGGACGGAACCTATGCTTGGAGTTCGTGCACGGGCACTGGTGTGTCACCTGCATTATCAGGCAAGCGTCCCCCTATTTCTGGTAAGCCTCCGAGACTGGGATAGGATATCAAACTTCCGAATTTGGATCTCGGGTTTCCAAGCCGATGTGGGTTTCGACGTGATGGCGCTTCAGTGCGAGCACACGATGCTCTTCTTGGGGTTCGAACGCGAACGTTCGAAGTGTACGGGGACAAACATGAGCCAGGTTTAACGACGAGTCATATGACAGCTTCGTTAGCAGCATGGCATGTGCCATCACATGTGTCCTAGCAAGGCTTTTTAGTCTTGGAGCCAGAGCGTCCTCAGGACAGAGGGAGTGTCTGCTGCTTCCCCACCGCCTCCGCACCCCCCTCCGCCTCTTCCACCGCATCCGCCTCTGCTTCCGCCCCGCTTCCTCTTTCTGATGACGCCACCGCCTCTGCCTCGTCCTGAACCTCCGCCTCCGCCCCCTCCGCTTCCTTCTCTGCCCCCGCCTCTGCCCCCTTTTTCCTCCCGCATTGTGTTTGCTCCTCAACCTGTGGCAGCCGTCCCCCCGGCCTCTGCCAAAAACCAGTCCCTGGACATCTCCTGGGGCGCATTCTGCCCAGACTTTCGAGGCGGATCCGGCCGCGGCTACGAGGGCGCCCGAGGACGATCATAAGCTTCCCGAGAGCGCATCCCAATTCTCGAGATCGACCCCGCGTTTGAGGCCTGGGTCCACCTCAGTCCCCACGCCTCAACCCAATCCAACCCTCAGCGCCCTCGTCGGCACGGTGGCCGCGCGCGCGCGCTCCCGCGCCGGGCCGGCGAGGACGCCCAGTGGGCGGAACGGCAGAAAGCGCGAGCCCTCGAGCTCGAGGAGGGGCGCGGTGCTGGGAGGCGTCGTCGCCGGCACGGACGGACGCGAGGAGCAGGAACTGGGACGGGGAAGGAGGAGGAGGAGGAGGAGGAGGAGGAGGAGGAGGAGGAGGAGGAGGAGGAGGAGGAGGAGAGGAGGAGGAGGAGGAGGAGGAGGAGGGAGAGGAGAGAGGAGGACGATGAGAAGGAGGAGGAGGAGGAGAAGAGGAGGAGGAGGATGAGGAGGAGGAGGAGGTAGGAGGAGGAGGAGGAGGAGACGAGGGGACGAGGACGAGTAGGAGGAAGAGGAGACGACGAGGAGGGAGGAGGAGGAAGAGGAGGAGGAGGATGAGAGGAGGCGGAGGAGGAGGAGGACGAGAGGGGGAGGAGGACGACGAGGAGGAGGAGGAGGAGGGGGGCGGAGAGGAGAGGAGGAGGAGGAGGGAGGAGAGGAGGATGAGCAGAACAGGGAGAGGGGGAGAAGGAGGAGGAGGAGGAGGAGGAGGAGAGGAGGAGGAGGAGAGGGGAGGAGGAGGAGGAGGAGGCAGGGAGAGGAGGAGGAGGAGGAGGAGGAGGAGAGGAGGAGAAGAGGGGAGTAGGGAGGAGGAGGAGGAGGAGGAGGAGGAGGAGGAGGAGGAGGAGGGGAGAGGAGGAGGAGGCGGAGAGAGGAGGAGGAGGAGGAGGAGGAGGAGAGGAGGAGGAGGAGGGAGAGAAGAAGGAGGAGGAGGAGGAGGGGAAGAGGAGGAGGAGGATGCGTTGGAGGAGGAGAACGAGGAGGAGGAGGAGGAGGTGGACGAGGGGGAGGAGGAGGAGGAGGAGGAGCAGGAGCAGGAGGAGGAGGAGGAAAAGGAGGAGGAGGAGGAGGAAGAGGATGACAATGAGGATGAGGATGAGGATGAGGATGATGATGAGGATGATGATGATGCTGATGATGATGATGATGGTGATGATGGTGATGATGATGTTGATGCTGATGCTGATGCTGATGCTGATGATGATGATGATGATGATGATGGTGGTGGTGGTGGTGGTGGTGATGATAATGCTGATGCTGCTGGTGATGATGTTGATGATGAGGATGATCCTGCTGGTGATGATGCTGATTATGCTGATGATGATGAGGATTATGATGCTGCTGCTGCTGCTTCTGCTGATGATGATGATGATGATAAAGAAGAAGATGATGATGATGATGATGATGATGATGATGATGATGATGATGATGATGATGATGATGATGATGATGATGATGATGATGATGATGATGCTGCTGCTGCGCTGCTGGATGATGATGATGATGATGATGATGATGATGATGATGATGATGATGATGCTGATGATGATGATGATGATGATGATGATGATGATGATGATGATGATGATGCTGATGCGTAATATGAATATGCTGTTTTTTTTGCCACTCGGCATCAGGACCAAACGAGCCTGCACAGCGTTACAGAACAAAGTATGGTCCGCCGCGGAGAGCCGAATCTCTCGTTAGTCCCCGCTCTTGGGGCCACGTCTCGCGGGTGCTGACACAGGGGGGCTGCGTCGCGCTGCCACGAGACGCTTCGAGGAGGCATTTATTCGACAAGCAAAAAAAGCGGCGGCCTCGTCTTCTGCTGCTGTATCGAGCTGATCGTGTCGGCCTTCGGGCCCTTCGAGATGGGGTGACCCCGAGTCGGCAGAGTCTGGCTGTGCCAGCCCTGCCGACCCCGAGTCTGCTGGCCCAGACAAGAGGACAGAAGAAGCTGAGACTGGCAGCGAACGCCCTGCGGCATGCTCCAGCTTTGAGTTTTCCAGGACTGGCGGCGCACGCCTTGCGGCATGCTCCAGCTCTGAGTCTTCTGAGACTGGCTGCGCACGTCCTGCCGACCCCGAGTCGGCAGCTGCTGGACGGGCTGGCCTGGAAGCGAAGACAGAAGCTGCTGAGACTGGCGGCGCGCGCCCGTCGTCACGCTCCTGTTCTGAGTCTTCTGAGACTGGCGGCGCGCGCCCTGTGGCATGCTCCTGCTCTGAGTCTTCTGAGGGTGGGCGCTGGTGTTGTACCTGTACACCGTGGCGGCTGGCATGGAGCGGGGGTCACCTAACAAAAATTATTGCTCGAGTGTCTCCAGCCAGTGCGCCACCCTTCCTCGAGCGATCCCGCTGGCGCCACCCCAAGGTGGTGCTGCGCCGCGCCCTCGTCGGCCAGCGCCTTCATGATTAGCTTGCGGCCTGGCCACTCTGGGGCCCCCACGATCAGCTTGGTCTTGTCCGCGTCGAAGCATTGCTCGAGTCGTATGAAGCTGATCTGCTGCTGCAGTTCGTACTTCGTGACTTCGACTTCGGCCATCTCGTCGGACGGCTGGGCCTGCTCCGGGTAGGCGCTGATCTCTTGCTTGAGTGCTCCGCCCACGTCGCACTTCAGGAGGCTCTCCAGCGCGGCGAGCCCCAATGCTGGAGCTGGGGACCCTATCTCCTTGAGCTTCTGCTTGTCCTCCGCGTCTCCGCTGCGGAGCTTGTCGAGCATGTTTTTGTAGCCCTCCAGCTCGGCGGAGATCCCGTCCACGAGTGGGTGCTTCGTCGTCATCGTGTACGTGTCGATGTTGATGCTGCTGTTGAGGCGCGTCCTGTGCGTGGTCTGGAGCAGCAGCTTGAGCTTGGTGCGTAGCAAGGCCATCGGGTTCTTGTCCTTGCTGCTCCAGACCTTGTCGCTGTGGGCCCCCCTCCTCGCCCTGCGGCCGCCCCTGCGCTTCCTCCGCATGTCGCCCTTGGCTGCCTGCTCGTCCTCGTCGACCTCGATCGCCGCGTCGACTGGCGCTCTCGGTGGCTGACCTGGCTTCATCGGCGGCTTCTGGAGGCGGGGCTTGGCCGCGGGGGGGGCTCCCTCGTCGCTCCTGGAGGCGGCGCCAGGTGCCTTGGAGCCCCTGGAGGAGTCCACCCGCGCTTCGGCTCGGCTGCTGGCTGCGCGGCTTTGGCGGTGGAGTCCTCCTCTGGTAGCGCCGCTGCTGCCGTCATCGTTCTCACGTCGTAGTACTGGCAGTGTGGGCGTCGACGCTGCGGTGGAGATGGAGCCGCCGTTGGAGTCGCTGTCGGGCGCGCTGCTGTCCGACGTGGTGGTCGAGCGACGCGTGGCCGATGCCGAGGAGCTTCGCACGTGCCCAGAATGAGGTCCGCTGCTCGGCGGAGGGCTGCCCTGGCTGCTGGGGTGTCCTCGATCACGCGAGGTGGCCGAGGCGCAGGTCTGAGCGATGCGGCTGCCCGAAGCTGTGCTGGGCCCGACTTCGTCGGGCGGGCCTCGGTCCTGATAGTCGGCTCGAGCATCGGTCCCGATGGCGACGGCGGAAGATGCGAGAGAAGATGGACTCGATACGTAGAATAATCCTGAAATTCGTGTCGGCAGACGGGGTCGAGTTCATATTCACGAAGGGGGCAGTGTAGTGCACGTATAACCTGGTGCCATGGATATACATGATGCGTGAGCGCCGCCATGCACCTACCAGCAATCCATGCACGTCGTACATGTCGTGTAGCATGCTCTTGATATGGGAAAGTAGTCTGGCACGCGATACATGTGCTGTCGACCTGTAATGTTGTGAGTAGTGATGGCATACCGTGTCCGCCTCCCCCGGGGTTTTGACCGATGTGTAACCAACTGTCTGAGAGTCCCAAACCGTAACCCACAAGAGGGAGTTTGACACACGAATGGGCGATTGTTTTCGTCGTCGCCGTCCGTCTCGTCGCATTAGGTCGTCGAGGGGATGGAGGAGGCCAACATACTGGTCCCTGGTGGTGCCCATTGTGAGGTCCAGTAAGAGGCTCTGGGTGCACGAACGTCGCAATACTGGACGGCGCTCCGAACATACTCATCTTCCCAGAAGTTTTTGACAACGGGCGGCTGCCACACCTCCTGGAAACTCTCGCCGATGGGGTGCGACGCCAGGCACGACAGGTCATCCGCGAGCTGCGTGGCCCACGGGTGAGCACTCGGAGCAGCGGAGACCCCACCCTGCCCGTTGAGGGTGGAAGCATTGACTGGGCGGTGACGTATGGCCGCCTGCTGCTCGAAGCGGCATCGTCCCAAAAAGGTAGCATGGAGCTGGCTGTGGTGGCTCGGGTTCTGCACGATGCTCTGCCACCAGTTTAGTCTGCGCGCGAGTAGTTCGATGGCCGACGGAGCAATCTGCCACTCTTGAAACACCTGATGGGTTGTGAGAGAATAGTGGGCGTCCTGCTCATCGAGGTGGTGCGCCGCACCTCTCACCATAGCTCGAAGTTTCCTTGCACGCGAGTTGTCTAGACGATGTAGTTCCCGTGTGCTAAGGGCGTAGCTTTCCAGTCCAGACCACAGGCGTTTCGCGACGTTGGACGCAAACGGTAGCCGTTTGGCCTTCCAGGGGCCGCCCGAGAACCAGTGGTCTCCAAGACGTGTTCAGCCTACGTTCCCAGATTGTGTTCGCGCTGCAATTTCACGACGGTTATTGTTGGCCACATTGACGTCGCCCCCCGAGTGAATCAGGTCCTGGACCGCGTTGCCCGATACGTTACGCTCGACGTCCCGAGTGGCCCCGTGTATGCCCAGAGAGACCAGGGTGTCCTGCTTGCCTGTGTTCTGGGCGTAGCCTCCGAAGTCCAGGGCCTGGGAGAGGGAGCGGTTGTCGAGCGCATCTAATTTGAGGGCCTGGAGCGCGGTGCCGTCGGGCACCAGAAGGACTTTTAAAAAGGTCATCGATGAACGCGCCAATGCGCGCGTCGTAGCTCTCGGTCGAGAAGGGGCGCATTACTTGAAAAAGGGCCCCCTTGGACTTCGGCCATTTCCTCATTCCATCTGGTCGCCGACGGGTAAAAAGATCCCATGAATAATTCAGGTTCGTTTGAATCCCCCATCTTCCCCCCCGTGCCTGGTCGAAGAGCAAGGGAGGAGTCTGAAGCCTGGAGTTACACTGCCGCCTCCTCACGATGCTGCTCGAAGAGTGGCTGAAAGTGATCGTCTTCGCACCGAACAGTGTGCGCGGCGATGAGACGCATGTGATGTCCCGTCGCAAAAACATTGCGCATGTCATAGGATTTGGCCAGGAATGCCAAACGCGCAGCTCGCAGCTTCCAGTTCAAGAGCTTAGCTATCAGCATGAGGGCCTCACGGCGTCTGGAATGGATCCCTCCGTAGGCCCTGTCGGGGGGGGGGGGGGGGGCGTGTGCGGCGCCATATTGTAGCAGTCCGACGCGGAGATACAGCCGCCAGAAGTGATCAAAACAATGAAGTAGCAGTACGCATGATTGAATGTCGGCGATGACGTCGCCAGCGGGGGGGGTTCCTTTTTTCTCCAATCGCCACTGCTTGGCTCGTGTAGGCCTGAGCTGGGAGAGATCCGCTGTGGCGAACGTGGGCAAGTAGAGTGACGAAGGCCTGCGCGATGTAGCACTGGTCATAGTCGACATTAGGCTTGCGCTTGCGGGGCCGGCGCGGCTGTCGGGCACGAGGGCCGGCATGCTCGTGGTCAGCGCTGGCGCGTCAAATTCCAATGCGCTGCGCGCCAGGTCGCGTGATATACTGCGGGTGCAAGGGCAGGATGGTGACTTCCAACGGCCATCCCCATGGCGGGTTGTAGCGTCGGCGCCTCGCTTGCCACAACCGTTTCTGGATGTGCTCCAGCTCCTCGGCCGCTGCCGTGATGTCCTCGATGCTGGGGGGGGGGGGTCCCGTGATCTCGCCAACCGGCGCCAGTTGGTCGTCACTGCGTGCGAGGAGGCGCTCGATAGACTTGGGGTCGTCGAGGTAGAGGCTGACGTGAGCAGACGTGGCGGTGAGGCCCCCCTCTCGTGGAGTCGGTGGCGAGCGCGGCGGTGCACTCGGCAGCGGTGGGGCGCGTGGAGGGGAGCGACAGGTGGGAGCGTCGTCGTGGTGCAGTGCGGCGACCCGCGCGTAGGCAGGGAAGGTGAGCCACTCGTGCAAGGTCGCGGCAGGCCCATGAGTAGCGCATATCCTGGTCTATGCTCACCTTCCACCAGTGGGCCATCCATCGTTGGTGATTCCGCAGCTGGAGCTGGATGTTGCGGAGACCGACGTTGTTGAAGGGTAAGCATTGAGCTCGTAGGTGGGCGCGGCGCTTGAGTAGTTCAAGCCGATCTCGTCGAGCCTGCGGATACCAGTGTGGTTGGTGGCCCTCCCTGGTGAAGTAGCGGCTTACACAGGTCCTGATGATGTGGTTGAGAAGCGCGTTGTGGCGGGTGGTGAACTGGTCCATCTTGACGACGCGGAAGAGCTCGCGGTGGTGGTTGATGTGGTGAGCAACGTCGTGGATGAACTCTTCGCGCATCTCGCCTGTCTGCAAGCGTGCAGCCATGATGCCGTGGTCCCATTTGATCGGGCTCTGGGTGGGGCAGTCGGAGCGGAATGATATCTTGATCTGCGTGAGCATCGGAATGTGGTCGGGTGCGTGGAGGAGGGCGCGAAGGCGGCTGTGGATCTTCCAGTTCAGGCGGGCGTACTTGACGATCTCGAGGATGGTGTGGTGGCCGATCAAATAGTCGATGCGGGAGCGGGAGTGTTTCGGGCCGTGTTACGTGTAGCCCACGTCGGTGTGCGCATTGATGGCGGTGAGTTCGTGGTGGAGCAGCTGGTCGTGGACGTAGCGGCCGAACTCGGTCTCGTCGTGGGCCTCGTGGTATCCGATGGCGTCGTCGGTGTGGAGGCGTCGTGCGCGGCGTCCGAGGCCCTGGTTGAGGTCCGTGAAGAGGAGTGGTGCGACCCTCGTCGGCGTAGTAGTCATGCAAGTCTGTGCCCAGGTCCATAGTCGTCGGCATCCCAGATTCCATTGGGCGTGGTGACCAGGCCCGCTGGGGCGTGGAAGAAAGTAAGCGGCCACGATGCGAAGGCGTAGTTGACCTCGGTGAAGTTCGATGGCGCCCGCTCGGCCCCGCAAGTCGGCCGTATGTGGGTGGGGAGTCTTGACGATGTCCTGGCATCGGAAGTGGCGCTTGGCGATCGCGATGCCGCATCCCGCCGAGCTGTTCGCGTGGGCGCCACGCCCCCCAGCCGAAGTGTACCCATGTGTGGTGGATGGAGTCCTCAACGTGGTGTGGGGCGTCGGCGGTGCGTTGTCTGAGCTTGGTGCCGGCAAAAATAAGCACCTGGATGTGGCGGCACGTGTCAGAGATGTGGTCCAGGCGGCCAGGCTCGCCCTTGGGGGGGAATGGGTCCCAGCCCATGAAGGTGAGCGGCTTGGTGGAGCGGTGTTGGGGCGTGGGATCCTGGCCGTCGTGGGCGTCATGCTGGGCGTGTGGGCGTCGGGCACCTCTGGGCTGAGCGGCTTGGTGGAGCGGTGTTGGGGCGTGGGATCCTGGCCGTCGTGGGCGTCATGCTGGGCGTGTGGGCGTCGGGCACCTCTGGGCTCGAGGACGGCTTAACCGACGTGAACTCGGCGTGGATCGCATGCTGACGTCGGAGTGGTGGTTGGGCCCTGGCCGTGGTGGAAGTCGTTGTGGTCTGGGGCTCGTCTGGGTCCCCGTGCTGCTTGAACTTATAGTCCCTGGCGTTCGTAGCTGGCAGCTCGAGCATGGTGAAATTCGAGTTCCCGTCCTTCGCATCTGCATTCACCAGCGGGCACACATTCACGTGCGGAGGGTTCGGGAAATCGACGTCCAACGTGATGACCTCTAGGTTCGTGCCGAGGATGTTCGGCATGGGCGGTGAGGATCGGCTCAGGACCTGTGGGTACACACACACCATCGAGGGTTGCGAGTAAATCTCGTGTAGCTTGCCCGACATACACATGTGCAGCGGGCTGGTGGTCATCACGTTTTGGGCCGTCCTTCTGCACCCCCTGGTGCGCCTCAGGCGCGCGGTGCCCGCGCACTGGAGCACCGTGCGCGCGACATGGCGTCCTGAGCGGGGTGCCGTCGACGGCCCTCCGCCTCCGCGGGGGGGGGGGGGGGGCGGCTGAAAGGCCGCTGTGCCTGCAAAGGCCTGAGCGCGCGGCGGCCTTTGATTATAATGGTGATGGTGGTGATGGTGGTGGCGATGATGGTGATGATGCTGCTGATGATGATGCTCATGGTGACGATGATGAAGAGGAGGAAGAGGAGGAGGCGGATGATGGTATAGAGGAACGTATGAGGAGGCGGAGGCGGAGGAGGAGGAGGAGGAGAAGGAAGGAAGGACGAGTAGGAGGAGGAGGAGGAGGAGGAGGAGGAGGA
>CAUYUJ010016777.1:136460-167323 GCA_963575745.1 Prorocentrum cordatum | reverse complement strand
GGGGGGGGGGGGGGGGGGGGGGGGGCGAACGCCATGCAAGTAAACTTGCCTGAATCCAGAGAAAAACAGGCTCAAAGCTGCATGAGCAGGGGCTCTCGACGCCCAGCAGAACCCACCCCCAGAATGAAAACACAACAACAAAAAATGAGAAGAGGCCAAAAGACATGAGAAGAGAGGCCAGAGAATCCCCCCGACGAGTGAGAAGCCGTGTGGCAAACGCGGAGGAATCGAACAGGGCAGGGCTGTTTTGTAAACGCCCAGGGCGGTGTAGAAAACGCCAATTCTCGGGTCCGGGCGGTTTTCCATCCCTTGACATAGGTCTCGAAGTTCCGCGCGGATATCTTGGGTTGCGGCGCTTGACCTCCCTTCCTTAGGCAACCACCTTTGAACCCTGCCCCCGCAGGTCAGACATCGAACGATGTCTGCAGCCGAGTGGCCCCCAGCGGGAGTGTCCGAGAGCCCAGCGTCGAGCGGACCCCCAAGGGAAGGGCCCGCTGGCGGCCGCAAATCCATGGAGCCCTCTGGCGATCCGAAAGTCCATGCTCGTGTGCCATATTTCAAACACTCGCCATCGCTCGGACGTCCATTTCCTGTGTTTTTTGGTTTCGTGCGTGGTTTTTTTCGCCAAATGATCAAGGATGCTCCTGGATGATCCTCGCCGAAGGAAAAATGCACACGCCCGAGCGATGCCAAGAACATCTCTCTTCTCTTCTCCGATCCTCGGGCTCAAACGTGTCGGGTGCGCCGCGCCGGTACACGGCCTCCTCCGCATCTGGGCGCGCGCGCAGCGCGGCGAGCGGGGAGTGGAAGCCGTCCATGCCCAGCACCACGCAGGCCTGAGGGGCAACTGCCGGGGTGGGTACCGGCTCGGGGGGGGAGCATCGAGCTCAAATCGGCGGTGCAGCTCTGATGGATCGGCGAGAGGCCCCCGAGGGGGAAGCCGCATGCTCCTGGGCGGGGTAGGCCATCGGGCCCCTATCGGCGATCCATGGGCGAGTGTGTATCGACCCAGACATGCGACGCCCTGGTTTGTTCAGTAAAACCGCGTCCCCAGGAGTGCTGACCCTCTCCCCGGGGCCGGTTTTTCATCCCGAGTCGTTCTGTGACGCTCCCGCGGACCGGCGAGGGTCCCCACGGGCCGAAAATAATGGAAAACTTGCCGTCCTGATCTATTCACGACGCGATCATGTTGGAGGCCTGGAAATTGGCACCAACACCAGCACAGGGGGGTGCCTCCACATGGGGACGACGATCCCAGATTTCGGTGTTGGTAATCATATTCCGGTCACCTGGGAAGCCAGAATCTTACCACCGTCACCGAGGTCGGGATCGTCTTCCCCTGGTGGAAGCACACCGCCGATCTTGGTGTTGGTGTCAATCTCTAGGCCTGCGATCCTGTCTGGGGGTGCAGCTTCCCCTGAACCTAGGAAGAGGAGCAGGAAGATGAGCAGGAGGAGGAGGAGGAGGAGGACGAGGAGGAGAAGGAGGAGGACTAGATGGAGGAGGAGGGGGAGGAGCAGGAGGAGGAGGAGGAGGAGGAGGAGGAGGAGGAGGAGGAGGAGGTCCTCTGGTGATTTTCGGGTCATAACTCGGGCCTCCAGCGGCCGCTCGGGGCGACTGGGCACCCCTGGAGGACCGCCCGCGGCGAGCGCAGCGGCTGCAGAGCGTCCGTGGAGGCCAGAAGGCCGCCGAGAACTGGCCAAAGCGTCCGAAGACTTAGCACTTCGAGTCGAAATATGCAACGTCTTGACGTCTTCAGGACGCGCTTTCCACGGAAGCCCCGACCCCCCCCCCCAGGGCCAGCGTTTCATCTCGAGCCGTGTGTTGACGGTCACGGGACCTGGCTAGGGCCCCCCGAAGCCGAAAACTGTCCAAAAGCCTGCCGTCGTGATTCTTCGCCCGGCAGCGAGCGAGGGGCAAGTGAGAAAAAGAAGGCCTCCTCAGAAGGCTCGGAAGTCCCCCGGCCTTCTGAGAAGTCCGAAGACACAACATGAACCTCTCAGAAGGCGCGAAGGCTTTGGAGAAGCCCCGCCGCCCTTTGAGAAGGCCTTCTCCTCCTCACTCCCCCCCCCCCGCTCTTGGCGGATTCACGACGCGAGCACGCCTGGGAACTTTGCCCCAAGAAGGCCTCGCCCAGCAGCTCTCCGAGGGCCGCCGCCGCCGTCGACTTGCCAGACCCCGGCGGCCCCGCCAGCGCCACCAGCAGGGGCCGCCCGGGCTCCCCCGCGCCTCGAGGCAGTGCCGAGGGGTGCCCCCAGCAGGGGGGAGTCACAGCCTCCCCTTCCCAGACATGCGACGCCCTGCCTTTTTCGGTACGGGGCCCCTGCAAGTCCCGACCCGTTCCCCGGGGCCGGTCTCTCGTCCCGCTGCGTCTTTGACGGTCCCGAGGCCCAGCTCGGGCCCCCGGGGCCGAAGATTCCAAAAGCCGCCCGTCCTTTTTCCTAATACAAAAAAACAGAACAAGACGCAATCATGCCTGGGTTGGGTATCGAGGATCGAGGAGCGAGAATCCAGGAGCTCCAGGGGGGCCGTGGCAGACACCGCGGCGGAAGGCGTCGCGTCGCAACTCTGAGCATCTCCGGGTGCCTCTCGCCGGTGTCTCGGGACCGTCCACAAGCAACTCGGGAGGAACTGCTGGTTCGCACGAGGGGCTCCTCCTCCTCCTCCTCCTCCTCCTCCTCCTCCTCCTCCTCCTCCTCCTCCTCCTCCTCCTCCCCTTCTCCTCCCCCTTCTCCCCCTCCTCCCCCGCCCTCCCTGGCGCCGTGGCAAACATCGCGAAGATCGCAACTTTCAGTCTCCGGGGGGGCACCTCGCGGGCGTCTCGGGAGACCTTTAGTATAAGCCACTCGGGGAGGAACTGCTGGTCCGCACGAGGGGGTCCAGGCCTTTGGGGGCCCACGTCACGAGCCAGATCACGACGCCAGTGGCCCGGCAGCAAGGATCGATGAGGGGCGCAACCCTTGTCTAGGCCGTCTAGATAGGGCCAGAATAGACAGGGTCGGAGGATCGCGCCGCATCGCTGATGCATCGGCGATGCGGCTCGATGCGGAGCCCGATTTGATTCACGTCGACATCGCCCATGTATCGCCCACGTCGACGATGCATCGGTGATGCGGCGCGATCCTCCGACCCCATCTACTCCGACCCCAATTAGGAGGCCTCTACCTTGGCACTGCCTCGAGGTGCGGGGGAGCCCGGGCTTGGAAGCTTTTGGGCGTCTTTTTGGGAGCGCTGGCGGGATCTTGGAAGTATGGGGGGAGGTCCATTTCCTGGAGCGGGGACCGACCGTCCCGGCATTCCTTTAGGCCTACCACGACATGTTCTTCGAACCACTTTGAATGCTCAAATCACAACAAACAATGTTCTTAGAACAGAAGCCCAATGTGTCAACACAAGACAGCCTCGGCCAGAAATGGTCTAAGAACATTTCGTGAGGACCACAGAAGGTCCTTAGAACACTCTCTGGTGGTCCTACAGGCGAGCCAGGACGCTCCGCCACGGCTTGAGCTTCCTTGCGCAAGTGGCGACCCCCTCAAAGGTGACCCCCTCGGCACTGACCGGCGCGCCTCGCGAGACCAGCCGGGCGCGTATCTCCTCCGCGGCACGCGGCTCCCAGGAGAGCGGCGGCGGCGGCGGCGGCAGGCGCGCCAGGAAGCGGGCCACGGCCGCCGACAGCTGACCTGTGGAGAGGCAGCGCAAGCAACATCGGCGGCGGGGGAAGCAACTAATGGGAGGTCTTCGTGGGAAGGACTAACGAGGGTTAAGCCCTAGAGGGGGGCGGTTGCGCTGGACTGGGCCTCGGATTAAGCGGGACTAAGCCGGCTTAATCGGGATTAAGCGGGATTAAGCCGGATTCAGCGGGATTGAGCAGGATTAAGCCAGATTCAGGGCAAAATCAGAGTTTGACCTCCCATGAGTTGCATCCGTCGCAGTGGCACGGAGAGCCCACCCACCCGGAAATCGGCATCGGCTTCTTTGTCGCGCGCGGGCGGGCGGGGCGAAGCTGCGCGGGCGGGCGAGAGGGACGATCCCTACCTGGGCTTAGTGTTTCTCCTCCCCCCTGGGCTGGCTGGCGGTGGCCTCGGGCTGTCCCGCTGGCGTCCCGTGGTGTGCCTGGGCGCGGTGTCGCGCGGTGTCTCGTGGAGGTCGATCGTGAGATCGATGGTGAGATCGCTGGAGTGAGATCGGTAGCGACATCGAACATGAGAATGACGGTGAGGTCGATGGACAAGGAGATCGATAGATAGAGGGAGATCGATCGTGGAATCGACAGTGTTGCTTCCCGTGTGTCCCTTGGTGTCTCGCGGTGCCATGTGGCCTTGTATGCTATTCCGTGGTGTCTCGCGGTGCATCGTGTCGATACAAAAAGTGGCGCTGATGTTCCCGAGGGTGTCCCGATGGTCTCCCGATGCTGCCCCAGTGGCCTCAACAACGTCACCATCACCATCACCATCGTCGCAGTTGCCACGAGTTGCCCCCCCCACACACACACACACACACACACACACACACACACACACACACACACACACACACACACACACACACACACACACACACACACACACACACACAACCTCCTTCTCACCCGAAGGGTGGTCTTACAGGTACACATGTGTCTGCTTTGAACGGTCCCCACCCGAGAACTAGAGGCCTCCTTGATGGGGTCCGAGTAGATGGGCTCGGAGGATCGCGCCGCATGGCCGATACATCGACGATACATCGGCGATGCATCGCCGATGCATTCGCGATGCATCGTGAACGTGGGCGATGCATGGGCGACGTCGAAGTAAAGCAAATCGGGCTGCGCATCGAGCCGCATTGGCGATGCATCGGCGATGTGGCACGCTCCTCCTCCTCCACCTCCTCCTCCTCCTCCTCCTCCTTCTCCTCCTCCCTCTCCTCCTCCCCCCTCCTCCTCCCTCTCCTCCTCCTCTTCTCCTCCGTCCTCCCTCCTCCTCCTCCCTCCCTCCTCCTCCTCCTCCTCCTCCTCTCCCTCCTCTTCCCTCCTCGTCCCTCCTATCCTCCTCTCCTCCGCCTCCTCCTCTCCCTCCTCTCCTCCTCCTCCCCTCCTCCTCCTCCTCCTCCTCCTCCTCCTCCTCCTCCCCTCTCCTCCTCCTCCTCCTCCCTCCTCCTCCTCCTCCCTCTCTCCTCCTCCTCTCCCTTCCTCCGCCTCCTCCTCCTCCTCCTTGCTCCTCCCTCCTCCTCCCTCCTCCTCCTCCTCCTCCTCCTCCTCTCCTCCTCTTCCTCCTCCTCCTCCCTCCTCTCCTCCCTCCTCCTCTCCCCCTCCTCCTCCTCCTCCTCCTCCTCCTCCTCCTCCTCCTCCTCCTCCTATCCGATCTATTCTGACACCATCTGGGAGGCCTAGAAGAACGCGTGGCGCGATACCGATGGATCACGGGGCACCTCGCGGCCTGGCGGCCGCGGCGTGCATAGCCGTCGCCCGTCGAAGGCGCGAGGCGGGAATGGCCCTGCGTGCCGAGGCAGGTCAGGAGATCTTGCGAAGCTAACAACCTAGATGCCTCCTAGATGGGGTCCGAGTAGATGGGGTCGAAGGATCGCGCCGCATCGCCGACGTCGGCGATGCATGGGCGACGTCGGCGTAGGAAAACACGGGTTCCACATCGAGCCGCATCGTCGATGCGGTGGGGTCCTCCGACTCCATCTACGCCGACCCCATCTAGAAATCCTAGACAACCCCAATCTGTCGGGTGGAGAATGGACTTTCGGAGGTCCGCGCAGACTTTCCCTGGCGCGCGGATCCTGCCATGGGCAACTTCGGCGGCACTGAGGAGGGGGCCAAGCGCCGACCGAAGAAGTCCGCGCGGCCTCCGACAAATTACTCCAGATTTCGTAATAAAGGGAGGGGGGTCTCATTTCGGGGGGGGTCTCTTCCAGGCTATCTTGGAGGGCCTGGGGGGGTCTGGGGACGATGTTTTGGAGGGTTCTCCCAGGGGGGGGGGGTCTGAAATGGCTTGTCTTGGAGGGTCCAGACCCCCTCCCTTTTATTACGAAATCTGGAGTAACCATGTCCATGCCGTGTTTCTGTTCTCCGATGACCGGGCGCGTCACCCGAGCTGAGGCCGTGGCCACCCTCCTTGATGATCACTACCTGCCGGGTGCTGCCAGAGGTGACCCTGGTACAAGGCGTCCCCAGGACTCCTGGGGAAGCCCCCACGGCATCCAGCGCACCCCAGACATGCGATGTCTTGTTCCAATGCGCGGTCCCCGGAGGTACCGTCCCTGTCCCCCAGGCAGGCGCTTCATCCCGAGTCCTTTTTGACGGTCCCGAGGCCCAGCGAGGGCCCCTGTAAGCAGAGAATGGGCAAGCATCTCCTGTCGGGACATCTGCTCTTGATTCGAGCATGTCTGGGCCTTAGCAGCCCCCGAACCTCGTTCTCCCCAGCCTGGCCAGATGCCATGGCCGAAGAGAGGCGCCCGAGCAGCCCTGGCATGTCCACCCAGGAAGGCACGTACTCATCGTCCGCCGAGCCCACCAGCAGGGTGGGGACGGCGACGTGGCCCAGCTTCCCCACCAGCTCCTCTCGGCGGCGCGCACAAAGGACACGCAGTCGAGCACGGCCCCCTTGTTACCCCTCGTCCCTGGACCACCTTCGGCGGCCTTCGGCGGTCTTCGGCGGTCTTCCGACGGCCTTCGGCGGACTTCGGTGGTACTCGGCGGTCTCGTGATGATCGTGTTTTCTCCCTCTGAGCTGGCCCACCAGCGCTGTGCGAGTGGGTCGTGACCGGCCTTCTGCGGTCTGCGGCGGTCGCCGGCGGTCTTCGGTGGTCTTCAGCGGTCTTCGGCCTCCTGCGGTCTTCGGCGGTCTTCGGTGGTCTGCGGCGCGGTCGCTATGGAGGGCAGCTGTCCACAAGGGTGAAGGGGCCCCGGGACACACAAATAAATACACACAAACAGAAAAAATCCCTATAGTTTCATATCTATTTTCAGGGTTTCTGGCTTCCCCCCCACTTCCCATATTTTCCTATACTTTCTGGGGAATCGACGATTCATTGTGTCTGTGTGTTTTTTGTCCCTCCTGAAAGGGGTCCGCGGTCGAACTCCCAGCGAGGGCGCGGCGCGAGAGGCGCCGCCCTCGCCGAGAAGGCGGGAAGAGGCCCTCGGGAGGCGGGGGCCTTCCTGCCCGGACCCCCCCTCGAAGGGGCCCGAGTCCAGGCTCATCCTGGGGTTCACGCGGCAGCAGATTCACAGAGAGAGAGAGAGAGAGGTCGGGGAGGCCATGCTGCTTCGCATGAACCGATGCCGATGGCTCTCGAGGCTGTACCGGGCGCCGCGGCCTTCTCAGAGCGTTCGAGAACGCTCCGAGAGCGCTCTGGAACGGTCTGGTCCGATGGGGTCCCGGGAACCTCTTTTCCCCAAGGCCGGCTTTGCATCCTGATTCAGTTATTGGCGGTCCCGGGGCCTAGCGAGGTCCCCCAGACGCCGAGATCGACCTAACACCTCCATCTGGATTTTTTTCCAGACGTTGCAGGTCTGTTACGGGGCCCAGGAACACACAAACAAACAGTCACAACTCCCAGAGTTCCCTCTACTTTCTCGTATTTTCTTGGTCTGCGTCTTCACCCCCCCACTTCCCATTTTTTATTTTTTTCCTGGGAATCGACGCTTACTTGTGTTTGTATGCGTGTGCCCGTCGAGGGCGCACGTCAAGGCAAAGGGGAGCAACTGACCGCGGCCTGAACCAGCGGGGCCCACATGGGCCGCTTTGGGGCCTCTGGGCAAAACCAGAAACACGAGAGCAAGCAATCCCCAGACCACCGAATCAAGGCGCCTCCGAACCGTGTGTGTGTGTGTGTGTGTGTGTGTTTGTGTGTGTGTGTGTGTGTGTGTGTTTGTGTGTGTGTGCGTGTGTGTGTGTGTGAGTGTGTGTGTGTGTGCGTGCGTGCGTGCGTGCGTGCGTGCGTGCGTGCGTGCGTGCGTGCGTGCGTGCGTGCGTGCGTGCGTGCGTGCGTGCGTGCGTGCGTGCGTGCGTGCGTGCGTGCGTGCGTGCGTGCGTGCGTGCGTGCGTGCGTGCGTGCGTGCGGTGCGTGCGTGCGTGCGTGCGTGCGTGCGTGCGTGCGTGCGTGCGTGCGTGTGTGTGCGTGCGTGCGTGCGTGCGTGCGTGCGTGTGCGTGCGTGCGTACGTGCGTGCGTGCGTGCGTGCGTGCGTGTGTGTGTGTGTGGTGGGTGTGTCTCCCCTCCTGAGGCTGGGGTCCTCCTCGGTGAGATCCGAGGAGAACATGTCGTCGTCGGTCAGCCGCCCCGTCAGCGAGTCGAACCGGTAGGCCGAGACCGGGTGGTCCGGAGGGCCCAGCAGCGGGTTGGCCTCCCGGGGCATCGCCTCACCAGCCTCGAACGTATCCCTATCCCTAAGATGGGCGAGCAAAAGGCGAGGACCACCTCAGGGGTGGGCCCTCAAGAGCCGAGGCAACCCTTAGGATCGGCATCGGGGTGAGGTGATGTCAAACATAGGGATAGGGATATGTTCCAGGCTGGTAGTCGCCTCCTGCCCGCGCCCCGCAGCGATGAGGGCCGCGGCCTGCGCCCGGCACCTCTGCACGGCCTGCTCCTCTCGGGCGGGGGGGTCGCGCCGCAGCCTCGCTGCGTCGGCGACGCCGGCTCGGAGAAGGGCGGGCTCCACCTCGAGCCTGCATCCCAGGCCCCCTCGCGGTGGGCAAAAATCACGACGGGAAGCTTCTTGGTATTTTCGGCCTCCGGGGGGCCCTTCACGAGCCCCGTGACCGTCCAAAAACGACTCAGGATGAAAAACAGGTCCCAGGGAAGTGGTCCAGACCTCTGGGGGTCGACGTTGTGAAACAATCACGGCGTCGGGGCTTTGGGATCGCCGATGCGTCGCCGATGCAGAGCGATGCTCCGACCCCTATCGGCTCGGACCCCATCTGGGAGGCCTCATCACGGGGTTCGAAACAAATATGCCGATGCCGCTGCTCCCCAGCCTTCTCCCGGGGGGCCCTCCAGAATTTCCAGGCGCGTTCCGCCGTGGCGACGGGGGCATCGCAGGAGGCCTCAGAAAGACCAAGACGAGGAAAGGGTAATGACGTCGGTCCCGTGCGTCTTCCCATGTGATGTTTCAATCCGCGGCTCCAGAGCTCCCGAACCCTTCCCTGGGATGCATTTTGCGTCTGGGATTCACTGCTGGTGGTCCTCGGGACAAGGGCCGCCCGGCCCGCTGCCGGGCCCAAGAGGCCGAACCCCCCCCCCCCCAAAAAAAACGGTTGGATTCCAAGAAGCCTATCGTCGCAGATCTGGGTCAGCCGCGGGACTTCTTCGCAACGCCGCCCCCCGAAGGTCGCGAGCCCTTCCCTGGGACTGGTTTTCACCCCGAGTCCTTCTTTGAAGGTCCTGGGGCCCGGCGAGGGCTCCAAGACGCTGCAAACCAAGACGAACATCCGTCTAGTTCACGACCGTCCTGTGGTGCTGGGTGCTCGTTTTGAACAGACTGCCCCTGCCCCCCGCAGCAGTCAACCATGTCGGCGCACCCCTCACAGGTTTCATGGCCCCAGAGGGAGCTCCGCCCGAGGCCCCAGTGGCTGCGTTCGCATGCGCCCACCACACCATTTTCAGCACACCCTTCACACGCTCCGTGATCCCATAGGAAGCTCAGCCGAAGACTTTAGTGGCTGCGTTCGCCTGCGCTCGCCGCGCCTATTTCGGTACAGTCCTCACACGCTTCGTGGCTCCATAGGGAGCCCAACCGAAGACGCTGGTGGCTGCGTTCGCATACGCCCGCCGCACACACTGGGCGCTGGCGATGAACCGTCAACCTGGCTACCGCGGGGGACCTCGTAGAGCTCCCAATCATAGCTCGAGTAGCAGACCGGGCTCAGGTCCCTCGAGACCTCAGCTCGAAACTATTTTTTGCCCCCGCATCTGTCATGGACGAGATATAAGTTGCTGTCATAGCCCAAAACTGAAGCCCCTTGAAACACGTTCAAATTATCAGAGAAGCTGCAGGTCAATATGGCATCTCGAGCGTAGCGCGAATAGAACACCGAACTCAGGCGAGACACTGCGGATCAAAGCTGCCGATGCTGAACCGGTTCGTGCAATCGAGAGCTCTGTAGCGGCTCTTTCAAATCACAGAAGTGTTCGATGTCGACGCGACGTCGGTTGGCCCAAGTGTATGGAGAGTACTACTGCAGCTACGGACCTAAACCTAAGTTAGAAAAGCGCGTCTTACTTCACTGTAGAAAGATGTCGGCAGTAATTCTTGCAACGAGTGACCAAATCTCGCACAATGATCCAACATCAACCCCAACTCATCACATTGTCTGGTCTGGCCGTGCCGACCAACAGGCTCCACAGGCTGCAGCCTGCGCCCGAGTTCCTCTGAGCCCGTCCTACCGAAGAGCTCTACGAGGCACTTCGGCACACCGCTCACTGGCCCCGCAGGGCGCTCCACCGAAGGCCCTAGTGGCTGCGTTCGCATGCGTTCGCCGCACCCATTTCGGCACACTTCTCGCACGCTTCGTGGCCCCATAGGGAACTGCAGCGAGGCCCGAATGGCTGCGTTCGCATGCGCCCACCGCGCCCGTGTCGGCACACCCCTCACACGCTTCGTGGCCCCATACCATAGGGAACCCAACCGACGGCCCCAGTGACTGCGTTCGCATGCGCACGCCGCAACCATTTTGGCACACTCCTCAAGCGCTTCGTGGCCCCATAGGGATCTCCATCGAAGGCCCCAGTGACTGCGTTCGCATGCGCTCACCGCGTCTTTTTCGATACATCCCTCAGACGTTTCGTGGCATGGGCAGCTCCACCGAAGACGATACTCACAACTGCGTTATTCACACCTGCATAATTATGGTTGGGTCCTTCGCCAGGCTAATGTCTTAAATAGGTTGGATGTTTGGGTACATACCGCTTCACCTCCACCGAGCTCCTTCCTGAGCGTCGAGTCCAGCAGCCGCGTGATCGTTTCACAGCGTGGACTTCCGAATGTCTCGACCCTTCTTTGGGACTGGTTTTGCATTCCGAATCGTTGTTTCAGAATCCTGGGGCCCAGCAAGGAGCCCCGGAGGCAGAAAATATTGAAAACATCCGTCTTGTTGTCTTCAATGCGTTGGGTGCGTGTGTACCGACCGCTTTACCCCCTCCGAGATCCTTCTCGGGCGTCGAGTCGACCAGCCGCGCCTTGGCGTAGCCCACAAGTGGGTGGCGCGAGGGGGGTCAGGCTTCTACAGCAGCTGGGCGGACTTCCAAAAAGCCCCACTGCCTTCTCTAGAGGCCTCCTACACGTGTCCGAGGGGATGGGGTCGGAGGATGGCGCCGCATCGCAGATGCAACGGGGACGTCGGCGACGCATCGGCGTGGATAAACTCGGGCTCCACATTGAGCCGCATCAGCGATGCGGCGCGATCCTCTGACCCCCTTTGCTCAGACTGCATCTGGGAGACCCACTCTGCGTTTGGCCAATAAGCGTGGGGGGGGGGGGGGGGCGCCACCCCTCCCGACAGCCCCAAGTCAACCCCCGTCGCGGGCAAGCATTGCCGCGCGACGTCGACCCCAATCGGCCCACACCACCCGCCGCAAAAACCACATCCCCAGCCCGCGGGCGCGGACAGGTTGAAGCTAACCTTGGCGGCGAGCAGAGGGGGGTAGGGGGAGGGGGGAAGGCTTCTTAGAAGCACCCTGCTTCTTAGAAGGCCCTGGCCTGACATGAATAGGGAAGCCTTCCCCCCTCCCAGTACCCCCCTCTGCGCGTGGCTGATAACCCCCGTCGGGAGTGGACCCCCCCCCATGCTCAGCACCCGACGCAGGAGCACAGAGAAGCCTGAACCAGCGGATGCTGGAAACTCAATGAACGTGGAGGTGGCCAGGGCTGGAGCGACTGGCAGGCGGGGGGGAGGGGGGCAGGTCCGAAACAAATGGGACTTGGCCGCCAGGGCTGAACAAAACGAAGAGACACCGGTCAGGGCTGGAAAGAATGAAAGGGCTGGCCCCAGCCACTTTTTCTAGCTTCCCTGTTGAATATTTGAAGCCTCGCCCAATGTTGCTCCCATCGAACTTTAGGACCACATCCCAGAAGCAATTTCCATCACCCAGAAAAGTATCGAACCAGCGTCGGACGAGTACCGCCTCCCAGGGCCCGACACAGGAAAGCCCTCACGCTCCGGTATTCCCTTGGTGCTCGCGAGTATTTTTCTGGTGACCACGGCCCTCAAGGCCAAAGCACACTGGAACATCAGAAGCCTCGCCTGGCCATCCCTCGGACGTCCATTCCCTGTGCTTTTGTTTCGGTCTCGTGCGTGTGCTTTTTTTCGCCAAATGAGCAAGGGTGCTCCTCGATGGTCCTCGCCGAAGGAGAGAGGCACACGTCCGAGCGATGCCAAGTCGCCGCCCTCTCGCTCGTCCTCCTCCTCCTCTTCCTCCTCCTCCTCCTCCTCCTCCTCCTCCTCCTGCTCCTCCTCCTCCTCCTCCTGCTCCTTCTCCTCCTCCTCCTCCTCCTCCTCCTCCTCCTCCTCCTCCTCCTCCTCCTCCTCCTCCTCCTCCTCCTCCTCCTCCTCCTCCTCCTCCTCCTCCTCCTCCCCCCCCTCTCCTCCCCCTCCCCCTCCCCCTCTCGGCAAACCCGCCTCCCCCGCGCCACCCCCGCGTGGGGCGCCCGCCGGCGCGCCTCCCGGTCGCTCACCGGCGCCTGCAGCACCAGGGCCACGACGCGGCGCGCCTCGGCGCCCCGCGCGAGGTACCGCACCGCGTCCTGGCAGCCCGTGGACGAGCCGAGGATGGCGACCTCTCGTCGGCGTTCCCTCATTCAGGAGGAAAAGAAACACACAGACACAATTAATCCTCGATTTCCCAGAAAATATGGGAAAATATGGGAAGTGGGCGGGAAGACAGAAACCCAGAAAATATGGGAAAATATAGGGAATCTTTTTATTTGTGTGTATTTATTTGTGTGTCCTGGGGGCCCTTCACTCATGTTGTGGATTTACCAGCCTGGAACATATCCCTATCCCTATGCTGGGCACCTCCTCATCACGATGCCGATCTCAGGGATTCCCTTGTTTTTTAAGGGCGGACCCCTAAGATTGTCATCGCCTTTTGGCGTGTCAATCTTAGGGATAGGGATACGTTTGAGGCTGGTAATGGACGCCATGGCGATGGACACCCTGACAACCCCATCCTTGAATCAAGAATAGGTCCATAATGTTTTATACATGTCTCAACACGTTTAAAGCATGCGTTTGACATGTTCAAAACCTGTTTAAAATATGGTTAGGAATCTGGAAGCTGTTTGGCAACCTGCTTCCTCTCCATTGGTTGTCGTCCACAACGCTTGTGGAGTCCCAAACCCAGAGAGCTTGGCGCCAGAACGGCGTGCGAAAACCTCTCAAAGAACTCTAAACACTCGTGGAAAGAAAAAAACTTCCGACTGACATTCTGGTGAAAAACTTCCGGGCAAACGTACTGGGAAATGCTTTAAAAAATGCTTGGGGACAGAATTCTGGTTCCGGCATGGCGCGACGGGAATTCCTGCCGGAAGCCGGAACGAACTCCAGGGCTACCCTACGGCTCCGGCTTGTTAATCTGACACCCTCTTAGCTCTGTGCGAACTATCTGGGAATCAACCCACATACCTGGGTCAGAGCCAAGTGGCCGAACGGTCATTCGCTGTGCATGGGCGCGTGGCTAAAGTGGGTCTCCACGGTTAGGAATGTCATTGCGTCGTTGCTGCGTTGCTGAATTTTATTCTCAAAGAACGATGAGTGTTGATCCCCACGTTCTCGCGAGGGACTTCCTCACAATGTATGCAATAAGCGCGCTGTCGCGTGGGACTTACTTGCAATTTATTCAGACGCAGCGGCCTCGACGCTCAAGAATCACGCCTTCGCTCTGAAATTCCTCACAATTGATTTGGGAATCGCGATATCTCTCAAGACTTCTTCGCGATATATGCCGGGGTCATGCCTAAGTAGCCCGCCTTCTCGACCGGGCCGCCTGGGCCCGCCTTCCTGACCCGCCCGCTGGGGTCTACCCGCCCGATCTGCCCGTCTGGTTCTGCAATGTGTGTTTGTCCTCGTCCTAGCCCCCTTCCTGCAAATCCCTCTCGTGTTTTTTCCCGCCCCCCTGCCATCCGTCCTCTCTTCCCCTGTTTTGGGGGCAGCACTGAGTGCACGGGCAGGTAAGGAAGACATGCCACCCAGGGGGCACGATCGACGACGCAAGGGGCAGGTGCCGAGGGCTTGGGATACTCGTGTGGAGTGGCACGCGATCTGATAGGAACGAGCAATATTAAAGTGATTAGTGCTGTTGTTGTTGGTGGCGGTGTTCTTGTTGTCGGATTCTAATAGTTCTAAACAGAACTACTGAGATAATCCCCCACCCGGTAACCTCGGTATGTTTTCAATTCGTGACTTGTTGTTTTTACCCCCAGGGCTCGTACACTGTTTGTTCAGAAAGAACGCGTAGGGCCACCAAGCTGTGTCCCTGGACCCGGGCTTACAACAATAACAACAATCATCTCCAGACTGTTCGCTCTTATCTGCTCGCGAACCACTCGAAACATATATCCCAAACCCTCGGTACCCGCCCTCTTCGTTTTCGATCGTACCCCCCATTCCGGGTACATCTTTGTTACCTGCAACGTGTATTTCGTGCAGCCCCTGAGGCAGGGGAGGAAAGGACGGATGAAAGGACAAACCACGGGGGAAGGAGGAGGATGGAACAGAAGAGGAAATAGCAGAAAGGGGGGTATGAGCAGAACAGAAAAGGCAGAACGAGACGGGCAAATCGGGCGGATAGACCCTAATGGGCGGGTCGGGAAGGCGGGCCCAGGTGGCCAGGTCGAGCAGGCGGGTTGCTGAAGCGTGCGCCCTGCATGACTCGCGAGGACACCTCGAGCGATACCGCGATGCCCAAAAAAATCTGTAGAAATCCAAAGCGAGAGCGTGACTCCTGACTGTCGAGGTCGCGGCGTCCGAATGGATAGCAGGGACGTCCCACGCGATAGCGCGACTCCTGCACACACTGAAGGAATCCCGCGCGACAGCGCAGTGTTGGAATACACTGTGAGGAAATGCCCGGCGAGAGCTGTTGTTGTTGTTGTAGTCCGGGGGCCAGGGTCCCAGTTTGGTGACCGCTCGCTGCCCCTTGTAAAAAAGAAGGCGCGAACCCCAGCAGCATCTGTCTGAGAATCGCGCTATATCGCCGGCCGCTCGAGACTTCTCCTCGGGGGTCATGCGGGACGCACGCTTCAGCAGCCCGCCTTCTCGACCTGGCCGCTCGGGGCCGCTCGCGGCCCGCCCCTTTTGGTCTGCCCGCCCGATGGGCCCGTCTGGTCGTGTTTTCTGCTCCGAGCCCCTCTCGTGCGAATCCCGTGTTCAATCCTCTTCCCTCCACCGTCCATCCTCCTTCCCTTATTTCAGGGGCTGCACCAATTACGCGCGGCAGGTATAGAAGATCTACCCCCAAGGGGGTACGATCGAAGATGAAGAGGACGGGCACCGAGGGTTTAGGATATACGTATATACTTGTTGGACGGCACGCGGGCACATAAAAGCGAACAGACTAAACATGATTGGTGTTGTTGTCGTCGTCGTCGTCGTTGTGGTAATTGTTGTTGTTGTTGTTGCTTTTGTTGTTGGGCTTTCACTACTGAAGAATTATTAATGTTGCCCCCCCCCTGCGGTAACCATTTTTTCAATTGTGAAGTTCTTCCCCCGGGGCTCGCACTGGGCCGATGGCCCCCAGATTACAATAATAACAACGGCTCCCGCTTGAGACTTCTTCACACGTTAGCCAGGACCCCCCGCTCCCGCCTGAGCCTTCTTCGCGTTTTACCCAGGAGTCGCGATCTCGCTTGGGACGTCCGTACAACGTATGCAGGAACATTTCTCTCGGCGCTCTGGAGTCGCGCTCTTGCTGGAGACTCGATTGTAAGTTACTTAAGAATCGCGTCTTTGAATTAAGATTCCCAGCAATGTACTCAAGCGCCGCGCTCCCGACACTCAGGCACCCATGAATCGCGCTCACGCTTGGGAGCCCCTCCCAATTGCATAAGAATTCTGGATCTCGCTGCCCTTCGTGGCCCCGTTGCAGCCCTTCGTGGCCCCCTCGCTGCCGTTCGTGGACCCGTTGCAGCCCTTCGTGGCCCCCTCGCTGCCCTCCGTGGCCCCGTTGCAAACCTTCAAGGCTCCCTCGCTGCCCTTCGCGGCCCCGCTGCAGCCCTTCGTGGCCCCCTCGCTGCCCTTCGTGGGCCCGTTGCAGCCCGTCGTAGCCCCCTCGCTGCCCCTCGCGGCCCCGTTGCAGCCCATCGCGGACCGCCCGCAGCCCTTCGTGGCCCCGTTGAGGCCCATGATGGCCCCCTCGCTGCCCACCGTGGCCCCAATGCATCCCTTCGTGACCCCCTCGCCGGCCTTCGTGGCCCCGTTGCAGCCCTTCGCGGCTCCCTCGCTGACCCCCGTATATGCCTGCCCTTCGTGGCCCCCGCTTGTTCGCGCCCGTCGTGGCCGCATATGCATGTGTTTCGTGGCCCCCTCGCTGCCCTTCGTGGCCCCGTTGCAGCCCTTCGTGGCCCCCTCGTTGCCCTGCGTGGCCCCATATATGCCTGCCCTTCGTGGGCCCCGCTCGTTCGCTCCCGTCGTGGCCGCAAATGCACGTGCTTCGTGTCCCCGCTGTCGCCCCTCGCGGCCCCGCGCCGCTGCCATTGCTCCTCTCCGTGGCCCCGCCCTCTTGCCCTCTGCGGCCCAATCTACGCATGCCCTTCGTGGCCCCCGCTCGTTCGCACCCGTCGCGGCCCCATGTGCGCGCCCTTCGTGGCCCCGCTGTCGCCCCTTATGCCCCTTTCACTGTCTTACACGGCCCCGTTGCCACCCGCAGTGGCCCCGTCGTTGCACCCTGCGGCCCCGCATTATCGGCCCTTCGCGGCCCCCGCTCGCATGCGCCCTTTCGAGGCCCCATGCGCATGCCGTTCGTGGCCCCGCTGTCGCCATTCATGGCCCACTTCGTGCCCTTCGTGGCCCCGCTGTCCCTCTCGCTCTCGCTCTCGCTCTCGCTTTCGCTCGTCGTCGTCGTCGTCGTCGTCGTCGTGGTCGGTCCCCTGTCCGTCCCTTTTGGGGTCGGGCTTCCGCCGATCAGCGCTGCCGCTGGCCAGGCCGACGGTCCGCGGCCGCCCCGCCGCTCACCAGGGCCTGGCCTGCAGGGAAGACAAATACATCCCCCTAAAGGGGTACGATCGACGACGAAGAGGGCGGGTATCGAAGGTTTGGGAACACACACCTTGAATGACACCCGGGCAGGTAAGAACGAACAAGTTTAACATGACTGTTGTTTGTTATTATTGTTGTTCTTGTTGATGTTTGTTGTCGTCGTCGCCGCGACCTGCCCACGACCCACCCCATGCGTGTTATGTACGGGAGGGGTTTTCACACAAACTCCGCCCTGTTGGTGCCTTCTGGTGTCTACCAATGTCCATACCCGAGTCTGTTTACGCCGCGTGTCGCCTCCTCGCGCAGGTGCCTGCAAACTGCGCTTGCCAGCGTCCACTAGCGAGGCCTGTTAGCCAATAGTACACGCTGGTAGCTGTGGAAGACACACAGCCCATGCCGACAATGACTATCGTTAGGTCGGGCCTGTCCCCCTACAGGGGGATTTGCGACGAAAAATAAAAGATAACCCCAAACATAATTTTAACCAAATCATCAAAAAATCGCATGGGGACTATGTTTTGCATTTGTTTTTACATTTGGGGGGCATTTTGGGTGTATTTCCCTACCTAGGCTCTGCCTAGACGGTTCTTACTTTGTGTGCTTAAAGGGGCCGGGCAATGTAAAACGCCCCGGGCGGTTCCCCCAATCCCCGCCCCGCGGTTCCCCCAGTTGCGCCCCCTGGGCTCACCCAGCTTAGCTTAGCTAAGCTAAGCTTAGCTTAGCCTAGTTAGCTTAGCTTAGTTTAGTTTATCTCATGTCAGCTTAGCTTAGCTTTACTTTGCCTAGCCTAGCTTAGCTTAGCTTAGCTTGGCTTAGCTGAGATTCGCCTAGCCTGGCTTAGCATAACTGGAATTACCTTAACTTAGCGCAGCGCAGCACAGCGCAGCATTAGCACATCATCTCATAGCATAGCATAGCTCAGCATATCAGAAAATAACATAGCATAGCGCAGCATAGCCTAGCATATTATAGCATTGCTTAGCATTGCTTAGCATAACACAGCGCGACATGGCATAGCATAGCACAGCACATCGCAGCATACCATAGCATAGCGCAGCATATCATAGCATAGCCGAACATAGCATAGCATAGCGCATCATAACATATCATAGCCTTGTATAGTTTAGCATAGCGCAACATACCATACCATAGCATAGCGCAGCATATCATCGCATATCATATCATAGCATATCATAGCACAGCGCGACATAACATAGCCTAGCACAACACAGCGCAGCCGATCGTATGTGTATATGTAGATGTAGATGTGAGTCTCGCTGTTAATGTTGATGTAGATGTAAATGCAGGTGTAGATGTACATGTAGCTGTCGGTGTAAATGTAGATGTTGTTTTCCTAACTGCTCCAACTCCTAGGTACGGTAGCACTGGGATAATTTTATTTTTCGTCGAAAATCCCCCTGTCGGGGGACACGCCCGACTTCAGACGATCGCGCAGCACGCTCCAGTTATGTCACACAGCTTCGCTCGACGCGCCCCGCGAGGCGCGACGCGCGGTCCTCTCCGCGCCCCCCGCGCCGCCGCCCCGGGGAGCAGGGCACCTCTCCAGCCCGAGCCGCGCTGCGCGAGGCGCGGTGCCCTTCGCGCCCCCTCGGGTGGCCCAGAGACAGCGGCGGGGGGAGGAGGAGGAGGAGGAGGAGGAGGAGGAGGAGGAGGAGGAGGACGAAGAGGAGGAGGAGGAGGAGGAGGAAGAGGAGAAGGAGGAGGAGGAGGAGGAGATGGAGGAGGAGGAGGAGGAGGAGGAGGAGGAGGAGATGGAGGAGGAGGAGGAGGAGGAGGAGGAGGAGGAGGAATAGGAGGAGGAGGAGGAGGGGCGTCTAGGGAGCCCCTGCTGTTCAAAGGAGGTTGGCAATGCGATCTACACAAATCTGGATCCCCCGAGCCCCTGGAACACTACAGAGGCATCCTGCTAGGATGTCACACGGCGAATCTGCCCCATGCCTTTCTCAGAAGCAAATTGCTAGATGCATCGCTGCACATGCTGTCAGTGGTCCAGCAGGGAGCTGTCCCTCAGCGCGGCACTGACACTGCATCCTTGCATCTTCGGTCGGCCATGATGGCAGCCAAGGCTAGGAAGCGCACATACCTATCGTTGTACACTGATCTAAAGGCGGCGTTCTATTCGGTCATAAGAGGGCTCGTTGCCATAATGGCCCAGAACAGCGAGGACATTCAGAACACGTTGGCGGACTTGGAGATACCAAGCTGTCTAGAGCCACTCTGCCATGCCCTAGTCGCCAAGCCTGGCGCCCTGGACGGACTTGCAAACACGCACCACCTGGAAGCAGTGGTGTACGTAATGGAATGTAACTGGTTCCAAGTACGAGGGAGCACCAGGGTTGTTTCCCCCCGCCTAGGTACGAGGCCAGGCATGCCACTTGCGGACCTCCTGTTCACCATAGCCTTCGACCCAATCATAGCCGATGTCAACAATAGATTAGGCGCTCTGGGATATCTTCAGAAGACTAGGGATGTTGACCCGTCTCAGAGGATTTTCAGAGGTAGAGAGAACGAACATGTAGGGCAGGATGTATGGGATCCTGCCTTCATGGATGACCTCGTCAACGGCATCGAGCTGTTAGACGCTAGGCTCTGGAAGGAGGCGGCCATTTCCCTCGTCACGGTTATGTACGAAGAAACCAAGTCTAGGGGGTTCACCATGAACTGGAAGGCGGGCAGGACGGAGCTCATGGCCTTTCTCAGCGGCACAGGTTCCAGGAAGGCCCGAAGGGGAGTGTGCGGCCTTGGCCGCCACTGGCCTTCTCGTTCCTCCCTTAGGTGTTACACTGTGCCTCACTAGAACCTGTAAGCACTTGGGCAGTTATCAGGACCATCAAATTTCTCTGGGACCAGAGCTGGCACACCGATGCCATCAGCAGCGACGTCCTCTCGGGGTGCTGAGGCGCGCTGTTTTCCCCAGAAAGCAAGTCAATTTAAAAGCCAAGTTAATGTATGTTACTTCCTTGTGCACTTCGCACCTTCTGTTTAATGCCCTCACGTGGCACAAGCTAAACGTCAAACAGATGGCGACCCTGGCGCACAACTACCTGAGCCCGTATAGGCTGGCGGCTGGGCTCGGCTACGATTCTAATTTAGGTAAGGCAGCTGCAGACCACAGAGTCTTTGTCACATGTGAGCTCATGCCCGTTGAGCTGGTGTTGAGGCTCAGGCGGCTGCGATTTCTTCCCAGGCTTCTCAAATCGGCGCCAGCGTGTCTGCTGGCGGTCCTTGACGAGTTAGCTTCAGTGCCCGAATCGTGGTCCGCACTGTGTTGCGATGACCTCTTGTGGCTCAGCAGACATGTGAATCTAGCCAGAGAGTTCCAGCCTTCAGGACCCCCTGCGTGGTGGTTGTGGCTCCTGGGGTCTAGCAGCAAAAAGCTTTGGAAGCGAATCTGCAAGCAAGCGGAATCCGCTGCTAGGGCCAAATTTTTGGACGATCAGCGTCACGAAGAATTCAGAGACGGGTGGCGGATGTGTTGCATCTCCAAGGGTCTTGCGCTCCCCTCGTTTTTGCGTCCGCCGTCGGCCCTTGCCTTGTATCCCTGCCTGGATTGTGGGGCGGTGTTGGCCACCAAGGGCGCGTGGGCTTCCCATCATTCGAAGTGCCACCCCCACTTAGACCCCGCCCCCAGTTATGTTTCAGGCACCGTGTGCATGGCATGCGGTCTCAACTTCCACACGCACCTCAGATTGCTCAAACACGTTCGGCATGGCTCGTCGAGGTGCTTGGCGGATCTAATGGCCGTCATCCCCCCGTTGAGCCCCGAACAGGTAATGCTGGCTAAGCCGGCGCGGAGCTAGCTCGCACGCTCCGTGGGAAAGGCCACTATGCGGAATCAGCGCAGCTGCCGCCTGTCCTCACGGTAGGCCCTAGGCTGAGGGGAGCGGCTGCCTCCAAGGGCCTTCCCTCTAGCATGCCAAGAGTATCATGCCAACCAGTGTGTATCCAGGAAGAGATACCCACTCAGGCGGCGGTCCACCTGCCCGCGGCCCCTGGCACTAAGTACATTATGATCCTCCGTGCAGCTCCCAGGAGTCAAGGCGACATCCAGGATAGAGCGGAGAAGTCCAATGCCACGATGGGCATGAATGGTTTTGTTCTGTCATTAGATATCCTCGAGCCTTTCCAGAATTCCATCGAGGGATTTCACAAGGAGCTGTTGTTCATTACCGATATAATTCTATCTGGGCGTGTTGTTGGTCTCTTGGCAGACCTTCATCTTTCCTCGTGGGACCCTGCCCCCCGCTGCAAAGCCAAGGGTGGAGAAAACAGGCCTTTAAGGAGCTGCGATGAGCCGTGGGGGATTTCAGCTAGGTCGCCCTCGGAGTGGAGGCAGCTGGAGCTCGACAGTGCGTGCCTTCGGGCGGCACTGACGCTGGCGCTGTGTGCGGCGTCCTCGGGCCTGGCGACCTTGCTTACTTTAACCCCACCCGCTCCGCAAGCCAATTTGCCCTGCATTTGGAAAGTCCCCGAGATCAGGTTCCTGTGCTCCCTGTCGGTGCTGTCTCCGACACTCACGTCGAGTTGTTTGCCCATCGGGGACCGTCAGTGCATGTTCCTGAACGCCGTGCCGACTATGGCCCCTCCTGACAGCAGCCAGGCTGAGTTCTACCTAGC
The DNA here is from genome assembly GCA_963575745.1 of Prorocentrum cordatum. Taxonomy (NCBI): domain Eukaryota; class Dinophyceae; order Prorocentrales; family Prorocentraceae; genus Prorocentrum; species Prorocentrum cordatum. Next base: position 145,513 of record CAUYUJ010016777.1, on the reverse strand, counting down.
TGCTGTTATCACGCAGGCAGCCTCACAACGCTGTGCCCCCACGCCTCCTGGGGATGCATGGCTAGAGGCGTCAGTTGCCCATCTCTATGCCCCGCACGATCCATGTTGCGAGTCGGGTTGATGCTGGCCATTGCTGCTCTCCTCGTCCCCCGCTCTGCTTGCCGCCACTCTCACCGCTGACGTATGCATGTGTGGACACCTCAGACATTGGTCCTCAGGGCTGTGGGAAGAAGAAGGAGGAGGGGGAGGGAGGGAGGGAGGGAGGAGGAGGAGGAGGCGGGTCTTTGGGCCCTTCTCCTCCTGTTGGGGGGGCGCGCCGGGCCTCGGGGCCGTCAGGATACGACTCGGGATATAAACACAATTGCAGCCAGCGGCCGCAATGAGGATCAGACGGCGGCCGAGCTGGGATGTCAGAGCAGTCCTATGGAAGGGGTCGAGACCTCCGGTGAGGGAGCCGAGGATGGCGACTTTCGGATGGTCGTCAACGGGAGGGGGGGGGCAATCACTGAGAGATGCAATCATCGATCCCCCTGGCGTTATCACTAGCATTAGGTCGGGCATGCCCTCCTACGGGCGGATCTAGGAAGAAAAATGAAGCATAGTCAAACACCTATTCCAACATGCTCGAAACATCTTCACAGGACTATTTCTTGAGTATTCTGGGATATTCCTCTTGCGGAGGGAGATGCCCGACTTAAAACGCTAGCGCTCCAGTGAACTCATTGATCCCCGAGGTGGAGGGGGGGGTGGGACCGCCGAGGGAGAAATCGTTCGGCACCATGACGAATGAATTCGTTGGGTGATCCGGCGTGGGTGGGTGCGGCGGTGAGAGGGGACAAGGAGTAGAAGAGAAATCCTCTAAAATCAGAAAGGTGATCGTTCTCTTGAATTCTGGCGTTTCGAGATTGGGCGGAAGAGGGGGGGGAGGAGGGGGGGTCTGGCTCGGGACCTCTGCTTACTGCGACTGTTTGCAACAGTGCGTCCTATGGTGGAGACTCCACCTGCCTGAAACAAGCACCAAAAACGGCCAAGATCCACTCCATGAGGTGGGGGGGAGGGGGGGTATATACGAGGGTCCGGCCGATCGGCAAAACAATGAACAAGACAACGATCACAAGGAACTTCACCCTCGAAGGATGTCTGGGCACAGGGCCCCAGAGACATGGACGCCGAATCCCAGGCGCCGAGGGAGGGATCTGGCCACAGCGCTCGCGCCAGCGCACGGCAGCGGCCCTCGCAGACCCCTGCCCCCTGCCGAGGACGTCGGCTTCTGGACTCGCTTCTCATCGAGACGGATTCCTACTTGGGCTCGCACCGACGACACGCAGGCCTGGCCAAGAGATCCATCGAAACAACCGAGCATCCCAGTCGCCGGTGGCGACGACGGCGAGCGACAACGGACGACGGCCACGCGTCACGCGGATGCCTTTGTGGGGGGAGGTGCTGCGTGGGCCCGCCGTAGTGAACGACGACCACGGCCACGACCACGTCCACGACCACGACCACGACCACGACGACGACGACGACGACGACGACGACGAGCTGCGGATGCTCCCGGGGGGGTGGGGGGTGCTGCTGCGGGGGGCGGCCGACCCTGACGACGACGACGACGCGCTGCCTGCGGATGCCCTGTGGGGGCATGCTGCGTGGGCCCGCCGCCGAAGCGGATGACGACGACGAGGAGGACGACGGAATCCGATTGCAATCCGATTGGGACTGTATTTGGATCCTGTTTGGATGCAACTGGGTCTTTTTGGAATCCTATTGGAGCCCAGGGATCCCACTGAAACCCTATTCGGATCTCGAGGGAATCTTGGAAGCGAATTGGAGCCCAGGGAACTCATTGGAATCGCATTGAAATGCTATCGGACATTGGGATCCTCATGGGATCCTATAGGCAATCAATCGGAGACCATCGAGAAAGAGAGAGAGAGAGAGAGCATCGAGAGAGATACTGAAAAAGGGGAGCGTCTGCGAATCTGTAGATTTCGACTGCAATCGGAACTGCGGGGTCTGAGGGGTCTTTTGGCAGAATGTCGCTTCCAGGGGGCGGGGAGCGATATCGCTTCTTCACCCAAAGAAGGAGGGCCGATCATTCATTATCTTTATAAAAAAACGGAAGGGAGCCCAGACAGATCTCCGACGGTATCTATGTTTTTCAGTCATCGTTGTTCCTGGACTTCGGTCATCGGGGGCTTTGTCGAGCCCTGGGACCATCAAAAATGGACCGGGGCCGAAAAAACCGCCCCGGGGAAGGGTCGGGGTGCACCCGGGGCCCCAGATTGAAACAATCCGAGCGGTGGACCTCGCGCAAGGCAAGAGCGTGTCGCGCCGACGTCGGCGTCGGCGTCTGACACCGCGTGCACCGTCCAACGTGGAGAACGATCGGCGGCCTCTCGGTCGCCAGATCGATCCACATTGGCCGATCCTGGACCAGCGGCGGCATTCGCAAGGATTCGCTCACGGGGGTTGTGTTGCTCCCATCGCACTTAAGACTTAAGGACCACATCCCAGAACTAATTTCGAGCACCCAGCAAGTATCGAAAGAACGTCGAACGAGTATCGCCTCCCAAGGCCCGACACGTGAACAGCCTCCAAGTTCGGTGCTTTCCTGGTGCTCGGAATTCTTTCTGGTGACCAAGGCCAAGAGTAGGTTTAGGTCGGGCGTGTCCCCTACAGGCGGATTTGGGAGGAAAAATAAAACATACTCCAAACATGTTCATACATAGTAACATACAACACGTCCCCAAGCTATTGATTGATTACTTTTGAATATTCCTCCTGTCGAGGGACAACCCCGACTTCAAACTAGGTTGGAACATCACAGCACGGGGGGCAAATCTCGGAGAGTCGGGCGCTGCAAGTCTTCCGCACCAGGCGCTTGCGCCCAGCGCCCAGCCCCGAGGCCATCAGAAAAATCCATACCTGGCTCGAACCGTGCAGCGCAAGGACGGGCCCAAGGCTCCGGCAATGCTCTCTCGCGGTGGCTGGCAAATCCGTGGCTGCTAGAGAAGTCTTCCCGCAAGAACAAAACAAATTCCCGGAATCAAGCTCAGCGCACAACATAGTAAACGGGCTGCTCCCCGGAAACAACAAAAAACTTCCCGCAGCTCCGTTTTAGCAGCCGCGGGTTTGCCAGCCTTCCCTGCAATCCTGGGCCCCTCCTACGTTCAGGGCCAGTAACTCTTGCATACAGCGTGTCGCCGGGGCGGTCCCGGCGACACGCTATGCCCTGCGCGCGGACAGTGTGTCGCTCCGCTCCGCGGGACGGGACGCTCGGACGACCTTGGCACGTGGACGCCTCGGGACCGCGAGGGGGGGCGCGGCGCATCGAAGCGCGGTGGGCCAGGACCGCGGAGCGGCACGCCGTCCCAGAGCTCCCGACCGTGCGTGGATGCTGGGCGGCGCGCGCAATGGGGGTGGGAGGGGGGGGGGGGGGAAGGCCTCTGAGAATTATGTTGTTCCCATCCTGCTTAAGGACCAAGTCTTAGAAATAATGTCGAGCACCCAGAAACGTGTCAAAAGAGTGTCGAAACGGTGTCGGGCAAGTGTCTCCCAGGGCCCGACTCGCGAAAACCCTTGAGTTTCGGTACTTTCTTCTGGCGCTCGAAAGTCTTCCTGGTGATCAAGGCTAAAGTCGGTTGGAACATCATACTCTGAGAAAAGGGCTGCTCCTTGGAAGGCGCCGGCCTCACATCCACAGACAGGGCCCGCGCCTCCTGAGAAGCAGGGGAGTACTTCTGAGAAGCCTTCCCCTCCTCCCCTGCCGCCCTCTGCGCGTGGCCGATAGGCTTAAATGCGGCCGTGCCCTCCAACAGGCGGGTTCCGAAAGAACAATACAAGGAGCATCAAAACAATCAACCAGCATTATAATGCAAACGATACTAAGAACAACAATGCAAATAATGATACGCGATCGTGATCGTAATACGGCTCTTAATCATGATCCAACATCAATAACACTAATACACAATAGAAATAATACGAATGATCATTCATAAACGGAAAATCGTCACCATACCATGTTTGAGCTATTAGTTAATCTTCCTCCTGTGGAGGGACATGTCCGACGTCCGATTTAACGACCGTCCGCCCGAGACCTGGCGCACGCCCCGCCGGTCTGCCAGGAACCGCAGCAGCACGTCGAGCTCCTGGCAGTCCTCGCTCTGGCGGGCGAGGGAGGAGGAGGAGGAGGAGGAGGAGGAGGAGGAGGACGAGGAGGAGGAGGGAGGAGGAGGAGGATGGAGGAGGAGGAGGAGGGAGGAGGAAAAGAGGGAGGATGAAGGAACGAGGAGGAGGAGGAGGAGGAGGAGGAGGAGAGGAGGAGGAGAGAAGGGAGGAGGGGGGAGGCGAGAGGAGGAGGAGGAGGAGGAGAAGGAGGTCCTCCTCTTCTGGCGGTCGAGGGGGGGGGCCCTGGCCCCAGGTCTCCGACGAGAAAGGGGCGTTGGACTTGCTGGGCGGGGGGGCGAGCAAGCGAGCGCCACTCGTGCCCCTTTTGGGCCCCAGAGGGGCCCTTCATCAGGGCCTCGGAGGAGGAGGATGGAGGAGGAGGAGGAGGAGGAGGAGGAGGAGGAGGAGGAGGAGAGGAGGAAGAGGAGGAGGAGGAGGAGGGGAGGAGAGATGAGGAGGAGGAGGGAGGAGGGAGGATAAAGGAACGAGGAGGAGGAGGAGGAGGAGAAGGAGGAGGAGGAGGAGGAGGCGGACCACTTTCATCAGGGCCTCGGAGGTGCACTGTTCTTCACCACCCCGAAGGCACAGACTCAGGATCATTTTGGCTCAAGCCAGAGGCTCAGGGTGGCTGAGAAGGGCACGCGCGCTTTGCCTTCGAGTCATGGCGCCTAGCTGAGCCTCCCTTGTCTCTCGCGGGAGGAGGCGTGTGCGTGGAGACTCCGCGAAAGAGTGCACTGGAGCCCAGACGACGGACCCCCCCTTGCATCGCCCCCCCTGTTAATGCAACGCCCGAGACGATACGATCGACGCACATCCGGACATGTTTCCCAGACTGCTGCCTCTGGGGCATGTCTCGGGCCCCCGGCGGACGATCGGGACCTCTGGGGCCGGGGATGTGAGCAGAAACATGTCGGCGGACGTCTGGGTCTGACATCGAGGGAAGAAAAAGTGGAAACAGGTCCTGGACCCCAGGCCCCAGGGCCCCTCGCGCCAGGTGACTCGCGGATATCGAATGCGTTCTCGAACAAGTCGCCCTGGAACAGGGCGGCGTAGGATTGCGATGAAGAAAGGCCACGCAGGCGGGGCACTACTTTAGAATTCTGGTTTCCTGCTGCTGGGGAAGGAGTTGGGAAAGGATGATCAAAGAATCTCAATGACGGAGACGACGTCCACGAGCAGGCCTCCAGCCAAATGTAGCAATCATCGCCAAGTCTTAATCGCCAGCCTACATTAACTTTGCGGCCCAGGCCGCGGGGTGCCATGCGCAAATATATTCGCACCCGCATCTCCTCGGCTGACCAGTCTCCCCGGGGCTAGGCTTTCGACCTGCGTCCATATTTCACGGGCACGGAGCCTGGGAGCCCGAGCACGGCGATACAACCATCACCGTGCTACCATGGAGATCAGAGCGCCATAGACGGAACCGAGGGGCTGTTCTGGCCACGACGAGCCTCGGTCACGATCCGCCACCCAACTTGGATCTAAGGAAATAAAAATGCCCGAACACCCGAGCCCCTCCTGAGCCTACCGTGGTCCTTCTTCCAACGTCTTGCCTGGACCATAAGCCTCCAGAGCCAAGCCTTCAGGACGACTTCGGAAGGCTCCCCAGGAGGCGGGAGAGCCTTCTCTGAGAAGCCCCTCCCCGCACTCCGAGGAGCCTGGCCCCAGCTTTGGAAGCAGATCTCCCAGGACCGCACAGGCGTATGTATGTATATGCACACGTCCCCCCCAACAGTGCTTGCGCTTAGGGGTTCCAAATTCTGCTCTGAGGATCTGGGTTTCGTCTTCGGTCTGGCGGTTATTTTGTCGCCGTCACCACCCCGTTGCCGCCTCGTCGCCGCCCGTCGTCTGGGCCACGCCTTCGGTCTGGCGGCTACACTGTCGAAGTCACCTCTCTGGCGCCGCCTCGTCGCCGCCTGTGGAGTGCACCACGAAAATTGCACGATCACAAAGCACCCGCGGCGCGCTTTTCAATCGTTCACGACATGCATTATACGACATAGACGGCACATCAATCATGTCACCACATTGGTTGCACAACATCTGTTGCACAACCATCTGGATTGCACGATACATGTTGCACATCATCGATTGCACAAGATTGCGCAACCACATAATTTGCACACTACATATGGGCTGGCTCAGGTTGCATCAATCATACTACACCGCATACAGTCCATCACATAGTTTGCCCAATCTAGAATGCAACCTGCATGTATCCACATACACATCTATGTATACACAGGTATGTACATCACGATGTTGTGTCCGCGCCTGCAGCACGTTTGTGATTGCTTGCAACCCTGCAACATAGAGTGCAACACAAATCTGGCACAGCATAGATTGAACCATAGATGTTGCACCACACATATTGCCCAACATACTTTGCACCGCCTAGACTGCACTACATACGTTGCACAGCATGGCTAGCACCACATAGACTGCACAGCATGCACTGCACAGCATATGATGATAATGACACGCTGTGTGTGGGGGGGGCCACGCTGGCTAACATAAGAGTACATGTGTGAATCTGAATCGTACACTCGAATAATCGTGCGCGCTTCGCGATTCCGTCCGTGTTTTCCCAACTACCCACCACTGCTCCATCCCATTAGCATGGCTAGTGTCCTTCCGAGCTTGTACTTGAACGATGATGTGTACGAAAATGTGTCTTCTACTTGAACAGTGATTCATAAGATACGTCCTCCTCGTCATCAGTTGTCTCTGTTGCTCTTATCCGCATCTCCTCTATCTCATTGCTATGAGATTATCTGGGCTGCACTAGGTGGACCTGGGGACCGAGAATCATCCAAGTAAGTTCCACTAGGACCCCACATCGGCCAAGCTCTTCGCGCGGACACAATCCTGCAATATTCCAGCATCCACTGTTTAACCTCTTCCATTCGCCCCCTGGGTTTTGCATCCAGCGGTAGTTGGTCCTGCATATTGATTGGATCACGGCCGTCGTCTTCACATTCCGCCACATGAGCACTCAACGCAACCAGTCCTCCTTCGTTTGGATCTGTTCGGGCTCGAGGTACAGATCTCTTTGTCCCAGTGGGCTTGTGCTGAGAAATGAAGCCGCTGCTTGGGTTCTCTGCAGTGTTTGTGGTACTGTGCTCTGAGGTTGTGCATGCTGCTGAAGACGTTTCTACGATGGGCTTCCCAGATCTCTTGGACTAGCTTGGGTTATCGCTGTCTCAGCTTCCGCTCGAAGTTGCTTGCGTAACGCTGTCGTCGTCGCAGGGTCCTCCTGCAGGCCCCGAAACTCTCTCTCGAAGATGCCTTCCAGCGCAACTTCTCTCCTTGCTCCCTCCCCGCCGGAAGCAATGTCATTATTCTGTCTCGTTCTGATGCAGCGGCGTCGTCCAGCACCTGCTTGCCCTGTGCAAAATATTTGGCGAAGGCTTCTCTGGCGGCATCGCCTTTTTAACTGTCGAAGAGCCGAATCAAGAGTACTCTCTGCTAGCACTGGTCTCCACCTGTCTGCCGTCTCCTCCGTGTTTCTCTCCGAGTAAGCAACATGGTCGGATCGCCTGGTGCCTTTCATGAGGCAACCCATTCGGCGGTCGCGGTCCAACTGTGGTTCCCTCCTCTTTGTTGTTGACCGTCGGATGAGCTTCTCGTCGTGATGTCGAGCACCCGTCCCACTGGCACGTGATCTCTGTGCCCTCTCGCCTAGATGAGTTGCAGCCTTCTGGCCGCTGCCCCAAGGGTCGCGCATCTCTTTCTGAGCGGGAGGGCGGCCGTAGGAAATGCTTTGTGGTCTATTTTGTATGTCGTTCCTGTCGTTCCGTGGTAGGTGGGCCCTACGTCGTAATGGGTCGTGGCCACCGGTAACGCACGAGCTCTGCAAAACTGTTAAAAACACGCTCCATTATCGTTTTCTATGCTGTTGTCTGTTTTACCTGTTGTACCCCCTCCACTTCTGTCTACCCCCTCCACTTCTGTCTATGAGTCCGTCTGAGGCTCTATGTAGACCAGATTAAATGCTGATGCAACCTCCTAACGCTATCTTTGTTATGCTTCCGAATATGTCACGTATATCTTTAACCCAATCCATTAATGGTGTGGCAATTCCCAGATGCGTCTTCGCATGTGTTGATGCGTAATTTGCCGTGGAGGAGCAAAAACCCACTGTCCTCGCCTTAATCCTGATGCCTGCTGTCCTGCCTTGTGTGGGGGACGGAGGCAGGCGAATACTGTCATGGAATTATCCGGGGATGTGGCTTGCAAGCAGGATCGACGTGACACAAGCTATTGTCACGAACCTTCCTTCCTGGCTCATCGGTATTCCCCAACATGATCAGGTCGTTGCATCATCGTACTCCCTACGTTCTGTGTCCCATTTAATGCTGGGATGCTCCATCCTTTGAGTTGCTGTAGCTTCCAATCTCTCCACAGCCACGGCAGCCAGTGGGTTGAAGGTCGCTATCTTCATAAAGAGATACCAATACGCAAGCAGCATTGTGTCAGCATGAGTCGAGTCAGAAACGGTGCCTCCCTTATCCCCCCTTGCTGCGGGTGAGAAAAGCGGGCCAAGGCTGCGAATGCTAAGTGTGTGCGCCTTTTGCGCGGGTTGGAATCCATGTGATCCTCCCCAAAGCAGCCTGGGAGGGGAAGGAGGAGAAAGAGGAGGAGGAGGGGGAGGAGGAGAAGGGGGGACAGTGTAAGAAGAGGAATGCGGGCAAGATGATGACGAGTTGGCCGAGCGAGAAAATATATCATCGACATAGAGTTAGCACTGGAGGGAATGCAGAGGACGATGACCTCCTCCTCCTCCTCCTCCTCCTCCTCCTCCTCCTCCTCCTCCTCCTCCCTCCTCCCTCTTCCTTCCTCCCTCCTCCCTCCTCCCTCCTCCCTCCTCCATCCTTCATCCT
>CAUYUJ010016777.1:123303-136360 GCA_963575745.1 Prorocentrum cordatum | reverse complement strand
CCTCCTCCTCCTCCTCCTCCTCCTCCTCCTCCTCCTCCTCTGAGAGGCAACGATCGTGAGGGATAGGGATAGGGGGGGAAACATCAACCTGGAATCGGCGATACATCGCCGATAGATCGGCGATAGGCCTCCCATAATGAATCCGCACCTTTCTGGGCAGGTTGGGGCTATCAGGCCCCTATCGGCGATCAATGGGCGAGTGAGGAACGATGCATCCCCCTATGCCCTATGCCTATCCCCTCTATCGTTGCCCCGATCCTCCTCCTCCTCCTCCTCCTCCTCCTCCTCCTCCTCCTCCTCCTCATCATCCTCCTCCTCCTCTTATTCTTTTTCTTCGTCTTCTTCTATTCTTCCTCCTCCAACTCCTCCTCCAACTGCTCCTCCTCCTCCCCCTCCCCCTCCTCCTACATCCTCCGAGGCCCCAGCACTCGCCCATCTTTGGGACAAACGTCATACCGGGGCTCGGCGGATCGGCCGACAAATCACCACAGTCCAACAGTCCCGGAAACTGCCCGTAAGTGCCCAGGTGGAAAGGCGACATTCCATCGGGGCACCTGTTATAGGGCACACCCTCCTCCTCCTCCTCCTCCTCCTCCTCCTCCTCCTGTTCCGCCTCCTTTCCTCTCCTCCTCCTCCCTCCCTCCTCCTACTAATCCTCCTCCTCCTCCTCCTCCCCCTCCCCCTCGTCCACCTCCTCCTCCTCATCCTTCTCTGCCTCGTCCTCCCGGTCCTCGTCGTTCTCGTCCTCGTCTCGTCCTCCTACCTCTCCTCCTGCTCCTCCCAAAGACCCTCCTTACCTTACCTCCTCCTCACTCCCCCCGCACATCCTCCCTATCATCTCCTCCTCCTCCTCCTCCTCCTCCTCCTCCTCCTCCTCCTCCTCCTCCTCCGCATCCTCCTCCTCCTGTATTCCCCCCGTATGGCCTTATGTTGTTCCCACCGTGCAAAGGACCAACCACATCACAGAAATAATTCCCGAGATCCCAGCGAAGTATCGAAACAGTGTCTGCCTGGCACGCTGGCGCAGCATCGAAAGCATCGAACGCGTAAAAACCATCCGGTTTAGGTGCTCTCCTCATGCTCGAACTTCTTTCTGCTGATTTTATGAGGCAACTACTGGAAGATCATCGTCGGAATACTTAAGGCAGATTAACCCGCATTGAGGGGCTCTTACGCCGGAAAGGGCCTCGGATTAAGAGGGATTCAGCGGGATAAACCGGAATTCAGCGGGATTAATTCGGATCAAGCGGGATTAAGCCGGACTTCGAACAAGGGCAAACTCAGATTTTGAAATTCCCAGGAGTTGCACCCGAACTGATTAAGGCTGAAATAGGTTGAAACATCATACGGCAGGTTCGTGTCGTGCCGACTTCGGCGTTGGTTGCTGATACCGCGACGATCGTTTCACCTTTCACGAACGTCAAATGGTTCAGCATCGACCGATCCTGGGTCGCCGGCGGCGTTCAACATTGAACGCGGGCCGCGGGGTCGCCGCCGGTCGACACGACGCGAACCTATCGCAACTATGGCCGTCCGCCCGATCCGGTCGAATTCGTTCAGGGTCGGCCCCTGAACCTCGGCGGTGGACAAACCTCCCTTTAGTAAACCTCCCCTTAGTGAAAACGGCCTGGGACCCAAACCGACGGACCTGGACCCGCAGAAATGACGGCCGCGACGCCCTCTCGCGATCCGAGAACGGCAAATCCCTTACTCGACGTGTCAGGGTAGGAGGTCTATCCACCCCCGAGAGCCCCTCCCCGGGTCCATCTGGCGCCCTTCGCCACCCCGGATCCGCTTCTGACGGCCCCGGGACCCCACAACGGCCCCGAGAGGCCGTCCGCCCGATCCGGTCGAATCCGTTCAAGGTTGGCCCCTGAACCCCTCCCCAGGTCCATCTGGCGCCGTTCGCCACCCCGGATCCGCTTCTGACGGCCCCGGGACCCCACAACGGCTCCGAGAGGCCGTTCGGCCGATCCGGTCGAATCCGTTCAAGGTTGGCCCCTGAACCCCTCCCCAAGTCCATCTGGCGCCCTGCGCCACCCCGGATCCGTTGCCCAACAATGGCCCCGAGAGGCCGTCCACCCGATCCGGTCGAATCCGTTCAAGGTCGGTCCCTGAACCCCTCCCCAGGTCCATCTGGCGCACCAGGGCTGAGACTAAACGGGGTTGTTCGTTTTCGTTTTGGTTTCGTTTTTGCCTCGTTACGTCTTCCATCCGCCTTCAACGCAAAACGAAATCGAAACGAACACGGCCCACGAAATTGCCAAAACACAATTCAGGTCCACCCCCGTGGCGCACTTCGTCACCCCCCGATCCGCTTCTGACGGCCCCAGGGCCGTACAACAACGGCCCCGAGAGGCCGAAGCGGGCAGCAAAAGGCCTCCCCGAACGCAGCGCCTCGCACTCCTGCCCGCGCTTCCTGCTGGGCGGAGCCAGTGCCGAGCCACCTCGGGCGGAGCCAGTCGGGATGTGTGACAGGGCTGAACCTAAACGGTGTGTTTCAATTTCGTTTTGTTTTCGTTTTCCATCGCTTTTTGTCCCGAATCCGGCTTTACCGCAAAGCGAAGTCGAAACGAAAAGGGCCCACGGAATCGCCAAAAACACCGTTCAGGTAAAGCCCTGATGTGTGGTAGGCGTGGCGGCAGTGGGTCGTGGGCATCGTGCACGCCGCTCGCGAGCCAAATCCCCACGAACCTCGCGCCATACGTGCAGCGCGGGGGGAGGCGGACCACCCACCCATCCCACCATCATAGGAGGGATGCGGAGCCCCTGTGAGTGGGACGGGGTGGGCACAGAGGGGCCATCATAGGCACCTCGCACCCAGCTCGAGACCCTCAGAACGGCTCGCTTTGGGAGAAGCAGGTCAACACGAGCCTTCGACCTCAACATCTTCTTGAACACGGCTCGAGGCCGGATTCGCATCATAAAGCGGTGATCGAAGTGGGCACCACAGCCGCCTCACAACGGCCCATCAGTTCTCCCCAGACGGCTCTGAAGGGGAACTGGGACACACAAATAAATAGACACAAAATCCCACCAGCCCTTTGGGCGTGAGTGGTTTAGCGAGCTCTCTCTGTTCTCACCCCCCCTTCTTCCCCTTCGGGGAGGGGTTTACCCCTCCCCCTACCCCCTCCCCCTGGACCTGGAGAGGGGGTTTCGCGGGTGGTCAGAGGGTCCTTTTTCTATCCCTGGGAGGGCTAAAATTCGACACCACTCACGAGGATCGTGGCCCCGACGGGGGTACTGACAAAAATGCTCGCCCCATCTGTGATCGATCGCCCCAAACATGGCCCCAACAGGCCCCCAAGACGCTCCAAGAGGCGCCCAAGAGGGCCCCCGGACGCTCCCAAGAGGCTCAAAAGAGAGCCCAAGAGGCCCCTCTACGATCTCCAAGAGGCCCCTCTACGATCTCCAAGGGGCAGGCGGAAACACGCCTGAAAAACACGACTGTCGGCATGCTTCGCAAGAGTTGCTGTTTTGAGATGGGCTGGTGGGGATACGCGAAGCGTGAAGAATTCGCCTGCCCAACGGGCGAGAGGCGTGCTAAGATCTCCGGTAACTGGTAAACAGCATTTCTGGTTCGCGCGCGCGGGGCGGCCCCTGGGGGTCCCTGGATCAAAAGTACCCCGGGACACGCCCGGGACACGCCCGGGACACTCCCCCAGATCCTCCAGGATCGCCCCAAGAGGGCCCCAAGAGGCCCCCAACACAATCCAAGAGAGGCCCGAGACGCCCGAAGATCGCTCCACGGCGCCCAAGATGGCTTCCAGACGGCCCAAGACGTCTCCAAGATGACCCAACAAGCCTCCAAGATGCCCCAAGAGGCCTCCAGGAGCACTCCCAAAAGGGCCCCAAGAGGCAAAAATCAATGATTTTTCTAAGGTTTTGGACGAATTTGGGCGTTTCAACCTTTTCGGTTCCCCGAGGCCCCTAAACGGCTCAAGAGGCCTCCAAGATCGCCCCAAGAGGGCCCAAGAGGCCCTCAAAAGGGCCCCAAGACGGCTCCAAGACGGCCCCAGAGGCCTCCAAGACGGCCCAAGAGGGCCCCAATAACGCCCCCAACACGGTCCAAGAGAGGTCCGAGACGCGCGAAGATCGCTCCACGGCGCCCAAGATGGCCTCCAGACGGACCAAGACGTCTCCAAGATGGCCCAAGAAGCTTCCAAGATGCCCCAAGAGGCCTCCAAGAGAACTCCCAAGAGGGCCCCAGGAGGCAAACATCAATGCTTTTTCTTAGGTTCTGGACTGATTTGGGCGTTTCAACCTTTTCGGTTCCCCGACGCCCCTAAACGGCTCAAGAGGCCTCCAAGATCGCCCCAAAAGGGCCCAAGAGGCCCCCAAGAGGGCCCCAAGACGGCCCAAGACGGCTCCAAGACGGGCCCAGAGGCATCCAGGACGGCCCAAGAAGGCCCCAAGAACGCCCCCAACACGGTCCAAGAGAGGTCCGAGACGCCCGAATATCGCTCCACGACGCCCAAGATGGCCTCCAGACGGCCCAAGACGTCTCCACGATGGCCCAAGAAGCCTCCAAGATGCCCAAGAGGTCTCTAAGAGAACTCCCAAGAGGGCCCCAAGAGGCAAAAAACAATGCTTTTTTTTTCCCCGGTTTTGGACAGATTTGGGCGTTTCAACCTTTTCGGTTCCCCGACGCCCCTAAACGGCTCAAGAGGCCTCCAAGATCGCCCCAAGAGGGCCCAAGAGGCCTCCAAGAGGGCTCCAAGATGGCCCAAGACGGCTCCAAGACGGCCCAAGAGGCCTCCAAGACAGCCCAAGAGGGCCCCAAGAACGCTTCAAGAACGCCCCAAGAGGGGGTTCACGAAACAGAATTTCGAGCTCTCGGCCCTTAGAGGCCCCCGGAGGCCCCAAGACGCCCTCAAAGGCCCCAAGAGGCCCCCAAAAGGCCCCCAAGAGGCCTCAAGAGGCCTCCAAAAGGCCCTCTGGAGGCCTCCAAAAAACCCTCAGGAGGCCCCCAGGACGCCTCCAAGACTCCAGCCAGACGCGACTTGGGAAACGCGGGTCGGGGTGGTCCTCCTCCCCCGCGTTCGGCCTCCAGCCTCGAGCCTCGACCCTCCGCGACGACGACGACGACGCCGGCGGGCGGCGGCGGCGGGCGGCGGCGGCGGCGACGACGACGACAAAGGCGCTCCTCATCGCTCCTCATCCCCCTCCTCCTTCCTCCTCCTCCTCCTCCTCCTCCTCCTCTTCCTCCTCCTCCTCCTCGTCGTCGTCGTCCTCCTCCTCCTCCGGTCCAATTAGAAAAGAGATGGTAAGAGAAACGCCACAAGAAAGTGTTCCTTCACGCCCGTGTCCGCAACGCCAGAGGACATCAGGACGATAACAGAGCCAATGTTAGCATTCAAAGCCCGCCACCCTCCGACACGAGGGTTCCCCTATCGCATAAGATGTCTCTTCCCCCGGCTCGAACGGCCCCACAGCGGGATACCACGGGTAACACGCCCCCACGATGGCACCAACGCCGTCAAAAAAGTGCAAACACCTAGAAGCCCCATGAAAAAACATTAACACATTTATCGACAACTACACAGCTCCCGACGCCGCAGCTCCACACTGCAAAGGACCACTCGAACAGGCGACCACGGTGCGACATTATGGGCAGGCAGAATGAGCGAAGCGATTAAATAACAAGATTCCCCATATTTGCCCATATTTTCTGGGTTTCTGCCTTCCCCCCCCACTTCCCATATTTTTCCATATTTTCTGGGGAATCGACGATGAATTGTGTCTGTTTTTTTTTTCCCTCCTGAGGCTCGGCCGCTCCTCGTCGAGGCTGCCGACGCCCCAGCCGCGGTAGCTGCTCGAGAGCACGGGCTGCACCACGCGCCAGCCCGCCGCGCGCGCGGCCTCGGCCAGGGCGGGCAGGTACCTGTGTACAGTCGGGGCGTTGACCTAAGGAACCCTAAATAAGGAACGAGGCCCCTTTAACCCATATATTAAACCTCGATGTCCCATGAAAAAAAAACCGGAAAACCCGAGGCAAACTGTGAAACATTCAAGGAACACCGAGCCCCTCCCCAACGAAAAGGGTTCCTTCTTCAGCGCCCCGACTGTAGAGCTCGACAGGCCCAGCCCAGGCATATCAAGGGGGCCCTGGGACACACAATTCAATACGCACCAATCCCAGGAGTCCCGCTATGTTCCTATATTTTCAGGGTTTTCGTCTTCCCCATCATTGTCGATGTGTTCCTATATTTTCAAAGGAATTGCCGATGAATTGTGCCTGTGCGGTTTTTGTCCCCTCCTGACATGTGCTCGCGCCCCCCGAGATCTGGGCGTCGGGCGTCGCTTCGCGGAAGGGTTGAGTCGGGCATGTCCCTCCACAGGAGGAGTATTCAAACGTAGCCAAAACATCGTCTGGGGAAGATGTGCTTCTAGTATGTGTGTGATTTTGATTATGCTTGATTTCTCCTCCAGAAGCCGCCTGTAGGAGGACATGCCCGACCGAATGGAAGGGCGATCAATTCGGGGGGAAGAAAGGTGCACCTAACGGGCCCTATAGTAGGAGCTTGACCACAAGAAACCTTCCACGAGAAACCCATTATCCTGAGACCCCAGGACGTCCATTGATTTTTGGTGTGGGACCGTCACGGTCTCCATAGCAACGGCGATGCATTGGCGATGCATCGGCCACGTCGGCGTGGAACACATCGGGCCCCACATCGAGCCGCATCGCCGATGCATCACCGATGCGGCACGTTCCTCCGACCCCATCCACTCGGACCCCATCTGGGAGGCATAGACTCCTCCTCCTCCTCCTCCTCCTCCTCCTCCTCCTCCTCCTCCTACTCCTCTTCCATTCTCCCTCGTCATGTCCCTTCTCCTCTCCCTCCTCCGCCTCCTCCTCCTCCTCCTTGTTCCTTCTTCTGGGAGGCCCAGAGGCCTCGTGGCCAACAACAACTCGGCCAGATGTCCTGGCCCATGCTCGACCTCTGGGGGCCCTTGCCCGGCCTCGACGCCGTCGAACAAGCCTATACGACCACCCTTCGGGTGATGAGGAGGTCTGAAGGGGCCCCAGGACACACAAATAAATACACACAAATAAAAAGATCCCCCATATTTTCCTATATTTTCTGGGTTTTTGTCTTCCCCCCCACTTCCCATATTTTTCCATATTTTCTGGGGAATCGACAATTAATTGTGTCTGTGTGTTTTTTTCCCTCCTGAAGGTCGGGGGGAGGGGAGAGAACCGACTGCTCTGGCAACCGAGGTGGGTGCGAATTGTGACGATTGAGGGTGGCGCGCCCTGGAGGTGGCGACGACGCGTGACGACGATGTTGCGCCGCGATGCGATGTCACTATCGACCCCGCTATCGATGTCGCTCGACCGACCTCACTCTCGAATTCACAATGAATCTCTGAAGCGATCCCAATCAACCTCACTATCGAGCTCATAATCGATCCAACTATCGATCTCACTGTCGATCTCGCAACCGATCACACTAGCGACCTCAGTATCGATTGCGCTATCGATGCAACTATCGATCTCACTGCCGCTCGCACGATCGATGCAACTACCGAATTCACTATCGACCACACGATCGATCCAACTATGCATCCCACTACCCATCTCACCACATCTCTGTCGTTATCGGTCTCAATATCGATCTCACCAGCGATCGGGACACCATCGGGACACCACGGCGAGACACCGCGGGGCACCACTGGACACAACGGGACACCGCGGGACACCACGTGACACCACGAGGCACCATCGGGACACCACGGCGGGACACCGTGGGACACCATTGGGAAAGCGCGGGACACTACGGGGCGGGACACCCCCAGCCACCAACGCGCTCACTGGAGGGCCGGACATTTGCATCCGAAGCGCCCTGGCGACGCTGGGATCACTCCTCCCGCGCGACCACGGCGAGACACCGCGGGACACCATCGGGACACCGCGAGGCGCCACGGCGGGACACCCCCAACCACCGAGCGCCCACCGGAGGGTTGGACTTTGTGCATCGGAAGCGCCCTGGCGACGGCGAAATCATTCCCCTCGCGCGCCCAGGCAACTTCGCCTCGCCCGCGCGCACGACACGAAAAACGAAACCGACACCAACATCCCGGTCGGGGGCCCTCCGTTCCACTGCGATCTCACCCCGCAACCTCCGATACTGGAGATGACAAAGCAACTCTGGGGAAAAGGTCGGAACTTCTGGGGACAGCGCATTGCCACCCTCCAAGACATCGCATGTCTGGGTTCAAGATCGGCACCAAAATAAGGCGGTGCCAATCACAGGGATAGGGATGTGTTTCACGCCGGTGAGTGCCGCAGGCTGAGCAGCCCGTCGGTGAGGCCCCCCACGCAAACGAGCGCGCGCTCCCCAGGGCCGCGCCCACCCGGCTCTCGGGCAGTGCCAATGTGGGGTCACCACACAAAACATGCAGCCCATCGAGAGACCGCGACGCCCGTGGAGCCTCCGACCGTGTCGAACTAAAATATGGAGGGAGGCGGGGCGTTCGGACGCCTTCGTCGATCCCTCTGGCTTCTCTTACCTCGGGACGCGCTTCAGCAACTGCGCCTCGCTGGGAGCGTCCTGGGCGTGCCCGGACCGTCCCCGAAGGGCCGCCGAGGGAGCCGAGGACGCGAGAGCCAGACACTCGGCGCATCGAACAAAAAGATCGAGGAGGCCTCCTCGATCTTGTTGTCGAAGGGGAGCTGTCCGTCCAGCGCGTCGAGCGTCCGTCGATTCGGGTCGAACCTTTGCCCCCACCAGGGGAGGATGCTCCTAGATTTTGGTGTTGGTGTTCAATATGTCAGCTGTCCAGGAAGCCCGACTCTTCCCACCATCACCGAGATCGGGATCATCGTTCCTCGGTGGAGGTACACCGCCAGTATTGGTGCTGGTGTCAACCTCTAGGCCTCCGACGGGATGAGTAGCCAGCCATAATTAGGGAGGGTGCCGTCGAACACAATAGAGTCGCGGGATGTCTGGGTTGTGAGGGGTCGCCAGCCGCCCAGAGGAGGTGGCAACCCCTCTGGGCAGTGACCACCTGCAATTTCGGCTGAGCTTGCAGGTTAGCCCTGCACCCAGAGCAGCTCGACCCCACGTCACCGAGGCAGCCTCATGGCGCTCTAGCCAAACAAGCTTGAAGCTGAGGCCATGATCCGAGAAAGCTGGCGTCTCCCTCTCACTTCCGCCCGTTCCGCACGACCCCCAATGATCGATCGGCGCAAGAGGTCTCGTGCGGGGCTATGAAACCACCGTGTGGTCGGCGCTTGTATGGGCACTGTGCTAAACCAGAAGCCCGACGAGGAGCGAGCAACGGCAGGTTCCGCCAGCCTTCCGCCGGCGAAGCCGCCGTCTTCTGCCTTCCCCTCGGCCCTCCGCCGAGGCAGAGACGAGGCAACTCTTCGACCCCGGAAGGCGAGGCCCTCGGCGACTACACCTACCAGACCACCCCAACCTTACCCGAAGACCCGCACTTCGAGGAGGGAAGGGGCGGGTCCCGCGCGTGGTTGTGTCGATGTTCCCCGAGGCCCCCCCCCTCCCTCCACTGGGAATGGAGGGAAAATTGGTGCCTTCGGGCTGGGTCGGGGTGGTTTTGGTGGGTGCTGACTCTCTGGACCGCCCCAAGAAGGCGAGGCCAGGACGAGGATAACATCGGGCGAGGGATGCATCGAGAAACTAAGAGATCCGGCGGCTCTGGAGGATGTCTCTCGGGCGCCGTGGCCTACCCGGAGCGCTCCGGAACGCTCTGAGAGGAGCCCCGGAACGCTCTGGGACGGGTCTACCCTTAAGTCGGGCGTGTCCCGCTACAGGTGGATTTTCGAAAAAATATTTATATAAAAAATACCTTAAAAAGTACTTCAAAGAAGGTCCAAAAATAATCAAAAAATAGTCCCCTGACTATTTTTGAACTATTTTGAAATATTTTTCGGGTATTTGTTTTGCTTTTTCGTCAAAAATCCCCCTGTGGGGACACGCCCGACGTAAGTCTACCCTCGTCCTGGCCCCGTCCGATGGCACCCTCTCCCCGGGGCTGGCGCTGCATATGCCGATTCGGTTCCTGGCGGCCCCCGGGCCTGGCGGGGGCCCCCATATAGATGCGCCGAAGGCGGCCCAGATCCAAGCCCCGCCCGACCACCACCTCCTCCTCCTCCTCCTTCCTAATCCTCCTCCTCCTCCTCCTCCTCCTCCTCCTAGGAAGCCTAATGTTTCCGGCTACCTAGGAAGCTATCTAGGAAACCCGAATGAGACGAACCATTAGGTGGGCCCAAGGAAGGTCCCAAACACGAGCATCGAGCACAAGGGTTCCCCCCGACCGCTTCTCCCACGGGGGGCCGGCCCTTGACCCCGGAGCCACCAGGGGTCTCTGCGCAAGGTTTAGTAGTCGGGCACGTCCCCCTACTGGCGGAGTTCGGACGAGCAAAAAGAAAATGCTCCAAAGCATCTCAAAACAAAATATCAGACATAGTTACAAAAACACTGTTTGACTATTTTTTATCATTCCTCCTGTAGGGGGGCATGCCCGACTTCACGCAAGGTCCGCGGGCCCGAAGAGAGAAGCCTCCGAGAAGCAGGGCCGACAGCTGGGAAGAAACAAAAAAAACAACGCCCCCGGAGGGACAGGCCTCAAGCCGTCGCAAATCTGGGCGTCTCTACCGTCGACCCGCCTGAGAAGGACCCTCGGCAGGCGCCATCCAGGAGTGAAGGGGCCCTGGGACACGCAAATAAACACACACGCACACATACACACAAATAACCCGATCCCCCATATTGCCCCATACCTTCCGGGCTTTTGTCATCCCCCCCCCCACTTCCCATATTTGTTCCGCATTCTCCTGGAGATCGACGCTCAGTTGTGTGTCTCTCTGTGCGTGCTTCCCCTCCCGAAGGAGCCCGCACGCGGAGGAGAGGAGCCCGACGTCCCCCCCCCCCCCCCCCTTCCGCGAGTCACCCGTCCCGCTGCCGGGTGCGCGCCGACGTGGAGTACGGTCAGCCCGTACAATGAGGTCGGGCCTGCCCCCCTGCGGGGGGATTGTGGACGAAGAATTCCAAGACATACTCGAAAAATGCTCCACAGACGCTCGAAAATAGTCCAAAGATGGTCCCCAGACTAACTATTTGTTGACTATTTTCGAATAGTCCTCCTGTAGAGGTACAGGCCCGACTCAACACGAATCATCTGTCCCACTGTCGGGCACGCGCCAACATGGAGCACGGTCAACCCGCACAACGAGGACGCGCGAAAAGGACGCAAGGGCCTTGGAAGGCCACGTCTACACCTCGCGGGCGGGGCGTGGCCAGCGAGAGCGGCCAGGGATGGGCCGAAGGGGACAGATGCAAGGGTAACCTTGGAGAGTCGGAGAAGTTGCCAGTCCTTGCTATGCGGCTTGAGTGTACCTCGCCAACGTGGTGACGGGACGCAGAAGGACATACTGGTATTATGTCGGGCGTGAAAAATAAAAAATACTCCCAAAAAATATTTAATTATCCTGGCGAAGGACCCAACCAGATGCAGCTGCGAGTACCGCAATTGTGAATATATTCTTCGATGGCGCTCCCTATGGGGCCACGAACCGTATGAGGGGTGTGCCGAAATCTGTGCGGTGGGCGCATGGGTGCGCAGCCACTGGGGCCTTCGCTGGAGCTCCCTATGGGGCCACGAAACGTGTGAGGGGTGTGCCGAAATCTGTGCGGTGGGCGCATGGGAGCGCAGCCACTGGGGCCTTCGCTGGAGCTCCCCATGTGACCACGAAACGTGTGATGGGTGTGCCGAAATGGGTGCGGTGGGCGCATGGGAGCGCAGCCACTGGGGCCTTCGCTGGAGCCTATGGGGCCACGAAACGTGTGAGGGGTGTGCAGAAAGCGGTGGGCGCATGGGAGCGCATGGAGGGGACCACGAAAGTGTGTGCGTGCCTGTGGGCGCATAGCTGGAGCTCCCTATGGGGCGAAACGTGTGAGGGGTGTGCCGAAATGGGTGCGGTGGGCGCATGGGAGCGCAGCCACTGGGGCCTTCGCTGGAGCTCCCTATGGGGCCACGAAACGTGTGAGGGGTGTGCCGAAATCTGTGCGGTGGGCGCATGGGAGCGCAGCCACTGGGGCCTTCGCTGGAGCTCCCTATGGGGCCACGAAACGTGTGAGGGGTGTGCCGAAATCTGTGCGGTGGGCGCATGGGAGCGCAGCCACTGGGGCCTTCGCTGGAGCTCCCTATGGGGCCACGAAACGTGTGAGGGGTGTGCCGAAATGGGTGCGGTGGGCGCATGGGAGCGCAGCCACTGGGGCCTTCGCTGGAGCTCCCTATGGGGCCACGAAACGTGTGAGGGGTGTGCCGAAATCTGCGCGGTGGGCGCATGGGAGCGCAGCCACTGGGGCCTTCGCTGGAGCTCCCTATGGGGCCACGAAACGTGTGAGGGGTGTGCCGAAATCTGCGCGGTGGGCGCATGGGAGCGCAGCCACTGGGGCCTTCGCTGGAGCTCCCTATGGGGCCACGAACGTGTGAGGGGTGTGCCGAAATGGGTGCGGTGGGCGCATGGGAGCGCAGCCACTGGGGCCTTCGCTGGAGCTCCCTATGGGGCCACGAAACGTGTGAGGGGTGTGCCGAAATCTGTGCGGTGGGCGCATGGGAGCGCAGCCACTGGGGCCTTCGCTGGAGCTCCCTATGATCGTCATGATGGATGATGATGATGATGATGATGATGATGATGATGATGATGATGATGATGATGATGATGATGATGATGATGATGATGATGGCAGGAGGGAGGGGGCAGCGGGAGGAGTGAACGCGGGGCGCTGTCTCTTCAAAACGAGGACCCAATACCACAGGATGGTTGGGAAAAATAGTCCCAAGACTATTGTTGGACTATTTCTTGACTATTTCTGAGGTTTTTTATTTTTCGTCGAAAATCCCCCCTGTATGGGGAAAGGCCCGACTTCATACTAGTACGGTGTGTGTGTGTGTGTCTGTGTGTGTGTGTGTGTGTCAGCCTCGGAGGTGTGCGTCCGACGCGCACATCCGGCACAGACATCGTGCAGTATACGTCGTCTCCCGAGCGGTATGGGCAGAGCCCCGCCCGCCTCGGAGCTTC
>CAUYUJ010016777.1:93303-118303 GCA_963575745.1 Prorocentrum cordatum | reverse complement strand
AGCGTTCGCTGCCCCCGGTCGCCCCTCCCGCGGGGCGCACGGGCAGGGGGAGGGCAGCGCGAGCCCCTCGGTGAGCGCTCGCGATCACGCCCCTGCCCGGCCCCGTGCCCCCCCCCCCCCCCCGATAGCCAGCAGGGCGCTGGACGGGCGCCCAGAGGTCCCTCGAGGGGGCTCGAGAACACTCCTGGAAGGAGCTCTCCCCAAGGATCTTCTGGAGAGCTTCCTCGCAGACGTATCGAGCGAAACGCTTAGACTTAGGTCGGGCGCGTCCTCCTACAGGCGGAGTTTGGACGAAACATAAACGTATTCAAAAAACAGACAAACTTCAAAAATGATCCAAAATCCTCTCCATACGATCTCTGGACTTTTCTGGAGGATCCCTCCAGGGACATGCCCGACTGAAGCCTAGACGAGGCCTTCAGGAACCCACTGCAACTGCAGGCAAGGTGACCCACCCCTCCCTCGGCGGTGGACAAACCTCCCTTTCGTAAACCTCCCCTTAATGAACACGGCCTGGGACCGAAACCGACGGACCTGGACCCGCAAAAAAGACGGCCGCGACGCCCCCCCGCGAACCGAAAACGGCCAATTCCTTCATCGACGTGACAGGGTAGGAGGTCTATCTGAAGGGGCCCCAGGACGCACAAAGAAATACACACACACACACACATTCATAAACATAGTCCCCATATTTTCACATCTTTTCTGTGTTTTTGTCTTCCCCCCCACTTCCCATATCTTCCTATATTTTCCTGGGGGTGGACGATTCATTGTGTCTGTGTGTTTTCTTCCCTCCTGACTATCCACCTCCGACTCCCCGAAACACCCTGAGCCACGTCACGCTGCGCGCTGGCGCCGCCTGGGAGCGAACCCGTCTCGAGCACTCCCCCGGGCGGCGACGGCGCGCACCGTGCCGTGGACCGAGCCCGGGGCGCCGCGCGCCAAAGATATCGCCGGGGAGCAGCAGCAACAAAAACGCTCTCTCGAGGCAGGAGGGGGGCAGCCCCAGGCGCGAGGAAGGCTCCGGGAACTATGGGGGGCCTACACCCTGCGAAATGCTTCAGAAATCATGGGTTAAGAAATTCATAGTCTCAGAACTCGAGTAGAAGCCAAGAATTTCCATCGAAATCTTAGGATGTACATGGAAACATTAAGAATAATCGAGACTCTGGCCGAAAACTTGGGTTTTCTTAACCATCGCCTAAGGTGTACCCCCCACGATTTCTGAGGGGGAGGGTGGGGTTCCCCTGGCTCGGGAGCTCCCGAGCGACGTGAGTCATAGGGGAACAAAAAGTGGCAGAAGCATTAAAAAAAACTCAGAGGTCCGCGCGGACTTCTCGGATCGGCGCTGGACCCCCCTCCCTGGCGCGCGGAGCGCGCCTGGGGCGGCGCCCGAGGCGCCGCCAGGGGGGTCCAGCGCGGATCCGAGGAATCCGCGCGGACCTCCGAGGTTTTATGTTTATGCCACTTTTTGTTCCACTATAAGGCTCGGGGATCTATGAGCCCTGGCGGGTCTGGATGCTGTGGGCCACTCCAGGAGCCCTGAATCCAACACAGTTGCCGCCTCTCCTCTTGATATGGGAAGCTCGAGCGCGCTTGACCCCCATATGAGCTCCTCTCTTTGTCGATGCCAGCACGGGGCTGGTCCCCAAAACACGTCGACACCTCAGCTAAAACTCCAGGATCTGCCGCCACCAATACCATAATTAGGCACGAAGAGGAGGAGGAGGAGGAGGAGGAGGAGGAGGAGGAGGAGGACGATAATGAGGTGGCCTCCCTGCCCCAGGCCAGGAGGTTGCAGAGCAGCTGCCGCTCCTCGCGCGGAGGGCGGGCGCTGCTCCCGCCGGCCCTGCAGTGGCCTCCGCCGGCGGGGCCCATGCCTGCCGCGTGTGTCCCCCTTGCCTGGAGTCCTGGCCAACTACACCCTGCGAAATGCTTTAGAAATCATGGGTTAAGAAACTCATAGTCTCAGAATTTGAATAAAAATCCAGAATGTCTAGTCAAATTTTAGGATCTACATCGAAACGTTAAGAATAATCGAGACTCTGGCCGAAAACTTAAGTTTTCTTAAGCATCGCCTAAGGTGTATGCCCCGAAGCGCGTGCCCTCCTGGCCGAGCCGGCAGGGCGCGGCGCACACGCCGCTGCTGGGCCCGACCAGGGCGCAATGGACATGTGTGCACAGGCTTCGTCGCCCTGCCGTGAGGGATCGAGGGACAGACGGCCAGAGTTACGGTGCTGCACTTGAAGACCACATCCCAGCAGTAGTTTAGAGCACTCGGAAACGTGTCGGGAGCGAGGAGCAGACGATTAGAGTTACGTTGCTCCCATCGTACTTGAGGTTAGGTCGGGCCTGTCCCCCTACAAGGGGGATGTTGGGCGAAAAGTAAAGCAAATACCCCAAACATACTCCAAAAAGGGCAAACAATAAGCAAAACAGAATCCCCAAACTATGTTTTGGCTATCTTTGAATATTCCACCTGCTGAGGGACAGGCCCGACTTAAACTTAAGGACCACATCCCAGAAATAGTTCCGAGCACCCGGAAAAGTGTCGAAAAAGCGTCGGAACAATGTCGAAACAGAGTCGGGCGAGTGTCTCCCAGGGCCCGACACGTGAAAACCTGCGAGTTTCGGTACCTTTTTTCTCTGGTGCTCGAAATTATTTCTGGTGATCCACGCTAGTAGGTTGGAGCATCGGAAAGTTAGAGGGGAACGAGCGATGCCATAAACAGAAAGCCTCGGAGGTCCGCGCGGACTTCTCGGATCGGCGCTGGGGGCACCTGGCGGCGCCTCCGGTGCCGCCCCTGGCGCGCTCCGCGCGCCAGGGAGGGGGATCCGTCGCGGATCCGAGAACTGTTCGTTCGCCTCAACACATGCCAGGCGTCGGGCTCTGTCGGTGCCACGTGCCCGACCGCCGCACTCGAGCACGTGGCGAAGCTGCCCAGGGACGAGGCTGCTGCGCAGACGCGCCGTCTGGCGGTGGACTGGTAGGCCGTCCTGGCGGCGCCGCCACCAGACTCTTCCCAGACTCCCACGCCTGCCAAACCCGCGAAAGACCCGGACAGCGAGTACTGGTCGGAGGCTCCCGCGCGGAGAATTCGGCGCCTTGTGTCCGAGCCATTCTGCCCACTTGCGTCCGCCTGTGCGCTGGCTTCTCTGTGGAGGTCGCCATGGCCATAGCCGAGAAGCGCGGTTGCCAGCGCCAGGCTCTGCCAGCGCACTTTCGCACCGAGCTTTGTGGCCCAAGCTATGCCAAGCTCTGTCGGGTTGTGAGCCGTGCTGGCAGCGACTCGGTCATCAAGTCCGACGGGCTCGGGCAACTGGGGCGCAGTTCACTTGGAAGCGATGTCGCGAGTGCATAAAAACCATCACATCATCATCATCATCATCATCATCATCAACATCATCATCATCATCATCATCATCATCATCATCATCATCATCATCATCATCATCATCACCATCACCACCACCACCACCACCACCATCATCATCATCATCATCATCATCATCATCATCATCATCATCATCATCATCACCATCATCAACACTCAACCACCACAGTCAGCAAGCATCCATCACAGCGCAGTGGCAGTGACACTGATTTGGCTCCATGGTGTCCCGATCGTGTCCCGATCGTACTCAGCGCCACTCAGTGTGAGATCGCTAACATGATCGATCGCTGGATCCATCGATACTAAGACTGGCCGTAAGATCGATCGAGTGAGATCGATAGCGGGGCCGCTGGTGACAACACATCGCGGCGCAACATCTTCATCACGCCTCATCACTAACTCGAGGGCGCGCCACCAGCATCGTCATCACCGCACCCATCGCAATTGCCAGCAATTGGTTCTTTCCCCTCCCCCCGACCTCCTTATCACCCGCAGGGTGGGTCGTATAGGTTTGCTTCTGGGGAAACCAAAAGGTACCGATACCGCTCACCCCCGGACCTCTCCTGGGGTGCGTTCTGACCAGGATCTCGAGGCGAATCCGGAGGTGGCGACGAGGGCCTCCCTGGAGGCCCAAGAAGGGGAAACACGGGCGATTAGGGTAGAGGTAGGGGTACCTTCTCTAGATGACATGAAAACGCAATAAACGTGGAATCTTGGAGCGCCGCGCGGATTTCTTGGATCTGCGCTGGACCCCCCCTCCCTGGCGCGCGGAGCGCGCCAAGGGCGGCGCCGGACGAGCCGCCAGGGGGGGGGGGCCCAGCGCGGATCCGAGAACCCCGCGCGGAGCGCTACGAGTCCATGTGTATGGTGTTCTTCTCTTCTTCGAGGGCTGGTGGATGCATTCGGTGTTGCCCTTCGACCGCTGCCGCGGCCGCCGCGGAGGCCGCCGAGGCGAGGCGAGCGCCGCGGCCTCCCGGGGCGCCCGGCTGGGGCGCGCGGCGAGGCGCTGCGCGGGGGGGGCGCGGGCCGGGCGGCCCAAGGCGGAGCCGCGCCAGCCGCGCTGGCCCGGCTGCACGCAGGAGCGACCGGCCCGGGTCTCCGCCGAGATCCGGTGGAGGCCAGACCACAAGAAGCATCCTCCTCCTCATCCTCCTCCTCGTCCTCCTCCTCCTCCTCCGCCTCCTCCGCCTCCTTCTCCTCCTCTTCCTCCTCGTGCTCCCCCCCCTCCTCCTCCTCCTCCTCCTCCTCCTCCATTATCCTCATCCTCATCCTCATCCTCATCATCCTCATTATCCTCACCATCATCATCATCATCATCATCATCATCATCATCATCATCATCATCATCATCATCATCATCATCATCATCATCATCATCCATCATTCATCATTCATCATTCATCATTCATCATTCATCATCATCATCATCATCATCATCATCATCATCATCATCATCATCATCATCATCATCATCATCATCATCATCATCATCATAATTATCATCATCATCATCATCATCATCATCATCATCATCATCATCATCATCATCATCATCATCATCATCATCATCATCATCATCATCATCATCATCATCATCATCATCATCATCATCATGGTCATCATCATCAGCAGCAGCAGCATCAGCATCAGCATCAGCATCATCATCATCATCATCATCATCATCATCAGCATCATCATCAGCATGGTCATCATCGTCATCAGCAGCATCAGCATAAGCATCAGCATCAGCATCATCAGCAGCATCAGCATCAGCATCAGTATCAGCATCAGCATCATCATCACCACCATCATCATCATCATCAGCATCAGCATCATCATCATCAGCATCATCAGCATCATCATCATCATCAGCATCATCATCATCATCAGCAGCATCATCATCATCATCATGATCATGGTCATCATCCTTATCATCAGCAACAGCATCAGCATCAGCATCAGCAGCATCAGCAGCATCAGCATCAGCATCAGCACCAGCACCAGCACCAGCACCAGCATCAGCATCAGCATCAGCATCAGCAGCATCATCATCATCATCATCATCATCATCATCATCATCATCATCATCATGGTTGTCAACATCATCAGCAGCATCAGCATCAGCATCAGCATCAGCATCAGCATCAGCATCAGCATCATCATCAGCAGCAGCATCTCAGCATCAGCATCAGCATCAGCATCAGCATCAGCATCGTCATCATCATCATCATCATCATCATCATCATCATCATCATCATCATCATCATCATCATCATCATCATCATCATCATCATTATCATCATCATTATCAGCAGCAGCAGCAGCATCATCATCATCAGCATCATCATCATCATCCTTTGCTTCTCCTCCTCCTCCTCTTCTCCTCCTCCTCTTTCTCCGCCTCCGCTCCCCCTCCTCTTCCTCCTCCTCCTTCTCTTCCTCCTGCTCCTCCTCCTCCTTCCCCGCCTGCTCCTCCTCCTCCTCCTCCTTTTCTCCTCCTCCTCTTCTCCTCCTCCTCTTCTCCTCCTCCTCCTCCTCCTCGTCCTCTCCTCCCCCACCTCCTCCTCTTCCTCCCCCTCCTCCTCCTCCTCCTCCTCCTCCTCCTCCTCCTCCTCCTCCTCCTCCCCTCCTCCTCCTCCTCCTCCCCTCCTCCTCCTCCTCCTCCTCCTCCTCCTCCACCTCCTCATCATCCTCCTCTTTTTTGTCCTCCTCCTCCTCCCATTCCGCCTCCTCCTCCTCCTCGACCCTGAGACCCCAGGACATCTACTGTTCTCTGGTGTGGGAACGTCGCGCTTTCCGTTGCAGAACCCTCGAAACCCCAGAAACCCAGGGCCCCTGGAAGCAAGCGAGGTGTTTCTTGGTACGGGTCTCCACTGTATGGATGGCAGATTTCGGAAACCCCGACACAAAAACGTGTTCACCTCTTGGGGGCGTCTGTTTTACTTCCGCCAGCTTCCGCCGGCGGAGCCGGCCTCGTTTTACCTCCGCCGACCTTCCGCCGCCTTCCGCCGAGGAAGAGGTGGCAGCTCCTTCGACTCTCGAAGTCGAGGCCCTTCCTGGAACGCCCCCTGTGGACGCGTCCATTTTGTAGAATCATGGCGCTGCCAGAAAAAAAAAACCGCCAGATACGGAACGGAGCCCTGGAGCCCCTGTCTTCAAGACCGAATCATGCATTTTTGGAGGCGGCCATGCCCCTCTCGAGGGGCGCTCCCGCGCCGTTGCCTCTCGTTTTGACGGCGGCCCCTGCCTTCCAAAGGAACGACGCTAGGGGGCTCCCTGGCAAACTTACGAGGGAACGCGAGCAGACCCAGGGAACACCCGACCCCCTTTAAAAACCCGACCTGGACCACCCTTGTTGGCGGGCACGTTGCGCGACCCCTCTCGGGAGCCCTCGGGGGGAGCCCTCGCAAGCCTATCACGGGGCCGCTGTGACCCCGTGCCCCGTGACCACACGGGGCGATGTGACCCCATGCTGGCCATGACCGCCGCTCAAATACAAAGCCATTGTGACGCGAACAGAATGGACGATGGCATATTGAAGGGGCCCCAGGACACACAAATAGATACACACAAATACACATATTCCCCATTTCTTCCCCTATTTTCTGGGTTTCTGTCTTCCCCTCCACTTCCCATATGTTCCCATATTTTCTGGGGAATCGACGATTAATTGTGTTTGTATGTCTTTTTTCCCTCCTGACATATGGCGGATTCTGGAAACCCTGAACCCAAAAACGCATTCGTCTCCTGGGGGCGCAGATTTCACTTCCGCCACCTTCCGCCGCCCTTCCGCCGACCTTCCGCCGGCGGAGGCGGCCTCGTTTTACTTCCGCCGACCTTCCGCTGCAGAAGAGGTGAGAACCCCTACGATCCTCGAAGGCGAGGCCCTCAATGGAACGCCCCCTATGATTTGTTCCACCTGGGCGCTTTTTCGAGATGTCGGCCTCTGGACCCGTCATCGGGCCCCAGGGCCACCGAGCACGGATCCACACCGCAGAACTGCCCCATGGGGAAGGGGTCGGGACCCCATGCGGGGGCCGCGCACCGAAAGAATCATACAGTCGGGGCGCTGACCTAAGGAACCAAATAAGGAACGAGGCCCGTTTTTTCCATAAGTTAACCTTCGATTTGCTGTCGAAAACATCAGGAAAGCCTGAGGCAAGGTGTGAAACACTTAAGGAACGCGGAGCCCCTTCCCAACGAAAAGGGTTCCTTCTTCGGGGCCCCGACTGTACTGGATGATGTCTGCGACTGACCGTGGGCAACACCCTGCGACCCAGGCGTTGCACCTTTGGCTTGCACGCTGGGCGTCTTCGCGCGGCAGCGGGCCCAGGTTTCGGTCGGACATGTCCCCCCTACAGGCGGATGTTGAGCGAAAAATGAAAAATATATTAAAAATTCTCAAAAGCTCGACTTCAGCCCAGGTGCCGCCGTCACAGAAAGATGGGGTTTGGCTGGAGCTCCAGGTTTGGGGTATCTTTCAGTCGAAAAAGCCCCTGTGGGGGGACGCGCCCGACTCAACGGTAGTGGCCTCTGGTGCGCGACTTTTGCCGATCGCCGGCGCGCGCTGCGACACGCGGCGGCCTGTGCGCTCGGGGCTGCCGCACCCCCCCCCCCAACCGCGACCCCCCGAGGCCGCGCACCACAAGGGTCGACTGGGCCAGGTGCCCACGATACCACTGCGATCCGGGCAGGGCGGGGGGAAACGGAGGAGGGGGAGGTCCGCTTCCTCCTCCTCCTTCTCCTCGTCCTCCTCGTCCTCCTCCTCCTTCTCCTCCTCTTCCTCCTCCTCCCCCTCCTCCTCCTCGACCTCCTCATCCTCCTCCTCCTCCTCCTCCTCCTCCTTCTCCCCCTCCCCCTTCCTCCTCCTCCTCCTCCTCCTCCTCCTCCTCCTCCTCCTCCTCCTCCTCTTCCTCCTCCTCCTCCTCCTCCTCCTCCTCCTCCTCGTCCTCTTCCTCCTCCCCCTCCGCCCCCTCCTCCTTCTCCCTCTCCGACCTAGGGTTTCGGGGTGGTGGAACATCGGCCCATCGGAGGCCGCTCCGGCGAGGGGTCGGTCTTGCTTGCGTGCAGCCGCGCCAGGGGGTGGGGGAGCGCGAGCATGCGCGGGCGGCGGGGGCTCTCGCCTGGGCACAGAGGGCGGCCGCTTTGAAGATCGCGCAGCGCAGGAGTAGGAGGAGGCGGGGGAGGAGGAGGAGGAGGAGGAGGAGGAGGAGGAGGAGGAGGAGGAGGAGGAGGAGGAGGAGGAGGAGAGGACGAGGAGGAGGAGGAGGAGGAGGAGAAGGAGGAGGAGGAGGAGGAGGAGGAGGAGGAAGCGCGACGGAGGAGGAGGCGGAGGAGGAGGAGGAGGAGCATCTTGCTGTCTGCAGAGACTCGCGTGGCAGGCGTCCCCATAATCGAATCGACAAGTCGGATCGGCGATCGGCATGAATCGGATCACCTGAAATCGGCAGCCAAAACGGGAACAATCGGATCGGAGGAGATCGGCAGGCTAGTAGGCCTCCGTCGAGAAATCAAAATCCAAATCGGAATCCCAAGTCAGATCGAATCGGAATCGGAGGCCCTCGAAGTCGAATGGAATCGGAGGAATCGAAACGAGCCCTGGCTGGCGACCTCGAAGGGAGGGCCGAAGAAAGTAACCAAATGCCTGGCCCCTCGAATGTCGTCCCGTGCTGGTCCCTGAGAGCCACTTTCAGGCTCCGAGGCCGTGAGGCAACGACCCAGGACGAAAAGCCGACCCTGGGGAAGTGGTCGAGAAGTCCTGGGCTCAAGCGTCCCACACATCGAAGCGCGCTAGATGGCTGGATGCGCGTCGTGAACGAATCGCAACGGATGGCTCTCTGTAATGGGTCTTGCTCGGCCTCTGGGGGCCCTGGCCGGGCCCCCAAGGGCCACAACCCCCCAACAAAAAACCTCGGGTGGAGAAGCTGGTCCCGGGGATGGGGTTCCAGAGCCCCTGGTGCGGGGGGCGTCCAGGCTATGTTCTGGGGCGGGGGGGGGGGGATTGGCGTTAGGTCGGGCGTGTCCCCCTACACAGGGATTTTGGACGAACCAAAAAATAGCAAAAATATATAAATAAAAATGATCAGAAAACATTAGAAAGATCGTCCCCAGACTATTGCTTGACTATTTGTGAATACTCCTCCTGTGGAGAGACATACCCGACTTGAGATTGGCGGCGCGCAGTGCAGGAGGGAAGCCCGAACCGCGCACTGCCGCGAATCCGCTTTATTGGAGGAGCCAGCCGTCCAGCACCTGTGGCCGACAGCTCGGCGATATGGTCCCGGGCCCCCGACGTCGTGATTGTGTCACGGCGCGACCCCCAAATGGCGAAACAAACAATGGCATAAACATAAAAACTCGGAGCTCCGCGCAGATTTCTCGGATCGGCGCTGGGGCCCCCGGGCGGCGTCTCTGGCACCGCCCCTGGCGCGCTCCGCGCGCCAGGGAGGGGGGTCAAGCGCCGATCCGAGCAATCCGAGCGGACCTCCGAGTCTTTTTGTTGGTTGATGTCATCGCTCGTTCCCCTACCAGAGGTCCAAACCCGTTCTTGGGCCAAGCGCCGATGCGAGCAATCCGCGCGGACCTCCGAGTCTTGTTTTATGTTGATGTCATGGTTCGTTCCCCTACCAGAGGTCCAGATCCGTTCTTGGCGGCACGCAGAGGGGGGCAGAGGGAGGGGGGATGGATTCTTGTAGAAGCAAAGCTCCCTCTTAGAAGGCGCCCGCCTTACAGCTACAGGCAAGGACCGCGCCTTCTGAGAAGCAGGGGTGCTTCTAAGAAGCCTTCCCCCTCCCCCTGCCCCCCCCTCTGCGCATGGCCGGCATTCCCCGGGACTGGTCTTTCACCTGAACGGACGGCCTCGAAACCCGGCAGGGGTCCCCCCGCGGGCCGAGGATGGCGAAAAGCCTTCCGTCGCGGTTCTGTTGCGTGACTCGAAGGGGGGGTCTGGGGTCTTCTTCTCCTTCTCCTCCTCCTCCACCTCCTCCTCCTCCGCCTCCTCCTCCTCCGCCTCCTCCTGTTCCTCCGTCTGGCCCTCTCCCTCCTCCTCCTCCTCCCCCTCCTCCTCCTCCGTCCTCCTCCTCCTCCGCCTCCTCCTCTTCCTCCTCCTGGCCCTCTCCCTCCTCCTCCTCCTCCCCCTCCTCCTCCTCCTCCTCCTCCTCCTCCTCCTCCTCCTCCTCCTCCTCCTCCTCCTCCTCCTCCTCCTCCTCCTCCTCCTCCTCCTCCTCCTCCTCCTCCTCCTCCTCCTCCTCCTCCTCCTTTTCCCTCCCTCGGCAGTGGAGCCGCACACTCCTCGGCGGGGTAGGGCCCCCGGGGCCCCAGTGGGGCCCCAGTACTCAGCGAGGTAGGTGGCACGTCGATGCCCCCCCCTGCCTGGGCCCCCCCCCCCGACCTGGCGGCGCGCGGCGCCTGACATGCAGGAGGGACACCGGGAGAAGGAGGCAGAGGAGGCAGAGGAGGAGGAGGAGGCAGAGGAGGAAGAGGAGGAGGGGGAGGAGGAGGAGGATGGTGATGATGATGGTGATGGTGATGGTGATGGTGATGGTGATGGTGATGGTGATGATGATGATGATGATGATGCTGATGATGATGATGATGATGATGATGATGATGATGATGATGATGATGGTGATGATGGTGATGCTGATGATGATGCTGCTGATGATGATGAGGAGGAGGTTTACGACGGCGTAGGCCAGGAGCAAAGGAGGAGGAGGAGGAGGAGCAGGATAAGGGTCACCAGCAGCAGCAGCACGCCGAAGGATTCCCCCCTCGCCGCCGCCGTGGAAGAGCACGGGAGGGAGGAGGGGCGCAGCACGTGTCCGGCAGCATGATCGCAGCCCAGCTCGCGGCGCGGCATCTCCGACCGACTTCGAGCAGACTGGTCGCACTATCGCGAGCCTTCCGGCGAACGCTTTCTCGCACGCCCCGGCGCTGCGCGGTGTCTGACGCACCAGCACCATTAGGCGGCGAGCGAAGGGGGGAAATGAGAAGGAGAAGGCCTTCTCAGAAGGCGGCGGGGATTATCAGAAGGCCTCGGGCCTTCTGAGAGGCTGTCCGCGTCGTCGGGAAAAGGCTTAGAAGACTTCTCAGAAGGCTGGGGGACTTCCCAGCCTTCTGAGAAGGCCCGCCCCTTCGAATAGAAGCAACAAAAAAACGGCATGACCATAAACTAGTGCCCTCCGCGCGGATTTCTTGGATCTGCGCTGGACCCCCATCCCTGGCGCGCGGAGCGCGCCAGGGGCGGCGCCGGAGGCGCCGCCAGGGGGTCCCAGCGCGGATCCAAGGAATCCGCGCGGAGCGCCACAAGTTTTTGTTTTAGAGCGCCAACACTTTATGTGTACAGCGTTTTCTGCTCTGACCCTCCGCGCGGATTTCTTGGATCTGCGCTGGACCCCCCATCCCTGGCGCGCGGAAAGCGCGCCAGGGGCGGCGCCGAAGGCGCCGCCAAGGGGGCCCTGCGCGGATTCAGGAAACCCGCGCGGAGCGCCAAAAATTTATGCTTGTGCCATGCTTGTGCCGCTTTCGTTTGTCTCCTCCTTCTCCTTACTACTCTTCTTCTACATCCTGTGATGATTTTTTGATTATATGATGATTATTATTATTATTATCATTATTATTAATATTATTATTATTATTGTTATTATTATTATTTATTATTATTAATATTATTACTACTATTATTATCAGTATTATTATTATTACTATCATTGATATTATAATTGTTATTCTTGATATAATTATCATTATTATAATTATTCTTATTCTGCCTCGATCTGATCTTCCCCCCTCGCTCGCCGCCGAACCGCAGGAGGGGGTCCGCAGCAGGGCGCCCTGGGCGCCCGCGGCCTGCGGCCCAGGCGCCCCCTCGGCGGCGGGGGTCGCCGCCTCAGAGGGCCCGGCGCCGCCGGCCGGCCGGCGCCGCGGGCGCACCCTCGGGGGGAGCGCAGCGACGAGGGCGGCGACGACGACGACGGCAGACGACAGACGACAGACCACGACGACAGCCGACGGCGCCGACAGCCGACGACGGCGACGACGGCGACGACGACGACGACGCCGAAGACGACAGACGACGACGCCGACGACGACAGACGAAGACGACAGACGACGACGCCGACAACGACAGACGACAGACGACGACGCCGACGACGAGGACGGAGGAGAGCAACGACGAGATACGGAGATGTCAGCAACAGTGCAGGCAGCCAAGCTGGGATGAGCACACAACCATTGCACAGTCTGCGAGGAGAAGGATCTAGCATGGACCTAGCACTCCAACGAGTCAGAAGACAGCGAACCGACGAAAGCTCGAGGACGACGTCGACGACGATGGGGAGGGAGAGGAGGGAGCGGGGAAGGAGGGCAACTTCTCCACCCCTTCCTCATCACTTGTGGCTCCGACAAGTGACAGCCCTTCCACGAAATCCGGCGGATCGCAGCTTCGAAGCTCCGCAGGACACAGCCTGGTCGTGCCGCCGGCACACGCCCCAGTCATTTTTTGCCTGAACGGCAACCGCCAACACCGGTCCGAAAAGGGTCGTGGGCCTACCTTGCGACTCGTCGCACCGCGCGGCAGCATCCGCATCCACAGCTCCAGGAGGCCCGGCCCGCGGCCCCTCGGGCGCGGCGAGCGGTGGACACAGACGTGTGCCCGCCCACACGGGCGGCGGGAAGATGTCCACATGTCACATCCACCACTCCTCGGGGCAAGATCAGTCAGCCTCGAATCGGGGCATCGGATCACATCGACACGAACGTCGGGTCGGGCTGCAGCCGCACGGAGCGCACACCGAATCGCATAGTCTGCGCCAGGATGCACAACAGCGCCATGCAAGCATCAGGTCGGGCGTGTCCCCCCACAGGCGGAATTTGGAAGAAAACAAAGAAATAGTCAACAAATGCATCGCAAAAACCCAACATACGCAAAAAAAAGTCCCCTGACTATGTTTCACTACTTTAAATCATATTCCTTCTGTAGAGGGACAGGCCCGATTGAATGCAAGCATCGAGTCGCATTTGACCGTCGAGACCTGGTAATCACTATCGAATCAGATCGGACCGGTCGGCTGGACATGGGCCCTGCCTGGCCCCGCGGCACGACTCTGAAGACGCAGATGCGGATGTACTACTGGCGGTGGATATTCCTCCACAGCCTCAAATCGCCTGCTCGGCGTGGACAAACCGCACACCCTGGCCCTCGCCCTGATGTAGCCGGCCGCCCGTGCGGAAAAAATGGCAGCGTGGACGCCGTGCGAACTCCGACACCTCTTACGGGGGCGGAGCATCTAACAGTGCTGCCGAAGCTGCCAGGGCCCGGCCCCGACGCGCACGGCGCCCAGACTCGCACAGGCTGTAGTCGCCCGGCCTGCGCGGCCAGCACCCGCGGGAGCACAGCTAAACACAGCGGGCGCCAGTAGTAATCCGCCGACCCCCGTTTGCCTGGGCTGGAAAGTTAGGAGGCAACTACTGGGAGGCCTTCGTCGGAAAGACTACGGAGGATTACGCCCCATTGGGGGGGCTGTTACGCCGGAGTGGGCCTCGGATTAAGCGGGAATAAGCCGGATTGAGCAGGATTAAACGGGATTAAGCCGAACTCAGCGGGATTACGCCAGATTCAGCCGCATTTTAGACCAGGACAAAATCAGAATTTGACCTCCCAGGAGATTCATCCGGAAAAAAAAGGCGTGTGAGATGACTGGCTGTCACACCTCCCGGAGTGAAGACAAAGGCCCCCGGGAGCCATGACAGGGCTCCAAGAAACCGCCCCCTGGGCCTCCGCGAGGCCCCCGAGAAGCCCCGCAGCAGACGCGGAAGGATAGGAGGACGCATCTAGAGGAAAAACAAGTTATGCACATGCACCGATTCTGGCCAGGCCCATCCTGAGGCCGGGATCGGTGCATACGCCCTCCTACCTGGGTCAGGAAGGCATATGCACCGATTCTGGGCCCAGGATGGGCCTGGCCTGGCCAGGACTGGTGCAATTGCACAGTGCTCTTCGCCCGAGCACCAGCTGCAACCCTGCACGCAGGCAGCACGACGGGCAGTGTCAGACCACGCGCACAGCGCCAGCAGCCGCACGCCTCCTCTCCTGGGGGCTGGCGGGCTGGCGCAAGCCCACTGGGTAAATGGTACCGCGCAGGCGAGCAGACTTCTTTGTACATCCTAAACGTGCAGCCCCGCGCGCACACGGGGCCGCCCGTGGAGCCTCCCTCGCACACGGAGCACGCGCCCATCACGCCGAGGGCTTGCGCGCCACGATGAGCCTCAGGGACGCGTCCTCCGCCGTCTTCCACGTCGCCTTGGCGGGCCACGACTCCTGTCGCAGAAGCACAGCAAACTACATAACGCATGCGGTCGCGGCGGCCCCGGCGACACGCTGTGCACTGCTCCGCAGGGCGGGAGGCGGGGGAGAGCTGGGGACGTTGACGCTCGGGCGCGAGGACGTGGTAGCGTGCCGCGCAGAGATGTGGTGGGCCAAATCCAGCAGCCGTGGCACGCTATCCCAAACTCCTCATCGTGCTGAAATTAGGTCGGGCATGATCTGCGACAGGCGGAGACTGTAAGACGAATGAAAGGCAGTTGAACAAAGCTCAAAAACAATCAACAGAACACGAAACATCGTGAACCCTACTCGATCTCACTATGCTTGAACATTCCTCCTGTAGAGGGACCTGCCCGACGCAATGCTTGAAGCCGGGCACGTCAACGAATCAATGTGAGCTCCACACAAATATTTCGGATCGGAGGTGCACCCCTCTCGCTGGCACGCCCCTGGCGCGCCAGTGGCAGCGCCAGGGACGCCGCCAGGGGCCAACCTGGAGCAGAAGCGAGAACTCGGCGAGGAGCCCCGAACGTTCGAGCTTGCGCAGACATTTCGTGTTCGTCTGTCGGCTCCACCTTCCTTTCCTCCCCTCCGCCTCCTCCTCAATTAGGAGTCGAGCGAGGGGGAGGCAGTGAGAAGGAGAAGGCCTTCTCAGAAGGCGGCGGGACGCCTCAGGAACCCTCGCGCCTGCTCTGGGAAATGTTCCGCGCCTTCGGGGAAGGCTTAATAAGAGTCTGCTCACAAGGCCGGGAGACTTCCGAAGCTTCTGGGAAGGCCCGCCCTTTCTGATTTCCCCCTCGGGCTCGCCGCCGACCAATCCCTGAACCGCGCCGGGCAAAACTCCCGAGGGCGGAGGAGGACCCAGCCAGCCGGTCCTCCACCACCTCCAGCCCGGCTTCCCGCATGGCCTCGGGCATGTCGATCTCGAGGTAGTCGTCGAAGTACGGCTCGTTCTCCATGGCAATCCTGGGGTGGGGAAGTCAGCAGCATCCCGCCCTGCGAGAGACGCAGCATTTCCAGCCTCGGAAATGCCAGGAGGCAGTACGCTGCTCCTCGAAAACAGCGGCTTCCTTCTCCTCCTCCATCCTCCTAGTTTCATCCTTCCTCCTTTCGCAGTCTCCATCCTCACTCTGCACCCTCCCGTTCCTCTGCTCATCCTCCTCCACCTCGTCCACCCCATACCTTCTTCTCCTCCTCATCCTCCTCCAGCTCCTCCTTTTCCTGGGCCCCGCCCCCCATCAACCCTCGAACAAGGCGCAGCGCCGGTCTCCTGGTCACCAGCGCGGCGACCATGTTGTCCCGCAGAATCTGGACAGGATTGAGGTCCATGAAGCCAACGACTCCGCCTGCGGGTGGTGCGCAGGAGGGAGAGCAGGACGACGGGGGCGCCCTTCTGCCACACTGGGGCCTCCAGGGGCGCCCTCGTTTGGCCTGCTGTGCAGGCAACGTGCCCTGAAGCAGACGAGCCCTGGCAGCCCATGGCGACGTGGGCGTATCCGCATCGACCACCTGGGGAGCCGACCTCCTGCGGCCACCGAGGTTGGTGGACATGGATCTGTGTCGGCCCTGTGGGGGCCAGAGTAGCCCCACGTCCACCGCCTGCCGAAGTCCCGAATTCCATCGATCCTCCCCCCCGCGGGTGGCCATGAATACACCCCCGCCTCGGACCCGTAGCCTTCGCGTCCCGGACCAGCGTTTCATTCTGAGCCGTGTTTCGACGGCGGTCCCGGGGCCCCGGGAGGGCCCGAGAGCTGGCGGCGCGCACAAGGGGGTGGAGGGAGGGGGGAGGGCTTCTTAGGAGCAGGCGTGCTTCTCAGAAGCCCTCCCCCCTCCCCCTCACCCCCCCTCTGCGCGTGGCTGAGAGAGCCTGGAAACGACGAGTTATCCCTGATCGCCTGCCCTCAGGAAGTCTTTCCTTCCTCCTTCCTGGCGCCGCGACCACGGCTGCACGCAGCTCGAACGGCTGGTCGGGAGAGCGCCAGGCACGAGATCCCAGGGATCTGCTCCGAGATGGAACGGAGCGGCCTTCCGAAAGGCAGGAGGCCCGTCAGAAATGGCCCGGCCCTTGTTTGAGGCCCCAGACTTCCTCGCGCTGTGAAAGAAACACGACGGGAGGTGTTGCACTGTTTTCGGCCTCCTGGGGCCCTCACCGGGCCTCGGGACCGTCAGAAAATGACTCAGGATGAAAAACCGGTCCCAGGGAAGGGGTCCAGACCTCTGGGGGTCGACGTTGTGAAAAAATCACGACGTCGGGGGCCTGGGGCCCACGCGCACTCTGGGTGTCGCGTCGGTGCTGTTGGTTTGTTGGTTGTTCTCGTCGTCACAACGAAACGCTGAAGCAACAGAAGCAGTGGCGAAGATGCCCGTTACCCTGGGCCGCCCCTCCCTCCTCCTCCTCCTCCTCCTCCTCCTCCTCCTCCTTCTCCTCCTCCTCCTCCTCCTCCTCCTTTCCTCCTCCTTCTCCTCCTCCTCCTTCTCCTCCGCCTTCTCCTCCTCCTCCTGGTGCCCTGACGCTCCGCGAAGGCGTCCCGCGGCCGAGCAGTGTGAACTTTTTACCACCGCAGAAGGCCCGGTGCAGAGCGTGGCAGGCCGTCTGCGGTGCCCCCCCCCCCCCCAACCCAACCCGACTCCCCCTCGGCAACGCCCAGCGCTGCCGCCAGAGGATACGCAGCCGGCTCCAGGAGATATGTTCGGAGGCAACTGCTGGGAGGCCTTCGCAGGAAGGATTAAGGATGATTAAGTCCCATCGGGGGGGCGGAATGGCCTCGGATTAAGCGGGATTAAGCGGAATTAAGCCGGATATCGGACCAGGACAACATCAGAGTTTGACCTCGCATGAGCTGTATCCTCAAGGGACCTTGCCTGTCCCACTGCGGCCCCGTCCGCGTCGAAGCCACCTCGGACGCGTCGGATCCGTGCCGCATCCGTGTCGAACCCGCGTCAGATCCACGCAAACCCCGCGTCGAGTCCGCACCGAGCCTGCGTCGGGCACGAGAGCAGACAGCACAATTTTTTTGGGGGCGGGCGAGGCCCCCCGAAGATGCCACGCAGCAGGAGGTGCAGGGGGCCTTCTGCCTTCTCGGCAGGCGCAGGGAGGAGCGGCACCAGCACCACCGGCGCGAGGGGCCAGGGTGGGCCCTCCCGTGGAGGCGTGGCCTCCCCTCAGGAGGCAACTGCTGGGAGGTCTTCGTCGGAAGGGTGATAAGGAGGATGACGCCCCATCGGGGGGGCTGTTACGCCGGGGTGGGCCTCGGATGAAGCGGGAAGAAGCCGGATTGAGCAGGATTAAACAGGATTAAGCCCGATTCAGCGGGATTACGCCGGATTCAGCCGCATTTCGGACCAGGACAAAATCAGAATTTGACCTCCCAGGAAATTCATCCAGAAAGAAGGGCATGTGAGATTGAACGGGATGAAGCCAGATTAAACGGAATTGAGCCGGAGTAAGCCAGATGTCGGACCGGGGCAAAATCAGAATCTGACCTCCCAGGAGTTGCATCCGAACCTCCCTGCACCACGCGAGACGTCTCTGGCCTCGGGCTCGGACCAGCACCGTGCACCTCCTCGCTCGAGGTGCCCCCCGCCGGCGGTGGCGGTGCCGCTTCTGCCTCCTCTGACTGGCCAAAACAGGACCGAGGGGACCTAAATTAGGCGGGCCAGGAACATTAGGGATACAAAGGGTCTTTTTTTTTTGTCCCGCCGGTGTATCGAAACAGACCGCCCAGCACTAGTACCCCTGATGCGAAGACGGGGACCTCAGCGAGGCTACGTCTTCATCGTGTTCTTAGGGTCAGGGGTTCGTCTACCCTCAGTGATCCTCCGACCTCAGAACTTGGGCGTGCGCCAGCGGGTCCCGAGGCAAACGCGCCGCAGACCTGGGGCCGGCTTCCATGGCAAGCTCTCCGCCCCGGCTCGCACTCTGGCGGCCCTGGGGCGCGCGGAGGGCCCGAGTACGAACCCGTGCTCCTCCTGGACCCGTGAAACGCCGATTGCCCCGTGGCGAACGAGGCCGCCGACCCCCCCTCGCAGAGGCGTGCCACAGGCTGTTGCCCGAGCAGAGGAGGCCACCACAAGGAGAAAAAGACCGCCACACGAACCCGTGTCCCTCCCGGACCCGTGAAGCGCCGCTTGCCCCGTGGCGAAGGAGGCCGCCGCCACCCCCCTCGCAGAAGGC
Organism: Prorocentrum cordatum; assembly: GCA_963575745.1. Taxonomy (NCBI): domain Eukaryota; class Dinophyceae; order Prorocentrales; family Prorocentraceae; genus Prorocentrum; species Prorocentrum cordatum. The sequence continues at coordinate 99,411 of CAUYUJ010016777.1, read as the reverse complement.
GCGGCACACAGATGGTCTCCGAGCAGAGAGGGGGTCGGAGGAACGCCCCGCCTATCGCCCGATGCAGCGGCGACGCGTCGGCACGAAGCGATCCCGGGCTCCAACATCGAGCCGCAGCGGCGACGCGTCGCCGAGACGGCGCGATCCTCCGACGCCCTCTGCTCTGAAGTCGGGCCTGTCCCCCTACAGGGGGATTTTCGACGAACAAAAATAGCCCAATGATAGTCCAAAAATAGTCGGGGGACTAGTTTTGGACTATGTTTTGATATTTGTGGGGTATTTGGGTTTTTTTTTATTGTTCGTCGAAAATCCCCCTGTAGGGGGACAGGCCCGACTTCACTGTGCTCGGATCCCATGTGAGAGGCCTGAAACTAAACTGTTTGCCTCATGGCAAACAAGGTTCCACCTCCTGGTTGTCGGGCCATGCCACAAGGGACGGTCGGGCCCCCCCCCGAACGCTCTCGGCGAGGCGCAGCTGCTGGAGAGCAGCCCCGAGGTGGAATTGAACAGGGTCCGCCCGTCCTGGCGTTCTTATAAACCTATGAACAAATATTTTGAGAACGCAGAGCTGTTCTAAGAACAAAAGCGATGTTCTGGACCATGAACCCGAAGTGTTAAAACAAAACAGACTCTGCCGGGAAGGTGCTAAGAACAGTTCGTGTAGACCACAAAAAGTTCTTCGCACATTCTTTCGTGGCCCTGTAGGCGAACCAAGACGCTTCGCCACTGCTTGACTGAAGAGCCACCGTGAACCCACGACAACGTTCGAAAATATCGAACCTCGAACCTTCGCCCCCACCATAACGTCGCCCGCGACGCTCACTTCATTGCGAGGACGCCCCCCTCCTGCCAGCGCCCCTGTTCAGGGGTCAGCAGAAGAAGTCGGCCCCTGGACCTCTCTCCTGGGCGAATTCTGACTATCATTTCGGGGCGGATCCAGCCGTGGTCACAAGGGCGCTCCAGGACGATCGGAAACTTCGGACAACAAAAAAAACAAGCCTCGAAGCTCGATCCTCGCTCCCCCGGCTTCTGCCATCGTGCTGCCTTGCCTCCCCCCCCCCTCAGGAAGGACTATATACGCCCAGACGGCGTCAGCCCAGACGGAGGTCAAGCACGCCGTATAGACATACTCCGCATGGGCTTGGCATCCGATGCGGAGAGGCAAACGCCCAGACGGAGCGAGCGCAGACGGAGACCGAGCACCCCGTGTGGATCTGCTCTGCACGGACTCAGCACCCTAGTCATCAGGAGAGGCCGAGTCCAGGCGGAGTAGGCCCAGACGGATGCCGAGTGGCAGTGGAGGGGGTGACCTCACTCGGGGGGTTATAAGAGCTCGCTCGCTCGCTCGGCCGTGCATCCGGTGGGGCGCGCTGGCAAACTCTGGTTGCGACGTTGGCAACCGAACGGAAAACATGAACTGAAAGTGTAGAATGAGTGCTGCAAAACTAAGAAGGGGGAGGGGAAGGAGGAAGGCGAGATTGCCTCAGACCGTACACTGAAGAAGCCCACTGCTGTCGAGGCCGGCCTCGTCGTCGATGTAGCGCACAACACTTTGGTGACCCATCTGGCTCGCATACAACTTGTCGCACCAAGGAGGGATGCCCACTTCTGGAAATCTTGAGGTACGCCTTCTCACGCCTGTCCAGAAGAACATCCGACAGATGTTTCGCGCCAGCTCTCTTCAGAATGTCTGCGTTGCTAACTCTCGAGATGAACGAAGGAGGTACGCCGACAATGCGTCGTAGACACCTGCAGTGGAAAGCATCAAGGCGCGCCCTGTCTGCTTTCAGTAACCAAACTGAGTCCAATGAGCAGAGCAGCTTGCTCACCGCACAGCTTGTGTAAATACTGTGCTTTCGCCGTTTTCCAATCGAGGCGTGGCTCCAGAGCTTATCCAACTGCTTGAACATCTTTGTACATTCCCCTAGTCTCCGTGTCAGTTCCGTGGCAACTTTCCCGTCTCAGGTAATCAGTCCTCCTAGGTAAACAGCTTCGCGGACGGACTTGATTGCGCTCCCGTCTGGTCGTGATATTACGTTGCGTGTTGATAGTTGCATGTGTAAAGATTTGTCCCAGTTCAGTTCCAAGCCGTATTTGTTACCTTCTGTAATAATGGCCAAGAGCATATCTTCCATATTTTGCTTGTGACGCGAAAGTAGAAATGCATCGTCGGCGTAAAGGATATCGCGAGTCACGACATATGCCGGATCTTCTTGTAGATCGAGTTGGTCAAAAGCATCATACAGCATCACGCTCTGTACGACGATGAACAAGTGTGGTGATAAAGGGCACCCTTGTGCTATGCCCGCCCGCTGTTGTCTCTCAGTGGAAGAGCCTGTATGGTTCAATATAGTGAAATATCTCGCCTCATAAATTGATCTGATCATGGCCACCATATCTGCTGCAATACCAAAACGACCCAAAGCGTCGCACATGCAGTCTGGTTTGATCCTGTCGAATGCTTTGGCCCAGTCCAACATTACAAGAGTTATACCACCATTTTTGTCCTGGTACGCTGCATCGATGATGCGCCGGACCAGCATGGGCGCATCTTGAGTGCCCCTCCCTGGTCTGAAGCCGTACTGAGAATTTCGTAGTCGACGCTCCGCTCCGCCGTGTAGAAGCCTTCGGCGCAGTAGTGCTGCCAGAACTTTGTAACCCACTGGAAGTAAGGATATGGGCCTGTAGTTCGCCGGCAAAAGAACATTCCCCTTTTTGAATAGTAGTATCACATTCGCGCGTTTCCAAATTTCTGGAATGGCCTTTTGCTCCCAACACTTCTGACACATGTCGAGCAAAACGCCGCACGCGGTTGTATAAAATACCAGCACTTTCCAAAAAATCCGGAGGTATATCATCTGCGTCAGCGGCTTTTGCTTTCTTCAGCTTCTGAAGTGCAGCTTGAAGTTCTTCCATCGTGAAAGCGCCGGCGTTGACAGGAAAAGCGCTGCCCAAAAGCGCATGGTGATTCGGTCGTGTCTCTGGGAATTTGTACTCCCACTGCACGCGTTCAAAATAATATGCCAGTACGTCTGCTCTATCAGATGTGTCCGCCACGGCCCCGTCAGGTCGCTGTATTGTTGCGTGCTGCGTCTTTTTGGGTTGGAGCAAATGTCGGACAGCATCCCAATTTCCCGTCGCGGTAAGCTGATCCAGCCAGACTTCTTTATCTGTTTTGGCACTCTTGTGGATTTGTTTGTTCAACTTCTGCTCGTTCTCGTAGTCCCCGGCTCGACGGCAAGCATTCCGTTCTGCAATGAGTCCCAAAGTACCCTGACTCGTCCAAGGGCGCTTCGCCCGGATCACCTGGGCAGGCAATGCTGCAGCAGCCTGGAAAAAAGCATGCTGCAGATTCTTTGAGGCGGTTTCCAGGTCGGCCGTCTGTTCTTGCTGCATGACTGCGTTGATGAACTCCCCCGCAAATCCTCGCTGAATTTCTGAATCAGCTAAGGCTGCGTTGTCGAACGATTGCTTCTGCTCTCTGTACCGTTTCGAACTCGATGTTCAGCTCAACAATAAGAAGAAAACGTCGGCTGTTTACGGCGTCGGACCGGCTGCTCCAACAGTCGGAGATCGTGTCCAGCAAAGTTTGATGACACAATATGTGATCAATTGGAGAGTAAGTGGAAATCGAGATATCATCATCCATTGGGTTGATGCCCGCGCTCCGGCACGTGATTTTCAGCGAATCGGGATGGTCATGGAAAGTGTTCGCAATTGCCAGGTCGTGCGCCACACACGTTTCCAAGAGTAGTTGTCGATTTGACGCCTGTGCCATGTAATTCCCATTCTGCTGCGCGCCGTGCACGCCAGAGGAGTTCCGAGGAGCGGCATCGAAGACATGAGGCCCAACAAAATGTTTTTCCCCAGCGCCTTGTCGCAGTAGCTTCGCATTGAAATCACCAAATACCAGAGTTGTGCTATGTGCAGTGGTAGCCCGGATAACCTTCTGCAGCTCGTGGTGGAAAGATTGTCGCGTCTCGTAGTCGTGGCCGCTGTGAGGCGCATAAGCTGTAACCAAAGTCAGCATCCCACCTCTGATTCGCACTCGGAGAGAAGCTAACCTGTCAGAGCACGCTTTGAAAGCGACCGTAGCTGCCAGGATGTTCGGGCTGACCAAAAAGCCAACTCCAGCATAGGTACGTGCATCCACGTTCAAACTGCCAGAAAGAAATATCTTAAAACCATCTCTCATATAGTACTCTGCCCCGTGCAAATGTGTTTCTTGAACACAAAGAACATCGAGGCTACGTTCAACCAAGTGCTGGATGAGCTCGTCTATCTTGATTGCAGAGTCCCCGCGGAGGCCTTCTACGTTCCACGCGCCGATTCGCTCAATCCGGCAAGGCGCGCAGAGCTGGCGGCGCGTATCCCAACCCAGCGATTGGAGAGCCCGTGGAGACAAACGCTCCAAGATTGGGGAAGACGCCGAAACGTGATTTGCACATTGATCCGGCAATTGTGGAGAAAGTCTCGACGATGTCGGCGTTGAAGTGCTTGGTGAAACAGGCCTGTCAGATGCAGCATTGCCCTGGCCTGGCCGAGCGGGCGCGGTGGGAGGCAGAGAAGGTGGAGAAGCGGCCATGGTAGATGATGTTGTATGTCGTTCGTCTTCGGTGCCGATGCCGTCGTCAACGTGGACGTGTACACATGCTGACGGGACTCGCTGGCAAGGAAATGACGAAGAAGAATTCGGTCTCGAAGGTGGCGTGAATGAAGCTGCTGAGGAACAGGTATCTTTGCCCTCTCCCACAGAAGCCGTGACGGAGGTAACCAAAGGAGTCGGTGGGACAGATCTGTGGTCATCGTCCTGCCAGGTCGGAGTCCTCAGAGCTGGTATGCAAGAAAATGATGTAGAAGAAGCCGGGGGAGTACATGACTATGAAGATAAAAGGAAGCGAGGTATGCTCGTGATATTGCGGCCTGGTAGCTTTGCCCACGCCTGCTGTAGAACATGAGCTCGATTCCGTAGGTATGAGCATGTCGGTAACTTTGCCCAGCATGCATCCAACACAATCCGGCTCAAGCGAAAAAGTATGAGGTGGTCCATCTCCAACGGCTCCGGTGTCAAGTCGAACCAGCCCTGACACCGACCCTGTTTCCTACTTGCCTTTACCTTTTGCCGAGCCCTTCATACCCCCGGCAGCTCTTTGCAGGATCGATGTATTTTTGCTGATCAGCTCAACTAGCTTGGGATGCCTCTGAAGTTCCTCCCAAACTTCCCATTCAGAACACCATTTTAGTGCAAGTTCGGATCCATGCACGGATACAGTAACTGCAATATCGCCTCCCACATTCACGGTGTACGGCAACTCATCAGGGGAAACATTGATCCTGTAATCGTTATGCAAATCTTCCTTCAACAAATATTTCAAGCCGAAACAAATGTTCCGCGCCGCACGTACCCCTGGGGGCCGGTCCTCCGTAACCCAGATCTTGGTACCTGCGTGAGCCGCCCCGGACTTGCGCAGCACATTGACGGCCAGGTCGCGGTCGTCCTCGCCGTTGAATTCCAGGAACAAAAGATTACGGAATTCCCCCTTTGAGTAAACATCTCGTATGGTCGGCGCCTTGAGCTCGTCCAAAGTATTTTGCAACCGTGTTGAAGCTGCGGAGAAGGAGTCAAACCCAGGGTTATAAGAGAATGGCCCGAAAAAGGGGCCCTTTGGGGCCGGCTCTGAACCCCTCATCTGGGCCCCCCCCCTTCCCACCCGCCTGAATAGTAGAAGAAAGAGCCGTATCAATACAAACTTTTGGCGCTCCGCGCGGAGTTCTTGGATCCGCGCTGGACCGCCCCTCCCTGGCGAGCGGAGCCCGCCAGGGGCGGCGCCGGGGGCGCCGCCCAGGGGGGCCCAGCGCGGATCCAAGAAATCCGCCCGGAGCGCCAAAAGACCGAATCCACCGAAGTTCGCAGCGCGGGACCGGCTTTTCATACTGAGTCGTCGCTCGGCGGTCCCGAGGCCCGGCGAGAAACCGAACATAGCGAAAAACGTCCCGTCACATTTTTTTCACAACGCGAGGGGGTCTGGGGACTTCGCCTTGGAGGCGGAGGAGAAGGAGGAGGAGCTGAGAAGGAGGAGGAGGAGGAGGAGGAGGAGGAGGAGGATG
>CAUYUJ010016777.1:87500-93203 GCA_963575745.1 Prorocentrum cordatum | reverse complement strand
CAGTTCTGCTTCTTGCTGGTTACTGTAACTAGTTGATTGACCGCGCGCGGGGGGGGAGGCCCAAACGGTATTTTTAGCGTCTCCTGGGCGCGTTGTCTGAATTGCTGGGGGGGCTCGAAATCGACCCCCTCACGCAGATCCGCGGGGTCAGGGTCCAAAAACATAGGGGATTTGCCACATTTCTGAAATTCGGTGCCACCCCTCACGCAGATCCGCGGGGTCAGGGTCCAAAAACACAGGGGATTTGCCACATTTCTGAAATTCGGTGCCACCCCTCACGCAGATCCGCGGGGTCAGGGTCCAAAACCTGCTCTTCCATGGCCCATTCTCCGAGAGAGGGGGCCGGCGGCAGGGGGCGAAGCCCTTACGGATAGTTTTTATCTCTTTCTTTCTATATATATATATATATATATATAACCAAAAAAACAAAACAAAAAAAAACAACCTACCCAGACTATTTTGGGGCTATGTTTGAAATCTTCCCTGGTGGGCCTCCCCTTGGACAAGCCTCCCCAGGACTTTGGACAAGCCTCCCCAGGATTTGTTCCATAAGATACAGTACAGGCGGATTCTGGGAAAGAACAAGAAAGACACAGTCAGAAACTAGTCAACATAGCCGGGAATAGTCAAAAAAAAGCGTCTCCCGATTATTCTGGGACTGTGTTTGACATACTCCTCCTGCAGAGGGACATGCCCGACTCAAAACACGAAACGAACGTCTCCCATCTGCAGCGCTCGAGGCTCGAGGTGCGAGGCCTCCTCCGACGCTCGCTCCTCGCTTCTCGGGGGGGGCTTCCGGCCTCGGCGGGGGGGGGGGGCCTTCCAGCCCGCTGCGCCTCGCCGAGGGCAAGTCCGGAGAGAGGGCCCGAGAGCCACGCACCCTCGAAGCGGGAAGAACATCGCGACGCGGGGTCGTCGGCAGTTCTGTCCTGCCTCCATGGGGGCCCCCGCCTGCGCCCCGGGGGGGGCGTTAGAGGACGCCTCGGGAGGATCACGGCAGCACCCTGGGAAAGGGCGTCGAGACCTTCGGGGGCCCACGCGGCGACGAAGGTCACGACGTCCCCAGACCCCCGACGTCGGGATTTTTTTTCAAACCGGTGACCCCCAGAGGAGGTCTCGACCCATTCCCCGGGACCGCTGCTTCGTCCTGAGACATTGTTTGACGGCCCCGAGGCCCGGTGAGGGTCCCGAGAGGCCGAACACAGAGAAAAACCTCCAGTCATGACGTTCGACGGAAGAACACCTTTTTCGTCGGTGGCCAGGCAGAGGCAGTCCGCACCAGCGTGAGGCTAAATAATCGAGGCAACCGAAATGCGAATTGTCTGGCGTGCAAGAGGAAGGAAACCAAAACGAGGGCGGCCGCGCGAGGGGAGGAGGGGGGGAGCGTAGTACACGCTCGGGAGGAACACAGCAGCCCTGGTAGAGGGGGTCGAGACCTTCAGGGGCCCACGCGGCGACGAAAATCACGACGTCCCCATACCCCCGACGTCGTGTTCTTTTCAGATCGTCGACCCCCAGAGGTCTCGACCCATTCCCGCGGGACCGCTTCTTCGTCCTGGGTCGTTTTTGTTGACGGACCCGAGGCCCAGGAAGGGCCCCGGGCTGCCGGCAAGAAAGAAACACATCCCGTCGTGATCTCGCCATGACCCGAGGGCGGGTCTGAGGCCCTTCTCCTCCTCCGGAAGCTCCAGTCGTCCAAGGGCCGGCGTCTTTTGGACGGCCCCGAGCCCCGGCAAAGGGCCCCGAGAGGCCGAACATAGAGAGCGAGACACCTCCCGCGGGTGCACGGTTTCCCCCGGGGCCGTAGGCGACCCGAGGAGGAGGAGGAGGAGGAGGAGGAGGAGGAGAAGGAGGAGATGGAGGAGGAGGGGGGGGATGAGACGGAGGAGGAGGAGGAGGAGGTGGAGGAGGAGGAGGAGGAGGGAGGAGGAGGAGCACGGGTCGCCTAAGCCCTTCGGAGAAACCCTCCACCCGCGGGGCCGTCGGGGATCCTGGGGCGCCACATCGGCCAATTCATGGCCTGCTCGCCTCGGGATATGCCTCCCCGGCACCTCCGCGCCCCGCCTAGAGGGAGAGAGAGCATGGAAGCTCGGACATGGGCACCAGCACCAACACCAGGGGCTGCCTCCGCGGGAGGGAGGCGACCCTGGATTTGGGTGCTCTCCGCGACCCGCCGAGAGAGAGCATGGAAGCTTGGACATGGGCACCAGCACCAACACCAAGGGTTGCCTCCACGGGAGGGAGGTGACCCTGGATCTGGGTGCTGGTGGTAGTGCTCCGGCCACCTGGAAAGCCCGAGTCTTGCCACCATCACCGAGACCGGGATCATCTTCCCCTGGTGGAAGCACACCGCCGCTATTGGTGTTGGTGTCGACCTCCATAGGCCTCCAAGAGAGAGCGCTCGCCGGTGGTGCTCTCGAGTCGCCGGGAGGGGTCCCCCACCAGCGCAGCCGACCCCTCGAGGGGGCGGGCCCCTCCGCTGGCCCCCCCATGGGGCTCCCCCCGAGGCGAGGGCAGCCGGGCATATAGGGAGCGAAGAATGACACAAGCATCAAAACTCCGAAGGAATGCCCCAACACCTCTTCGACCCTAACGAGTTTTTGTGCTCGTTCCCCAAAGGAATGCCCCAGCAACTCCTCGATCCTCCACCCCCCTCTCCTCCTCAAGGCCCTCGAGGCCACCCTCTCCTCCTCGAGGCCCAGGACCCCCGAGGCGAGGGCAGCCAGGCATGTAGGGGAACGAAGGACGACACAAGCATAAAACAACTCGGAAGGAATGCACCAACGTCTCTTCGACCCTCACGAGTTTTTGTGTTTATGCTATTCCTCGCTCCCCAAAGGAATGCCTCAGCACCTCCTCGAGGCCCTCCTCCTCCTCCTCCTCCTCCTCCTCCTCCTCCTCCAAGGAGGAGCTGGCGCCCCGCCCAGTGGTGTGACGGAGGAGAAGGAGGACGAGAAGGAGGAGAAGGAGGAGGAGGAGGAGGAGGAGGAGGAGGAGGAGGAGACCCCCCGCGGCGCTTCCCGAAACGGCGCGCCTGCTCCATCGCCACTGCCCGCCAGGGCGAGATGTGCGCGGGCCCCACCAGGGGCGGCCGCCGGGGACGGCCCCGCACAAGCAGGGAGAGCGCACGGAGAGGCTGCCGATTTTGAGCGGAGGAGCGGAGGCGCGGGAGTGGGGAGGGGAGGAAGGGAGGGGAGGAGGGAAGAGGAGGGAGGAGGGCGAGGAGAGCGGGACGGGGAGGAGAGGGGGGAGGAAAGACAAGCAGAGAGACGAGGGGGGGAGGAGGTGGAGGAGGAGAGGAGGAGGGGGAGGAGGAGGTGGAGGGGGAGGGCGAGGGGGATGAGGAGGAGGAGGAGGAGGAGGGAGAGGAGGAGGAGGGGAGGAGGAGGTAGGAGGAGGAGGAGGAAGAAGGAAGATGAGGAGGGCAGGAGGAGGAGGAGGAGGAGAGAGGAGGAGGAGGAGGAGGGGAAAGGAGGAGGAGGAGGAGGCGGAGGAGTAGGAGCGATTACTATAAGGGCGGGGATATGCACGAGGAGGCGATCCTCAGACGACCCGCCCCCCCCCCGGAACTGCACTGGGTCCCCCGCCGCAGTCGGCGGCGAGGGTCCTCCCCCGCCCCAACCACTGGGAGGAAGGAACCAATGGAGGGCTACTCGGCCCGATGGAGTGGCGACTGGGCTGGATTGGGCGGGACTGAACTCGGGACTCATCCGAATGAAGCCAGGGTTAGGAGGCAACTACTGGGAGGTGTTCGTCGGAAGGACGAAGGAGGATTAAGGCCTATTGGGGTCTGTTACGCCAGATTGGGCCTCGGATCAATTGAGCGGGAATTAAGCGGGATCTAGTGGGATTAAGCTAGAGTGCGCGGCATTCAGCCGAATTAAGCTGGATTTCGTACCAGGGCAAAATCAAACTTTGACATCCCAGGAGTTCCATCCGAACGGGAGTCAGCCAGACTGCACGGGTGTATGTCGGATCAGGCCAGGTTTCGATCACAGATGTACCAGCGCCGACGCTGAATGTAACCGCTGAGGAAACGCATCCTGACCAACGATCCCAGACACTCGACGCCATGGCTGCTTCACAACGTGGACCGTACAAGGTCTCGTTCAGATCCCCGGGACAGGCTTGTAATCCCGAGTCTAGGGCCCAGGGAGGCCAACCGTTACCTAAAACCTCCAATCATGACCTCTTCACATCTCGACGGGGTTTGGTTGTGGGTCCCAACTCGGTTCTCCGGCGGCCGTTCGGGGACCCCCGGAACGCTCTCGGCGAGGCGCAGCTGCTGGAACTCCCTCCGAGGAAGGAAGAACTTCGGGACCTAACGCCAACGCTCGAAAACCTTGAACTCCCAAGATGGCCGACCACTTACAAGTCGTGATCTTATGCACCGACGCGAATCCTCTCGCAACTCATGGGAGCCTCCCATTCCATCTTGTCGACTCTTGCAAGTCGGCGCTAATCGATGCTGAGTCAACGCTAATCGCCGCTACACCGACGCTACGCGACGCTCATCGATGCACATCGACGCTGAACCGACGCTACCCCATCGTCTCCCAGGCGCTAGATCGACGCTACTCGACACGCGAAAGACGGAATTGCGAGGGCTCTGGGCGCCCCCCCCCGCGCGCGCCGGCCGAGCGCGGCGCCCGCCTCGTCTATAGGGGCGGCGGCGCTGGGGGCTGCCTGGGCCGCGGCGGCGGCCCGCAGGGCGGCCTGCGCGCCACGCGCGTCGCAGGTCGCGCGCGTCGCAGGTCGTGCGCGTCGCAGGTCTTCGGTCGGGCATGTCCTCTTTCGGGCGGGGTGTGGAAGAAGGAGAACTAGTCAAGGCGTGCCCCCAAATAGTTTTAAGCATCGTCGAAGGAACGCCCGCAGACTAATGTGCTTCTATCCTTGAAGAGTCCTCCTGTAGGAAGACATGCCCGACTTGACGCAGGTCGCGCGCCGGGGCGGGCGGGATCCGTCGGCGTCGGACGGGCACATCGGAGCGGACCGCAGTGCCAGTCGGATCGGGCCGCCCCGGCACGGAGTGGAAATAGAACACATCGGCTTCCCCCAAAAGATGCACAACGGCTTCATGCCAGCATCGGGCCGCGTAGGAGGGTCGAAACGTCGGAACCGAAGGAGGAGAAGGAGGAGCAGGAGGAGGAGGAGGAGGAGGAGGAGGAGGAGGAGGAGGAGGCGGAGGCGGAGAAGGCGGAGGAGAAGGAGGCGGAGGAGGAGGAGGAGGAGGAGGAGGAGGAGGAGGAGAAGAAGATCGAGCTCACCGACATCTGAATCAGATCGGGTCGATCGGATCGAAGCGCACCCTGTGGGGCGGGATGGGCCGAAGGCGCTCCGGGCCGGGGTCGTGGTCGTCGCCGTCCTCGTCGTCCTCGTCGTCCTCGCCCTCAGTGAAAAACGTCGTCGTCATCGTCCTCGCCGTCGTCCTCGCCCTCCTCATCCTCGTCCTCGTCCTCGTCCTCGTCCTCGTCCTCGTCGTCCCTGTCGTCGTCCTCGTCCCAGACGTGCTCGCGTCATCAAAACGAATTCGCGGCGGTGGTCGGCCGTGCTCGGCCCGTGGGGGGGGGTCCTCGCGCCAGTTCTCGGGAGAGTCAGGCAGTGGCTCGGGCTGGCAAACCTGCCCAGAGGAGGGTGTCGGTGCCTCTGGGGGGGCCCCGCATGGGAGAAGCAGGACGTCGCATCACGTGTGGTGTGGTGGTG
>CAUYUJ010016777.1:0-82500 GCA_963575745.1 Prorocentrum cordatum | reverse complement strand
CCCCTTAAGATTCAGATGAGAATCCAGTCGTAGAATTCTGCTGTTCTCGCAGTCGTAGTCGCACTCGCGATGACAGTCGCAGTGGCAACGGCAGTCGCAGTCACAGCCTCAGCCTCAGCCTGCCTCAGCCTCAGCCTCAGCCTGCCTCAGCCTCAGCCTGCCTCAGCCTCAGCCTCAGCCTGCTTCAGCCTCAGCCTCAGTCTGCCTTCAGCCTCGGCCTCAGCCTCAGCCTGCCTCAGCCTCAGCCTGCATCAGCCTCAGCCTCAGCCTCAGCCTGCCTCAGCATCAGCCTGCCTCAGCCTCAGCCTCAGCCTGCCTCAGCCTCAGCCTCAGCCTGCTTCAGCCTCAGCCTCAGTCTGCCTTCAGCCTCGGCCTCAGCCTCAGCCTGCCTCAGCCTCGGCCTGCATCAGCCTCAGCCTCAGCCTCAGCCTGCCTCAGCATCAGCCTCAGCCTGCCTCAGCCTCAGCCTCAGCCTGCCTCAGCCTCAGCCTCAGCTGCTTCAGCCTCAGCGTCTGCCTTCAGCCTCGGCCTCAGCCTCAGCCTGCCTCAGCCTCAGCCTGCATCAGCCTCAGCCTCAGCCTCAGCCTGCCTCAGCATCAGCCTGCCTCAGCCTCAGCCTCAGCCTGCCTCAGCCTCAGCCTCAGCCTGCTTCAGCCTCAGCCTCAGTCTGCCTTCAGCCTCGGCCTCAGCCTCAGCCTGCCTCAGCCTCAGCCTGCATCAGCCTCAGCCTCAGCCTCAGCCTGCCTCAGCATCAGCCTGCCTCACCCTCAGCCTCAGCCTGCCTCAGCCTCAGCCTCAGCCTGCTTCAGCCTCATCCTCAGTCTGCCTTCAGCCTCTGCCTCAGCCTCAGCCTGCCTCAGCCTCAGCCTGCCTCAGCCTCAGCATCAGCCTGCATCAGCATTCAAAATGTGGCCCGGGGATGGAGTTCTGGGAACTCGAAGAACACGAAGTGGCCTACAATTGGCTCCAGGCATTCAAAAATCATGCCCAGGAATGGAGTTGTGGGAACTCGAAGAGCACGAAGTGGCCTACAGTTGGCTCCGGGCATTCAAAATCATGCCCAGGAATGGAGTTCTGGGAACTCGAAGACCACGAAGTGGCCTACAGTTTGCTCTGGGCATTCAAAATCATGCCCAGGAATGGAGTTCTGGGAACTCGAAGAACACGAAGTGGCCTACAGTTGGCTCCGGGTATTCAAAATCATGCCCAGGAATGGAGTTCTGGGAACTCGAAGACCACGAAAAGCGTTACTGTTGGCTAAAAAAAATCCCCGGATTCGCGCGGCACTCCCCGGATTCCCGCGGCACCCGTCCGGCATCTGCCCAGACCCCCCTGGGGAGTCATGATGCTCTCTTTTGAGACCACTAGAAACCTATCAGTCTTCGCTGTTAGGCAAAAGCGCGCGACATACACAAAGCATACTCGCCAAATGCTAGACAAATACAGGAAAATTCGTCCCCATACTATTTTTTTGTTATTTTTGAATATTCCCTCAGTAGAGGGACAAGCCCGACTTAACAGTAGGTCCTCGCGGTCCTGGCCGTCGCTCAAGACGTGCGCTTCCGCTGCCGACCCGGCCGCTTCGCGCGCGTGCATCTGGAGCCCTACAGAGTGCTCCTATCGTTTTTGCAGCGAGTGTGCACCACTTTTGGCCAGAGAGGGCACGTCTGCGTGCTGTTGGCATGCTGTGGCATTCGAGCCCTCGCGCGACCGGGGAGGCAAAAGGGCAGATCAAAAACAGCAGAGTTCGAGCTGATGCGCGCGATCTCCGGGGAGCACCGGGGCGAGCCTCTTCCCGCTCACGCGATCGTTGGGGAGCTCGGAGGCGAGCCTCATTCCTTCTCCTCCTCAATGAATTTTCCCTCAAGCCCAATCAGCGGCGCCCAATATTTCAGAGGCCAGAGATACAGCCACCATTCCATACACCCTACATCTTTCGACGTTCCCTTGTGCTCGTGATGGCCATGTCTTCGCTTGCTTCTCCGTCGACCGTCGCAGATCGCCCAGGACCTCCTCGCGCACACACCCGCGCTCCAGGGACGCCTGTGGGGGTTGAGCGTGAGAGCATTCTGCGCAGGCGCTTGTTCAGCCCACTGAATGAGATGGACGATGTCGCTGGGGGCCCTGATGTGCACGCAATCTCGACTCCCACGACTCCGCAAGAGGCCCATCAACAAGCAGAAGTACCCGCACAACCAGCCCACAATGGTCAGCATACGCACCCGCCAACCCTGCAGCAGATAGCAAACATGTTCCGCTTGGAAATGCAACCGATCCGCGACACGATCACCAACCTCGAGCGGCGCTTCACGGAGATGAGCGTGACTATCGACACCAGGTTCGACACCTTGGGGGAGCACGTCGAAGACATCGACATGCGCCTGACAAATTAGGAGAACACTGTTGAGTCCATGCACGCACCAACATCGCCACTGAGTGCCAAGAGTGAAGTATGGGACCATATCAAGGCGTTGGAGGTTGAGGTTGGACAGCTCAAGGGGAAAACACCGATCCACAACACCAATGGGGCGAACAACCACAACACCAAAGAACTGACAGCGGTAATTGGCGGGCTACAGTCGTTGTCGGGGCTCGACGAGGCCCAGGAGTGGCTCAAAGACAAGCTCTGGGAGGCCTTCGCGACCCAGCCGGAGGACGTCTACGTGAAAGGCGAGTTCCGAGGCCTGATTTTTGCGAAGTTCTGGGACCAGGCCGACAAGGACAACGCACTGCAGAAGATCCGCAAAAAAGCCTTCAAAGAGGGCGGGAACACGGTCTGGGCGAAACCGGACAAAGCGCTACCAGAGAGGATCTTAAGTTCGTTCGTTTTTGGATCCAAGCGTATGCTGAAGGACTGGGGCTACGACAGCACCAGCGTCTGGGCCGACCCGGAGGAGGGCAAGGTATGGGTCGGCAGCGAAATCGCGCTGCAGGTGACCATCGACGGCGGCACGCTGAAGGTGGAGTACGGCCTGGGCTGGGAGGACTGGTTGACTGGAGCCGATTTCCCACAGTTCCCTGAGATGGTGCAGAATTTGCGTGAGAAATTGCAGAGGATCCCAGCCAAGGGGATCGGCAAAAACGGCCCCAAAGGGAAAGGAGGGAAGGGGCAGGAGTCCCATTAGGGACTTGCACGGCGCATCGGCTACGAGCACCCTGGCTCCAATTTTGGGCGTGGAAGCTTAGACGAAGCTTTACCGCGCAGGTCCGAGCCGGGCGTTTCACCACATGTTTCACAACCTTGCAGTAACCATCAACGCGATTACAACGTACCAGCTCTTGGCCATCATTTTGTTGAGCGGGCAGGGCGCGCAGGACATCTCAGAGACATACGGCGAAAGCGTCCCTGCAATGTCACGGCCGTTGCCTCCTGGAATGTGGAAGGCATGCGCTTGGACAGCGACTGCACCAAGTTAGATCAGCTTGTGCAGGCGATGGAGGAGAGAGGAATCGCAGTTCTATGCTTGCAAGAAGCACAGTTGTGTAATGCTCCTTTCTTTGACCATAGAGGGCATTTAGTTATTTTGTCAGGTGGCCCCGGGAATGTCCGCGAGCACGCAGGAGTGGGTTTCGTGGTTGCTCCTTCTGCCCGGCACGCTGTCCAGAGTTTCGTTCAAAAATCTAGCAGACTTGCTAGTCTAACGCTTCGAATCCCAGGCGGCTCCATGTCTATCATTACCGCGTACTGCCCTCAATCTGGTCTTGATTTTGATGTCCGTCACGACTTCCATAGCGATCTTCACAATTTGATTCTCCGTACCAAGCCTCATGGACCTTTGTACGCATTTGGTGACATGAATGCCCGTTTTGGTCCAGAGTGCGATCATGCAGACGTTGTCGGTCCATATGCCTGGGGGCCTACAGGTAACGCGGTCGATGCTCGCAGTAACCAGCACATGCTCGTCGAAGTTTGTACCGCTCTACACATGGTCCTTGCAAACACGTTCCTGGACAGGCCGGATGTTCAGAAAATGATCTACTACGACCTCTGGGCCACGCCTGTTTCGGAGCTCACACCGCAGAATTTCGCCGAGATCGACCACTTGATGGTGGAACGGAAGTGGCAGGACACGGTTCGAGAGGTCAGAGCGGATCGATCGATAGGTTTCTCATCGCACCATTTCCTCGTCATTGCTCGGCTCGCGGTGGAGATCCCGAAGACCTCCCCCAAGCCCATTCGGCACGCCTTGGATTTGGCATCGCTCAAGCAGAAGGACGTGCTGAAGCATTTCGTATCGGGATTTCTGCAGCATTGTGGCGACGACGAAAGTCTTCAGACAGAAACCGTTGATGAAATGGCTGCCAGGGTCGCTTCCGGCATGGCTACTGCGGCGGCTGCCTGTCTTACCCGGCGTCCAATGCAAGCAAATCGTCCTTGGATACGGCAGCCTACTTTGAATTTGATAGAACAACGCAACCAAGCCTGGGTAGCCGGCAATATTGATAGAGAAGTGTCGTTGTCGAGAGAGATCAAAGCCTCTGCGAAGAAAGATCGAGCAGCATGGCTGGACGACATGTTGTCAGCAGGTGACTGGAGAAGCCTGAGACAGTTCAAACGGAGAGGCTTCACGAGACAAGGGCGGCTCAGAGACGCGAGTGGGAATCTTGTCGGTAGTCATGAGCGCGCCGAAACCATGGCGAAGCATTACGCCACGGTGCAGTGGAAACCGCCGCCGCTTGGCAGAGCTCTTCCACACGGTGGCAAACTTGGCCCTGTGCTTCCTCTGCAGGCCGGCGACTTCTCCAGCGAGGAGCTGGCAACAGTGTTGACACAGATGCGGGCAGGGAGAGCAGCTGGACCAGACGGCATCCCCCCCGACCTCTGGAAAGCATTGCGGTCTGACGCAGACGCGTGCGATATTCTTCTCAATCTTTGTAATGTGTGCTGGAGAGAGAAGACCGTGCCGAAGCGCTGGAAGCATTTCAGTGTATCCACTGTGTTCAAAAAGGGGGACGTGTCTCTGCCAGAGAACTACCGCCCAATATCGCTGTTGTCTGTTGGTTACAAAGTCATCGCCGCCCTCATCTTGCGCCGCATGGCTCAGGGAGGAGTTGAGGAACGCTTGCGGCCAACGCAATTCGGTTTCAGACGACGCCGTGGGGCCAACGATGCGTATTTTCTTGTTCAGAGATTAATCGAGAAGGCATGGTCGACCAAGGACGGCTGCCTGTCCGTGCTGCTGCTTGATTGGTCCAAGGCTTTTGATCGAAGGGACGCGGCTGCATTGGTCGTCGCATTGTCCCGGTTTGGCATCCCGGACGATTATATCGATATCGTTGCAGATATTTACGACAACCGAACTTTTGACGTGCGCGATGCGCACGGGGAGTGTGGTATGTTCGACCAGCAATCTGGCATAGCGCAGGGGTGCCCGCTGAGTCCTTATCTGGTCATCATCATGTTGTCCGTTTTGCTGACAGACGTCGAAGAAGTGATGGTACGAGAATGTGGTCCACTCGGTGAGGGGAATACTTGCTTAGACGTTGCGTATGCAGACGACACCGCCTTGATATCTGATGACATCCCTCGTCTGCAGTTTTTCTTACGCACTCTTGTTCAACATGCGTGGAGGTACGGTCTAGAGCCCAACTGGGGGAAAACTGTGCATTTACAAGTTCGGCATGCAACGCCAGTGCTCACATCCACCGGGGACCCGGTCAACACGACCAGTTCAGCTTTATATCTTGGTGGCCTCTTGAACGTTGACTGTAACGCGGGCGCGTCTCTGGCGCGCAGACTGGGGGAGGCCAGGGGAGCCCTTGATAAGTTATGCCTGGTATGGGGGCACGCGAACATCAGTCGGAGCAGAAAGATCATGCTGTTCAACGCGTGCGTAATTTCCAAGCTCTCCTACAGCATCGAGGCTTTGTGCTTGCGGAAAGCAGAGAGGGATAAACTTGATGCGTTCCAGGCCCAGTGTCTGCGCAAAATACTAAAGATTCCTCATTCCATGATCTCCCACGTGTCCAACCACAGCGTGCGGCAACAAGCCGGGCAGCACCGTCTTAGCAGCCACATTCTCATGAAACAGTTCGATCTGTTCGGGAAGCTTGGCAGCATGCCGGACTCAGCAGCTCGTGATGTAGTGTTCGCACCCGGGAGCATGAACCCGCCGATCCTACACGGAAGAAGAGCACGAGGCCGCCCCAGATTGACATGGGCTCGCGTAGTGCATGAGCACGCGTCGCTAGCATGCTCGGCTTCTGGCACATCTGTGCGCGCCGAGCTCGGGCCGAACTATAGCAGGGCTCGGTGGAGAAGCGTTGCCCAGGCGTATGTTTTCTGAGAGGCTGTGCGTTAGAACTGTTGTAATTAGCATTGTGCTGTTTAGCCGATGCGCCGTGCGGCGCGGCTCCACTGAGTAACTGAGAAGAACTCCTCCCTGCCACACCCGAGGCCCGTCGAAAATGGCGGGCTGGGCGGGTCGCATGAGACGTCCTCACCATTTATAATCCCGAAGCTTGAAATTTGCAAGACCTTCACACATGGAGGGCTGCACTTTTTCAATATGTGCCTCTCGCCTTGGCGCCGCGCACGCTCGTCTTAAGAGTTTGCACGTGTTCCAGGGATTCTCATGGGTAGCGTCCCAAACATGGTGTTTTGGCACGATGTCGGGATGTCAGTGCGCAACAGTCACGTAGACTCGCGGTGTTGAAGTCCCAGGTCAAGACACAACAGTAACAGTGATTCGCCGCGTTGAAGTCCCAAGGATGGCGCTCTGGCACACTTCCAGATGTTCAAACGGTTGTCTTAAAACTTAGCGTTTCCCTCTGGAAACATGAATGCGAATGGGAGCCTATGAAGAGGGTACTTGGAAGAAGGGTTGATTGCAATATAGTTGATGAGTCTTGTGTTTACACTCGTCCTCCTCCTCCTCCTCCTCCTCCTCCTCCTCCCCCTTTCTCTCCTCTGTCCCCCCTCCTCCCTCCTCCACCACACTCGCCCTCCCTATCCCCTCCCCAAGAGGGCGGGCACCCGTGTGGCAAACCCTGATGGTCGGACGTCGATGGGTGGACTCTAATGGGTGGATCCCAATCGGCTTGGGCTTTGCAAAGAGGGGGACGCATCTTATGGGCTGTGCACGCACGCTTGTGCAGTACTCACCCTGTTCGAGATAGTTGCGGCTCGCAACGTACCATCTCATAGATATCATGGGGAAACCCAGAGAACACACATAAAGCACCCTACAAACACAACAACACATATGAACAATGATTCCGGAGAAAAAACCCAATCAGAGCTGCAGGGCTAGGGGGCTATAGGGCTAATGGGCTATTGAGCTATAGGGCTATAGAGCTATAGGGATATAGAGCTATAGGGCTATTGGGCTATAGGCCTATGGGGCTATAGGGCTCAGGGCTACAGGGCTATAGGGCACCCCCGGGCACCCCCAGGCACCCCCTGGCACGCATGGGCACCCGGGCACCCCCGGGCACCCAGGCCCCGGGCACCCCAGGGCACCCCCGGGCACCCGGGCGTGCAGAGAAATTCGGCGACAAACCTAAACAAACCATATGAATCCGCTAGGACTCCTACAGAGGCAAGCTCTGAAAGGGGAATATGAGCATACATACATGCAGTGCATCACAACCGTTGTTCATGCCACTGTTTTCTATGATTTGACAATATTAATCCTATCTGGTTCTATCTACTTTCACACTCTGAACTTCAACCAACTTCTCTCTCCTGCGCAGTGGTGCGACAGCGCGGCCAAAGAGGCGAACACGAGGGAGGGGTAGCAGTGTCGGGAACTTTTCGTTCTCTGACTGAGGCCGCTTCTGACCGCAGGCGGCATGCGCAAGGGCCAAGCAACTGCGCCCGCGTCCTGTCTTCCTGCCCTCTCTGCTCGCATGGGCCGGCAGCTGGGATGGCGCCCGACGCCGCTCGCCCTGCCTAACACAGGGCGCGCGATGTGCACGGAGCCAGGCTTGGTGAGGTGGCAGAGGAAGAGGAAGAGGAGGAGGAGGAGGAGGAGGAGGAGGAGGAGGAGGAGGAGGAGGAGGAGGAGGAGGGGGAGGGGGAAGAGGAGGAGGAGGAGGGGGAGGGGGAAGAGGAGGAGGAGGAGGAGGAGGGGGAGGAGGACGACGACGAGGAGGAGGACAGGAGGAGGCAGAGATATTCCGATGGGGCTATGATGGAGCGAGCCGTCCAACTGGGGCTTCCCCCAGGACCAATGCTTCGTCCCGAATCGTCTTTGACGGTCCCCGGTCCCGTGGAGGGCTCCCAGATACGGCAAACATCTCCAGGACTCCTTCCCATCATGACCCCTTCCGCGAGGAAACATTCAGTGAGCGATCTCGAATACCCTGAACCCAAAAACGTTTTCATCTCTTGGGGCGCATCTTTTACTTCCGCCGCCTTCCGCCGCCCTTCTGCCGGCTTCCACCGGCGGAGGCAGCCTCGGTTTACTTTCGCCGGCCTTCCGCCGCCTTCTACGCGGAAGCGATGACAGCTCCTTCTATCGTCCACGGCAAGGCCCTTTTTGGAACACCCCACTTTAGCTCACATGAACTTTTGGAGGTCCGCGCGGATCTTGGATCGGCACTGGACCACTGGACCACCCTCCCTGGCGGCGCCGGAGGCGCTGCCAGGGGCGCCCAGCGCCGACACCAGAAATCCGCGCGGACTTCCGACAGTTCGGGTTTGTGCCGATCTTCATCTTCCTCTAAAGAACGAGGGGGAGAAGGAGAAGGAGCAGGAGCAGGAAATGGAACGACCACCACCGCAACCACGACTAGGGAGACCAAAATATACCGATACTGCTAAACTTTCTGAGTTTCGAGGCGAAACCAGCCGTGGCGACGAGGGTATCCCAGGAGGCCCAAAAAGGCGAAACAAAACAAGAAACGGTAACGGTAAGTATCTGTTTATCCTCTGCGCGACCAGGACGACCACTATCACGACCACGACAACGACCACCACGACCACCACCATCACCACCACCTCGACCACGACGACCTCCGCCACCACCACCACCGACGATGACGACGACCGCGACCACCACCGGCATGGTATACCACCGCCACCAGCAACGACGACAGCGACCACCACGACCACGACCACGACGACCACGACGACCACCACGACCACCACGACCACGACGACGACGAGGACGACGACTGCCCTCCGCGGCGAGCAGCAGCTCCGCAACGGTGGTGGCCGCGGGAGGAGCCCCCGAAACACAGGGATCTCGCCGTGGGAGGCGCGCGGCGGCACGGCGCTAGAGCTCGCGGCGCGCCCGCTATGTGACAACCGGCGGCAGCAGCGCCAAGGGGAGTCACCACCAGGGGGGGCCGCCCCTCTCCCTGGGGAAATAGAGGCCTCCTAGATGGGGTCCGAGTAGATGGCGTCGAAGGATCGCGCCGCATCGCCAATGCATCGCCGATGCATCGGCGATGCATCGGCGACGTCGGCGTGGGGAAACACAGTCTCACATCGAGCCGCATCGCCAATGCATCGCCAATGCATCGCCGATGCATCGCCGATGCATCGGCGATGCGGTGCGAGCCTCCGACCCCACCTACTCCGACCCCATCTGGGAGGCCTAGAGGAAAGGCCGTCGCGTCGAGGGAGTGGGCCCCGCAGATCACCCCCGAAAAGTCACCCCAGCCATGCAACAACCTCCTCGGGCTGGTGACCCCCCTAAACAGTAGGAGCCTGGCCACAAGAAACCTCACACAAGAAACCCAACCCTGGAACCCCAGGACGTCCATTGATCTTTGGTGTGGGAACTTCACGCTTTCCATCGCAAACCCATCGAGACCCAAAAAACCAAGGGCGTTCCTTGGCATGGGGGTTCCTTGGCATGCGTATTCACTGTAGTGGTGACCCCCCTTGGCTCCCTTGGCACTACCCCGAAGCTGGAGCTCTCGGACGGAAAAAAAGCAAGACACTGCAGCGGCCGGGAGTGCCCAAGAAGGGGGCCGAGCCGACCCATACCGAAACGAATAAGACATCCCTGGACGTTTTCTACTATTTTTGGTTAGGAAGCAACTACTGGGAGGTCTTCGCCGGAAGGATTAATCAGGATTGAGCCCCATTGGGGGGGCTGTTACGCCGGAGTGGGCCTCGGATTAAGCGGGAAGCCGAATTTCGGACCATCCCAGGAGTTGCATCCGAGCTGGGCGTCAGAAACCATTTGTGGGCCTCCTGGAGGCTGCTCGTCGCCACGGCTGGGCCCGCCCCCCAAAAACGGGTCGGGACGGACCTGGGGGACCGAATTGCCCGCCCCCAGAAACGGGTCGGGTCGGGGGACCGGATTCGAGCGGACTGCGAATCGTCGCCAAAATCAAGCTGGGAAGTGTGCAGCAGTCCTCAGCCTGCGGGGGGCCCTTGCCAGGCCCCTGGGCCGCGAGAAAGCAGCCAGGGACGGAACAGCGATCCCTGGGAAGAGGTCGAGGCCACCGGGGGCCCACTCCGCGAGAAGGTGACGACGTCGGGTGCCCAGGGAGAGGGGCCATCTCACCATGGCCCGAAGCACGTGCGCGGACCGCGGGCGAGGGGGGAGGGGGGCCAGGGAGCGCACTGAGAGGCGAATAATAATAATAATAATACTAGTAGTAATAATAATAATAATAATAATAATAATACTAATAAATAATATTAATAATAATAATTAATTAATTATTATTAATAATAATAGTATTAGTAATAATAATAATAAGAATAATAATAATAATAGTAATAATAGCAATGACAATAGCAATAGCAATAATAATAACAATACAAATAACAATAATAATACTACAAATAATGATAGCAATACCAATAATAATAATTATAAACAACAGAAAACAATAATAATAACGGAGAACGTACTGAAAGGCGTACTGAAAGGCGAGAAAACTGGAGGAGCGAGCTCCGGGAGACACCGCCCACACCGCCCTGGCCTGGACCTCCACGCCGCCCTCGGTCCTCAAACCCTCTCATTGGGCACGCCCCGGAACGTGGCACAGCACGTGTGGGCGCACGCGCCCCGCGTGCCATCCCCTCCTCCTCCTCCTCCTCCTCCTCCTCCTCCTCCTCCTCCTCCTCCTCCTCCTCCTCCAACCCCTCCTCCCTCCTCCTCCTCCTCCTCCTCCTCCTCCTCCTCCTCCTCCTCCTCCTCCTCCTCCTCCTCCTCCTCCTCCTCCTCCTCCCTCCTCCTCCCCCCTCCTCACCCTCCTCCTCTCCTCCTCCTCCTCCTCCTCTCCTCCCTCCTCCTCCTCCTCCTCATCCTCCTCCTCCTCCTCCTCCTCCTCCTCCTCCTCCCCTCCTCTCCTCCTCCTCCTCCTCCTCCTCCTCCTCCTCCTCCTCCTCCTCCTTCCTCCTCCTCCTCCTCCTCCCTCCTCCTCTCCTCCTCCTTCCTCCTCCTCCTCCTCCTCCTCCTCCTCCTCCTCCCTCTCCTCATCCTCCTCCTCCTCCTCCTCCTCCTCCTCCTCCTCCTCCTCCTCCTCCTCCTCTCCTCCCTCCAACTTCCTCCTCCTCCTCCTCTTCCTCCTTCTCCTCCTCCTCCTCCTCCTCCTTCTCCTCCTCCTCCTGCATCCTCCATACTTTAACCCATCCTCAATCCTCCATCCTCCTCTCCCTCCTCCTCCTCCACCATCTATTTCAATAACTCCTCCATGTCGCACCCCCAGACGTGTCGGTAGGGCGGGTTGGACGTTTCGCTGGAGGGCGGGCCGTTTTCAAGATGTGGCTCGCACCTGAGCCCCGCGCACATTCGCAATAAACGTTTGCAGTAGTGTTACGCATGGAGGGCGGGCCATTTTCAAAAAATGGCTCTCGCCTTAGCCCCACGCGCATTAGTCGTAAACGATTGCAACAGTTTCACGGATGAAGGGCGGGCCGGTTTCAAAATGTGGCTCTCGCCTTAGCGCCGCGCACATTCGTCTTATACGTTTGCAGCAGTATCAAGGAAGGAAGGCGGTTCCTTTCCAGATTGGGACTCTCGTCTGAAACATGTGCAAGGATTTGAAATATTCGTATGGCTGGAGTCCCAGAAATGGCGTTCTGGCAAAATCTCGGATCGTCGGGACCAAACAAACAACGCTGACGCGTGGTATTGAAGTGCCAGGAGAAGCTATCTGGACGATTTCGGATTGTGCAGACACAGCAGTCACGTTCATCCGCGGAGCTGAAGTCCCAAGAACTCCATTCGAGCACGACCGAATATTCTGAGACGCTGTTCTAAGGGCCACTGCCCGCACTGAAAATACAAATTATTTTAGGGACCTATGGGGATGGAACTGCGAGGAAGGGTGCACTGCAACAGCGTTGATGCGCCTTGGGTTTACGCTGGACCTCCTCCTCCTCCTCCTCCTTCTCCTCATCATTTTCCTCCCTGCTCCTCCTCCTCCTCCTCCTCTTCTTATTATTCTTCTTGTTCTTATTATTATTTATTATTATTCATCTCTTCTTCTTCCTCCTCCTCCTCCTCCTCCTCCCCCATCGTTACCCCTTCCACTGCCCTGGAGCAGCGACGGCTCGCGGGCTGGCCGCCTAACCGAGCCTGTGGAAGCTCACCATCGTCGGCGCCTGCCGCGGGGCGCGCGGATCGTGCAGGCGGCGGACTGGCAGTGCCCCCGAGGAGGCAAGGGCACCGGCAGCGCGGGGACCGTCGCGGAGCTCCTGAGCACGGCTGGCGGCGAAGCGTTCGAAGAAATCGTCGCCGACAACCAGCCCGGGAGGTTCTGAGACATCCTCGGCTGCTGCTGCACGAGGGACCCTGCCGGGCCCCGCCGCCAGAATTCACGGCTCGGGAGGACACGCCCGGCCGGGGCGACGTGGCCCAGGCCTCCTTCCCAGACCCCCGACGTAATGATTCTGTCATTACGTCGACCCCCGGAGGTCCCGACCCTTTCCCCATGACTGGCTTTGCATCCCGAGTCGTTTTTTGACGTTCCCGAGGCCCTGTGAGGGCCCCCGGAGGCCGAAAATTTGGAAGAACCTCCCGTCATGTTTTTTCGGGGATGGACAGACCACCCTTTAGTAAAACGTGGTTTAGGGAAAACGACCTGAGGCCCAAACCTGGCGTGCGCAAGCCTGGAAAATAACGGCAGCGGCGCCCTCTCGAGAACCGAAAACGGACAATTCACTAATCGACGTGTCACTGTTGGGGGTTCTGTCCACCCCCGGATTTTTTCATTACTCGAGGGGGTCTGGGTTTTTTGGGGGGCCCAAGCCTCCTTTTTTGGGGGGGCCTCCTTTTTTGGGAGGACACGCCCGGCCGGGGCGACGTGGGCCCCAATTGGTCGAGCAGGGACCGACCGTCCCGGCATTCCTATTAGTCATGCCACGAACCACGACATGTTCTCAGAACCTGCAAATGTTCTTAGGGAGCCCACAAAGGACGTACGCGCCCAGCTATGTACATGAAAACGGCCCCTCGACCCGCGAGACCGGCCGCGTGATACGAACATTTGTGCAATGCGAGCTCTCGAAACCAGCGCGGATTCATGTACATGTACGTCCTTCTTTCGCTCCTGAGTTTTAAGAACAGGAACAGCGTTCTTAGAACATGAAGCCGATGTGATAAAACAAGCCAGTCCCAGCCAGAAGTGTTCTGAGAACATCCCGTGGAAACCACCCAACAGGTTCTCAGAACATTGCTCGGTGGGGCTACAGGCGAGCCGGGACGCCTCGCCACTGCTTGAAAGGTCCAGACCGCTTCCCCGAGGCGGATTCTCCGTCCCGCGTCGTTCTTTGACGCACCCGAGGCCCGGCGAGGGCCACCGGAGGCCGAATGCTGCCGAAATCCCGCCGCTCCAGCTTCGGGGGGGGGGACGTCGGAGCTCTGGGTGCACAGAGAGCTGCTGCTCCGCAGACTGCACCCGCACACCAGCACCATATGCCGGACTGGAGCTGCCCCGGCCCCCGGCTGGCCTCGGCCCCGAGGGCTGGCGGAAACTCCATGCCCAGGGCCCAGCACAGCCCCGGCCAGGATTTGGAGGGCAGAGTCGGACTGCTTCTGGAAGACAACTGGGCAATTTCGGGAACCCTGAACCCCAAAAAAAATTCATCTCTTGTGGGCGCATCTTTCACATCCGCCGCCTTCCGCCGATCTTCCGCCGGCTTCCGCTGGCGGCGGCGGCCTCGTTTTACTTCCGCCGCCTTCCGCCGCCGAAGAGACGACAACTCCTTCCTTCCATCCTCGAAGGCAAGGCCCTTCTTAAGGGAACGCCCCAGACGTGTGGGGCCCGTGCCAAACGCCCCTCCCACTCTCTGGCCGCAAGCGTCTAAAGGGCCCTGCTGCTGCAGCCACGGTTCGAGGAGGAGGAGGAGGAGGAGGAGGAGGAGGAATCGGAAGAGGAGGAGGAGGAGGAGGAGGAGGAGGAGGAGGAGGAGGAGGAGGAGGAGGAGGAGGAGGAGACGGTTCGAAACCTCCTGAAGGCCCGGACGCCCGGCTTCCTGGGCGCCGGCGGGAGCCTCCGCGGCCTCCTGCAGGGGGGCCGCTCGGGGCCTCTCGCCGGGGGCCTCTCGGGGGGGGCGTCCCGGGGGCGTCTTGGGGCCGAGGGCCCGAAGAGTCCGTTCGAGTGCCCCGTCTGGGCCCCCACCCTGGAGCCGTCTTGGGAGCCTCTTGGACCGTCTTGGAAGCCTTTTTGGACCGTCTTGGGGCCCTCTTGGGCCCTCCCCGGGGCCGTCTTGGGGGCCTCTTGGGACGTCTTGGAACGATCTTGGGGGCCTCTGGGGCCGTCTTGGAGCTTCGGGAAGCCGAAACGCGAGAACCCCAGAAACATGCGAAACCCATGGAACAAATTATGATTTGTGCATCTGTGGGCCCTCTATGGAGGCCTCTGGGGGCGTCTTGGAGGCCACTTGGACCGTCTTGGAGGCCTCTTGGGCTGTCTTGGACACATCTTGGGCGAAATTGCAGGCCTCTTGACCCGTATGGAGCCGTCTTGGAGGCCATCTTGGACCGTCTTGAGCTATCTTGAGGCCACTGGAGGACTCTCGGGAGGAAACGGTTGCCATTAGATCGGGGGGGCGCAAACATGGATTAGCGATCCATGGATTTGGCGCGCGGTCGCCAAATCCATGGACCGGGGCAGGTGCCCTCCCCAAGGATGCGGCAACGGGCTGCCTCGCTCGGCGGCGGAAGTCCGCGAGTTCCCCTGGAAGCGGGACCCGTCGCAAATCCACGCCCCCCATGTGCTTGCGATCGCCCCACATCGGATCTGGGAGCCTGGCTGCCGCCCCCCTCGAACTCCCCCTGGTTTCATGTCTCCCGCCTTTCCATGTCAAATGCCATGTTAACAAGGAAAAGGGCATTCGATCCCTGGGGGACGGGATGCCGCCCCCTCCACCTCCCTCCAAAACTTTCTTTCCTTCCGGCTCACGGATCGCAGGCTGCGCGCGCTTCCCGTCGTCCAGATTTGCGATCGCCCGACATCAGATCTGGGGGCCTGGCTGCCGCCCCCCTCGAGTCTGTCTCCCGGCTGGCGGATCGCCCGCGGCGATTGCGCGCTCCCCGCCACCAGCCGGAGGTCGGCCGGCCGCCCCCCCCCCCCCTCGAGACCTCCTCCGCCCTATGGGTTCCGCGCCTTCTCCCGCCCGACGGCTCGCACGTGCGAGGCGCTTTTTCCCGTCCTGTGGGGAGCAGCGTTGGGCCGAGCCCCGTCCCCAGCGGCGCGGCCCGGGCCCCGCTGGAAGACTCCCCCCCCCCCCCCAAAGGTGGGGATGTGGGCCGGCCCCTGCGGGTTTCGAGGGGTGTCTCCCCAGCTGGGGCGGCAATTCGGTGGGGGCCTCGACGGGGATGAGGATGGGGCTGGGGGTCGGTCGAACGATACCGACTATGATGGGCAACATTCGGGGTGGACGCGCCTGTGTACAGACAACGCGGCCGCTGCGTTCGGCGCAGCACGAGGTCGGAGGAGAGGCAGATCCAACGTCGGTGAAGACGCAGCCGTTGTTCCTCCCAGACATGCGACGTCCTGCGCTTTTTCCAATACGGGGTCCCTGGGTGTCCCGACCCTTTCCCCGGGACCCGTTTTCTTCATCCTGAATCGTGTTGTGACGGTCCCGAGGCCCGGCGAGGGCCCCCCGAGGCCGAAAATTGCCAGAAACCTCCCGTCCTGATCCTGCTTCTGCCGCGACCACGTCTGGGTTCGTCCCATACAAATGGCACCCCAGCCTAGGCCAGGGCCCCCACCGGGGGCCCACACCCGGGAGAGGGGCAGACGGTGCCGAGGGCCTGGGCCCCCGAGGCCCCATGGGGGGACCGCAGTCGCCCGGTCGAGGGTTCCGAGGCGGGCGCCCCCCAGGGTAGCCTCGACCAGCGGGGACGACGACGACGACGACGACGACAACGAGGACGACGACGATACGACGACGACGACGACGACGACGACGACGACGACGACGACGACGACGACGACGACGACGACGACGACGACGACGACGACGACGGCGACGACGACGACGACGACGACGACGACGATACGACGACGACGATCGGGGCATGCGAAAGGGGGGCCATGGCAATGGAGGGATCAGAGGCACCGTCGAGGTCGAAAAAGTTCAGGGGCGAATGCGTTGGCCCCAACCGCCCATGCATCGCAGATCGGCGCCTACTCCGCCGAGGAACGCGCGGATCAGCCATCGGGGGCCTATCGCCGATCTCTATGGGTGATCTATCGCCGACCCCAGGTCGATGCTCCCCTCCCTAAGCTTAGGTCGGGCATGTCCTCCTGCAGGCGGACTTTGGGCGACAAATAAAAAATAGGCAAACAATACACTCAAAGTCAAACGTGTAGTCAAGCAATCGCCCCCAGACAAGATGGCTTAAAATATTTTGGAATATATATATATATATATATATATATATACACATATATATATATATATATATATATGAATATATTCCTCCTGTAGAGGGGCAGGCCCGACATACCCCTAAGCTGGTTCCCCTCAACTGAACGTTCCCCCTCCAGGGACCAGCGACCTCAGCTCCCGTGGCCAGCATTCTCCGGCGCCTCCAGGGCGCGGGGGAGGCGCGCCACCGTCTTCAGTGGAAAAAAACGCCGAGCGGCGGCAGGGCCGAAGCACACACGACACCCGAGCTCGCGCCGCGCCCACCTCTCCGATTGGGGAAGCCCATGGAGGCCAGTCCGCCAGAAGCCTTCCACGAGAAACCAGAGCAGTTTCTTAGGGTGGAGGGCCCAAGTTGAAATCCAGATGCGCTTTTGCGCATCGAAAACCAATCCGTCTTGTGATTCTTCTTTTGCAGAAGCAATCCTCGGCAATCAATCGGAACGGTATTGCAGATTTCATCCTTTGTCCTCCACCCACAGAAAATTCTCGAGAAACCCAACCCTGAGACCCCAGAACGTCCCTTGGCTTTTGGTGTGGGAGCGTCACGCTTCTCGTCGCAGAACCATCGAAGCCCAAGGAACCCAGGGCACCCTGGAGGCAAGCAGGGTGTTCCTTGGCACGGGTCTCCAGTGAACTCCCCGGACCTCTCCTGGGGCGCGTTCTGACCAGCATCTCGAAGCGCATCCGACGGTGGCGACGAGGGCCTCCCGGGAGGACCAACCAAAAAACAAACGAAGACGAGGCAAAGGTAGCGGTATCGGTACCTCTTCCTCCTCGGATCCCACAATCCCCCCCCGTGTCCGGCCGACCCGCGACGGCGGCGGCGGCCGCGCGAAGGCGCGCGGCAAGACGCAAAACGGCGCCTCGGAGCGGGCGTCGGCGAAGGCGAAGGGGTCGCCCTGCACGGCCGCCTCTCGGGCCGACGAGGGAACCCCGGGCGATGCGACGCCTCTGCGGCGGGTTCGTGTCGTGCCGGCCCCGGCGTTAGGTCGGGCCTGCTCATACACGGGAATTTTAAAAAGAAAAAATCAAACATACCCCACAGATATTCCAAAATAACCCAAGCATGCTCAAAAAGTCGTCCCCATACTTTTGTTTAAAACTATGTTTGAACGTTCCCCCTGTAGCGGGACAGGCCCGACTTTAACCCCGGCGTTGGTTCGTGACACCGCGGAGATCGTTGAATCTTGGACGATCGCCCTTTTCCGAAACGTCAGATCGTTCAACACCGGCCCGATTCCGGGTCGCCGGCGTCGCCCCACGCGGAACGCCGGCGGCGGGGTCGCCGCCGGTCGACACGACACGAAACTGCCGTGCTCCCTGGCCCTCTTCTAGAGCGCGTTCCGACCAGACCGTCGACGCGAATCCAGCCGTGGCGACGAGGGCCTCCTACATGAGGACCCCGAAAAGCGCAAACGAAGGAAGTGGTAGCGGAAGCGGTGCCTTTTCCAAACGCGTACGGAGCTGCGCGCGGGCTTCCTGGACCCCCGTTGGACCCCCTCCCTGGCGGCGGCCTGAGCAATCCGCGCGGTGCTCCGAAAGATCATGTCTGTGCAGGGACCGACCTTCCCAGCATTCCTACAGGCCTACCGCTGGATGTTGTTAGAATCCAAACATGTTCTCAGAACCAATACAAGGTTCTTAGAACACAAGCCCGATGCGCAGACACAGTGCAATCTCGGCCAGCAATGTTCTAAGATCGCTTCTCGTGTAGACTCCAAGAGGTTCTCA
Source organism: Prorocentrum cordatum (assembly GCA_963575745.1). Taxonomy (NCBI): domain Eukaryota; class Dinophyceae; order Prorocentrales; family Prorocentraceae; genus Prorocentrum; species Prorocentrum cordatum. Next base: position 63,977 of record CAUYUJ010016777.1, on the reverse strand, counting down.
GAGCATTCTTTGGTGGGCCTATTAGGCAGGCCGGAACCGGCGCTGGCCCACCTCCCTGGCGGCGAACCAAGCATTCATTAGGTCGGGCCTGTCCCCCTACAGGCCGATTTTCGATGAAGAATCAAAAATAGTCCAGAAAGCTAGAACAAGACACTAACAAAAACAGCCCCCATACTATGATTTGACCATTTTGAATTTCCTTCCTGTAGAGGGACAGGCCCGACTTAAACCAAGCAGTCCGCGCGGATCTCCGAACGCTTCTGTTTTGGGGGGGGGGAAACGGGGACCATGACCAAGACTGAACGCGAAAACGCGTGTCAACCTTGGTCACCGTCCATCCTGGCCGGCGTGAAATCGTGCAGCATCCTCGGGAACCGGCCACGGCCAGCATGGGCCATGACCAAGCTCGGCATCGGCAGGATTCCGCGAAATCTTGGTCCTGGTCGCCATGTTTCTTCCCTCGATGTTTGTGCAAATCCCTTCTCAAAACAGGGCCAGGATCGGGATAAATCGCTCCAGAGCGCTCTCGGAGCGTTCCGGAACGCCCTGGAGCGGCCGCGGCGCCCAATACATCCTCCAAACCCGCCGATTCTCAGAGATTTCGAGTTATCCCGATCCGACTTTGTCCCGATCTTCGCGTCTTTTGCAAAGCCCTTCTTCTCCTCCTCCTCCTCCTCCTCCTCCTCCTCCTCCTCCTCCTCCTCCTCCTCCTCCTCCTCCGGCCCTTCTTCTCCTCCGAGCCTCGGGGGCCCGCAGCCACCCGGACCCCAGCGGCCCCGTCGACAGGGCCTGGCCGCCGGCGCCCACGGCGACGGACGCCACGGCCTCTTCGATGCGGAACGTTCGGGGGGGGGGGGGGGGGCGGCTCCGGGGGGATGCACTCTGGAGTGCCATAGATCGGGGCCTCGACCTAAGGAACCCTAAATAAGGAACGAGGCCCCTTTTTTCCCATGAGTTAAACTTCGATTTTTCCGATCGAAAACATAAGGACAACCTGAGGCAAGCTGCGAAACACTCAAGGAACGCGGAGCCCCTCCCCAACGAAAAGGGTTCCTTCTTCAGGGCCCCGACTGTATGGGACCTGCTCTGGAACAGGAACGTGCCGTAGACGGATCTACCCTATCTCCGGCCTGGCACCGCGCCGAACGCAGCGGCCACGTGGTCCATAGACGCATCCACCCCGAGAGTGTCTATGGACGTCACCGCGCCCACTGTGTCCATGGTCGCTGTTGGCCAGGACGCGAGAACGGCATTTGGCGTCGGCCCCAGATGTTGGCCTTCTATGGGCAGGCTCGCTTGGCTCTCCAAGCCGTGCTCCTCGACGTGGACTCGGCGATACAATCACGCCTGGAGGTCTTCGAACGTTTTCGTGGGCTCTCGGAGGCTTTCCACCCTGGGGATGCCCTCCTGCAGCTGCGCCTCGCCGCGAGCGCCCCGGCGGTGCCCGGACCGCCCCGACATCGGCCGCCAGAGGCCCCCGGCAGCAAGAGCTCCCCCCGGCGAGACACCGCACGGGAGAGGCTGCCGGCCAGCGAGGGGCCGCCGACAATTAGCTCAACGGCACGTCCCTGGGTGGGGGGCGGGCCTTTGTCGGGCCGCTACTGAGATGCATCCTTGGTTTGTTAAGGTTTATAGTGTTTAGCTAAAGTTTAGCGGACTTATAAAGTTTATCAGCAGTTATCCAAAACAGAGTTATAAACTTTATAAACTTTAGCGTTCGCTTTAACAAGCCATAAAAATGCGATGCTATCAGAAGTTCTTGTGTTACTTCTCGCAGCAGCTTGCACTACGCAAGTTGCACCGCGTAGGATGCACCGCATACTACATAAGTTGTTGCACCGCTTAGCATGCGCCACATAGGTTGTACCATAGCACATAATACACCACATAGGTTGCATCCACATAGGTTACACCGCATACATAGGGGCGGGCGCGTAGCACCAGGTCCGCCGCCGAATGTCGTCTCTGCATCTCCATCTGTCGTCGTGGTCGTCGTCAGGGCCCCGCGGTTTCAGCATGCCGCTTTGGGGTGGAGGAGGAGGACAGCAGCAGCAGGCGCCTGCAGGAGGAGGATGCAGAAGGAGCAAGAAGGATGATGATGAGGAGGAGGAGGAGCGGAGCAGAAGACCCACCACCCCTCATTTCTCATCTGCATTCAGCCGCAATGGCTTTAATGCGCAGACATCGTTTCTGGATGGGCTGTGCGGTGGGGCTACGCGAAGCGTATGCGATTTTTTCTCCTGAGCGCAAAGCGCCAGCAAATCCCATCATGAAAACTCCAATGGCAGGATAGTGCCGACGGTGCCGTCTGCGTACGCGCAGTGTTCTACTGCAGCCAAAATGGCTTTGGTCTCCCAACACTCCACTGGAGTCGCAGAAAGTTTCCACACTGCCTTTGCAGTACCAGGGATGCGCCGCGAAAGTTCCATAACCTCCATCATAGAAACAGCTTCTCCACTGACCTCGAAATGCAACTTCACGCGGGCGGCAAGTATGCCGTCGGAGCCGTTCAAAAGCACAACGTCCCCTTGCGCGCATAAGCCGAGCTGGCTAAAGCGAGAATCTTTACCCACATTCACTTGGATATCATCACCTTCCAAACCCAATGCGTCCAAGATCAGCTGCCTGCTCTTCTTGGGCGCCTTGCGGCCCTGCAACAAGCCGACGCCATAATTGAAACTGTGGCTCGTTATTGCTGACAGGTGATGGGCAACGCATTCGCTCAGCAACGACTTGCTGGCTGACCCAGAGATGTTCGCCAGTTCGGTGGCGTATCTCTTTGGCATTCTATGCTTCCTCTCAAGGACGAAGCAGTTCAAGAGCCTCCCGTTTCTTTCGAGTAGCTCAGGGAGGTGGAGAAGCCAATGGCATTTTGGTGTCAGGGACTCATATCCAAAAGCAGCAGTGAAATATTCCAAGAACTTATGAACGCAACCTAGAAGCCTCGCTGGGCTCACGTCGATCCGACTGGTTGCAACTACCAGCTGCGACAGCTGAACGCAAGCTATCATAGCGTCGCAAGCTGCATTGGCTGCCCCCATAGGTCGCAGGACCGTCTGAGTGAATAGCATCAGAACGCCAAGAATAGACAATAAATCAGACGCCTGGCATTTTACGTGTTGGGCCTTTCTGTGCTTATCTTTCCGATCAGCATTGAAAATGCTGTCTAAATGCGTAGCGTGAAATCTTCCAGGGAACACCCAAGTTGCCAAGAACTCAGAGAATGACTCCCATACGCCATTAAGCCCAGCAGATATGAACTCTTCGAAAGTTAGGTAGATCACGAGATTCACAACACCGTCGACGAACAGCGCGTGCATGTAGTCATGCATAAACACCTCTGTTGGGTTGATCAGCCTGTCTAAGGCTCTATCGAGCAGCAAGCCTCGTTTGGCAAATGTTAAACCCAGCGCTTGCTGCAACAGAACGAACTCTTCATTAGACAGAGTCCGCGACATGCGCTCCAGATACCTGGCATTGGTGCGAAGCTCATGGTCAGTGGACGCCACGAGCTCATCGAGATGTATTTCGTTGCAACGCAGCATGGCTGAGCCATCTTCGTCAACAACCCTTGAGTCGGCTGTGAACATATTCTTACAAAGCATACAAAACTTGGACGCGCCGTCGCCCCTTGCTTGCCAAACAGCTTTATGAGCGCCCCCGTCTTGCAACACCACGCCGACTTTAGCAGACAGCCTGAAGCTATCCCCGTCTAAGTCAAGGGTCATTCCACCGTATTGGAAATGAAAGCCATCAGGCTTGAAAAAACATTTAATAGCCTCAGCGAATGCTTGGCTTAACCCAGCAGAGAGGGAATTCACAGAACAGGAGAATTCAGTCATCAGCACAAACCAGCTCTCCTCGTGACTGAGCGCGCTCACGCCGAATTCCAAGAAGCTCCAATAAATAGATTGGAATTTTCGCTGGTTGGCTGGTGATAAGGGGTTCCCTGGTGTGACTTCGTCAGAATGCAAAATCAAGTTCCATGGCTTTTCGGGCGTCGATGGGTGAAGCATCAGCTGGCGCTTCAAAAACTTCCGAAAAATCGCGCTCTCTTCGACAGCTGCCGCTAAGGATGCGAACGGGCAGGCGATGGGTATGCTAGCTGGTTCTTCCTCTGCATCAACGCACGTAAAGCTTTGTACTATAGGGCCGTACTGGCCGACAGTTGTGGTAACAGCATCCCTCGCGGCACGCATGGAATTCCGATCTATGACTTCTGGGAGCCCATTGTCCCTCACGTCCGCCAGAATTGCCGCTAAATCAGAAGCCGTACAGTGAGGCTTGGAGCGACGGAACTCATTAAGCCTGCGCAGCTTAGCAGCCCGCGGCGGCTGCATCCGAAACTGCGGCAGACGCTGCAAAGCCCGAGGTCTGAGCGAAATGGGCTACGGACGGAGGCGCCAGCACGCGCTCCAGAACGAGGGCGCGCAATCGACGAAGCGAGAAACATACATTCTTTCTTGACACGCCCCTCCAGACTGACAGCCCGTTCTCGGGAGCCAGGTGTTAGCCGAAACTTAGCACGCAGTGCTTGTATGTTCTGCGAAAAGCCTGGCTATATATATGATAGTGCAACAATTACAGTCTCAGGACTTCCCCCCAGCGTCGTCGATCGCCTTGACGGCTGCAGCCCACGCCTCAGCGGTCGGCTTAGGCCCCCCCCAGCCCTTGGAGCTCTCGGTGTAGTAGCCCGACCAGCCCATGAGGCTTTAGGCGCGTTCTGCGAGATACTCTGTTACCCTCGCCACCATTCCCGCTCGCTCATGGCCCTGGCGGCCCCCGATCCCAAGACGAACGATGGACACATGAGGCGAGGATTGGGGAGGACGAGGAGGAGCTAGGATGAGGAGGAGCTAGGAGGAGGAGGAGGAGGGAGATGGAGGAGGAGCAAGAGGAAGAAGGAGGAGGAGGAGGGAGACACTTAAGAGGTGGAGGGGGCGAGGAAGGAGGGAGCGAGGGAGGAAGGAGCGAGGGAGGACGGAGGGGGGAGGAGGAAGGATGATAAGGAGGAGGAGGGGGGGGGGGGAGGCGGAGGAGGATAAGGTCAAAACACATTCAAAACAGCCTGAGTGTTTCCACCACTACGAAGAGGGATGATGGTGATGAGGAGGAGTAGGAGTAGGAGGAGGACGTACCCAAGACACCCAACGCATAATAACATGAAACTGTTCGGGCGCGGGGAGGGAGGGGGGGTCGGCGGGGGAAGGGGTGAGGGGGGCAACCAATCTCGACGAAGCGGTGCGATGGCTGGCGGTAGTTCGCTAAACGTAATGAATTGCCGCGCTCTCTGAGAGCACGGAAGCGAAAAGCTGTGCGGCTCGTGTAGATTATGCCCTGCTTGTAGACCACTGGCGGTGGGTTCGAACCGTCCTTTGGCATCGACGGCATTGCGCTCATGATCTTTGACTTCGGGATCGGCTTCAAGTCGGCAGTAGCCGCACGGGGCTTCTTCACACCCTTTGCAGCCGCGGCAGGCTCGGTCTTTACAGCCTTGGCGGGCTTAATGGAAGCAGCGGCTGCTGCTGGGCGCTTCCGTGCTGGCGCCTCAGTCTTGACCTCAGCGTCCTTCTCTGCAGCTGCTTTCGCAGCTTCCTTCTTAGCTGCGGCTTTCGCCTTCGCTTCCTCCTTCTGCTTGCCCTTACGCTTCTTGAGGGCCTCGATCGCAGCACGGGTGTGGGGGTCCAAGTCCTCTAAGCACGGCCCGTCGTCATCATCGGCGGCGTCGTGCTCCGCATCGCCCTCGGGTTCATGCTTCTCAGCCTTTATAGCGCCCTGCTCCTCACGTTTAGGGGTTTCGAGCTCACGCTTGGCAGACGGCTCATGCTTGGCAACCTTCAGCGTCCCATCAGGAGCTCGGTGGACAGCCGAGCTGGCTCGTGGCTCTTCTTTCACGGGAGGTGATTCAGGGCCCCGCGCAGCCGATTGGCTTTTCTCTTTGCGGTACTCGAGCAACTTGTGCTGGTACTCGTAGAACAAACCCATCTCGTACGGGTCAGTCGGTGATGGGATGAGCGCCCCTGCTGGTGATGCGGTGCGTGCGTCGGCTGTGGGCGCTGGTGCGATGTCATGGCTGTGGGCGGTGTCAAGCTCTTCATTTGCTGCTTGAAACTTTGCTTTAACACCTGGTTCAAAGGACGACTTCAGCTATTGTTGGAGCGCAACGATATACTGTCAGCTACTGTGTTGATGCCCTTGAGCTCGATCGTGATCGGCTGGTCATCATCAGGGTAGGCGGACTGGAAGATGTCTGTTGGGAGCTCCGATGGTGAAGCTGGGTATTCCAAGATGCGCGAGAATCCGAAGTCTTTTTTTTCGGACTTGAAACAAGCCTTGAAATCTTTCAGTAAATCCCAAAGTTTTTTTGGCTCTGGTGGGGTCTCGTAGTGCGTGATTGCTAGTAGGGCTGTCCCCCACCTGAACGTATGCTGGGAAGGATCGTTGCAACCGACGGCCATGGCGCGCTCGACCATCGTCGTCATCTTGCGGTTCACCGACAGTTTCGGGTTTTTGAGCACATCCCAGTCCGAAGACGTTAGGTAACACCACCACTCCTTAAGCGATTGCTTACCAGAGCCTTCTGGCTTGACGGGGCCGATGCCCTTGGCGACCTTGCTGTCGACGATGGCCATGATCCGTTTGGTCTGGTCCTCGCCGTACGGCTCACCCCTCAACGCGTCGACGATCTGGGTAGCCTCGGCTGGGCCGAAGCTTTTCATATTGTTCAGCATGCTGATCAGAGTGTCGGCAAAGCTCTTCTGGAGCATGGGATCACAGCTGCTGTTCATTTCTGCCCGAGCCTTGAAAAAGACTTTCACGCTACCGATCTCCTTGACTAGTAAGCTGCAGTTGCAGCTTGAGCTGGCCATCCAGCTGGTGTGAGTAAAAGCCAACAAGCGCTGATGTGGCTCAGCCTTCTGGCTCGTGAGGCGACTGGCCTTCAAGCTCGTGGGCCAAACGGCCATGGATGAGCTGAGCTGACAAGCTACACGACGACGCTATGTGGCGCCAACAGAGAGAGAGAGAGAGAGACGGCTAGCACCGATACAGAATGCGATTGAATGCAACAATACCGATTCGGAATGAAACGGAATAAAATGAAAGGAAATTGAATGAAACGGAACTGCAACGGGAAGAAAATCACCAAACGGTGATGAATGAAATTGAATGAAACACCATCGAAAAAGAATGAAACATACTGAGACAGCGAGACGGAATGACATCCACGACGACTGGAGGGGGGGAGGTGGGGGGCCACCCCATGAGATGAGCGAGAGAGGCTGCGGAGCCAGGAGAAGAGGGAGTAGGGGGGTTGAGGAGAACGACGACTGCTTGACTGCTGAATCGCCCCCCTCCTCCTCCTCCACATCCCCCTCATCCTCCTCGGTCTCCTCCTCGTCCTCCTCCTTCCTGTCTTTTCATCCTCCTCATCCCTCATCCCCCTCACCCTTCTGGCTCATCCTCATTCCCCTCGTCGCCATCATCGTCGCCATCCTCCGCATCCCCGCCGTTGCGCCACAGAGGGTCGGCGGCGCGCCGAGGGGTGCAGACCCCCCTCCTCATCCTCCTCATCCGAAGAAGAAGAGGGAGGAGGAAGCAGCCACAAGGAAGGAGGAAGGAGGGTAAGCAAGGAGGAACGAGGACGGAGGAGAAGGAATGAGGAGGGAGGAGAGAGGAGGGACGAGGGCGGAGACAGCGGGGCGCGGGGGTGAAGTGAGGAGGAGGAGGAGGAGGGGGAGGAGGAGGAGGAGGAGGAGGAGCAGGAGCAGGAGTAGGAGGAGAAGGAGGAGGAAGAGGATCAGCAGGAGGAGCAGGAGGAGGGGGATGATGAGCAGGAGTAGGAGGACGAGGAGGAGGCGGAGGAATGACGAGAAGGAGGAGGCGGAGGGAGGAGGAGAAGGAAGGACGAAGGAGGAATGATGAAGGAGGACGGTGGACGGAAGAATGAGGAAGGAGGGAGGAGGAAGGAGGAGGAAGAGGAGGAGGATGAGCCGCCGCATCCTTCTCATCCTCCTCCTCATCCTCCTCCCCCTTCGCCTCATCCTATACTCATTCTCCTCATCCTCGTTATATGTGTCACCCTTCTCCTTGTCCTCATCATCCCCATCCCCCTCCTTCTCCTGACAAAACGCCGAAACACCACAGAGACGGAATGACGACATTCACGACGACTGGAGGAGGGGGGAGGTGGGGGGCCACCCCATGAGATGAGCGAGGGAGGCCGCGGAGCCAGGAGAAGAGGGAGTAGGGGGGTTGAGGAGAACGACATCATAGACGAACTGAAACTGATGGGCTATTTAAGTCGGGGGCGTGGGAGGGGCGGTAAAGCTTGTAGCATTGTATGGCATAGCATTACATGTTGACGTTGCATGCATGGCATGGCACTCCACCGATCCGCGCGCATGGCATATCATTTTGATGTTCGGACTGCACGCATGACATATCATAGCACAGCGTCGGATGCATCCCTTCCCCCGCCCCCATTCACGCGAGACCTGATCGCCCAACATGTCCGCTGAGTGGAGGAGGAGGACAGGACTCTCCCTATCCATCCTCATCCTCTGTTTCATCCTCCTCCTCCTCGCCCTCCTCATCCCTCCCCTTCTACTCCTCGCGTTCATCCACCTTCTCCTGGACACGGGGCACGGAGGCGAATGAGGAGGAGGGCAAGGTGAGTAGGATGATGATGGACACAGAGTGGGGAGGATGTTGGTTTGCATCGCGCCGCGGTCCGCGTTGTGCACGCCGACGGCGTCACCGTGGCTCTGCGCATCTGTGGGCACAGAGCAAGAAGCTCTTCATCAAACGTGGCGCGCCGAGCCATGGATTTCGACGATTCGAAACGCGAGCTTCTCGCCAGGGATGTTCGCACCAGGAATTGGTTCAAACCTGAATCAAAACGAACCAAACTGACCACGCACTTGGCTCGGCGCCTAAAGCCTATGGCGCAAAAAGTGCGCAAACATGCCTGTGCAAAGGGGCGGGGGCGCCTCCACAGGTCGCCTGATTGGGTACAATGGGATGGAGAGGGTGAGCGTGGGGGGGGGGGGGGGGGGGGGGGGGGGGGGGCGATTGGAGAAGGGAGAGGGGTTGGAGAGGGGCTCATCCTCACTCTCATCCTCCTCCCCACCCTTATCATCCTCATACTCCTCCTCTCCTCGTCCCCCTGCCCCCCTCGGGTAGAGGCCTCCTGGGAGGCCTATGGACGCGTGGGGGGAGGTTGGATCAGGGAACGAACCCCACCAAATCGGATGAACTCCGACGGTCTATGGAGGCGCACCAGCTAGCCCGACAGGCCCCTGCGGCGGCCTCACGACGGCACAGCAGAGCCCAAGCCTTCTCGAAGCCGAATTCGTTTGACTACCAAGTCTCTAGAGTCAAACGCAGCGATCCTGCGTTTGACTCTAGAGACTTGGTAGTCAAACGACGGCGGTCCTGCGTTTGACTACCAAGTCTCTGTAGTCAAACGGTGGCGGTCCTGCGTTTGACTACCAAGTCTTTGTAGTCAAACGCTAGACGCCTCCGTTTGACTACCAAGTCTCGGTAGTCAAACGCCGAACCGATATACTCGCCTACTCGAGGCCCAGCAGCTTCCGAAGCGTCGCCTACTCGAGGCCCAGCAGCTTGCGAAGCTGCGAGCTCTTGTTCTTGTAGTCCGCTGCGTGGGCCTCGAAGCCCCTGTAGTCGCCGTTCTCGTAGCACGAGATCAACGACGCACAGCGCGGAAGCCATCCTCCGTGGCCGCCTTTGCCCCTGGATGGCTCGCTCTTCCCGTCGCCCTTGCCGCCCTTCGCGCCGCCCTTGCCGCCCTTGCCACCGTTGTCGGGCGTCTTGACGATGGCCTCGAACGCCTGGTGGCCGCTCACCACCGTCACGCCGTCCGACTCGCTGGACGACCACCACGGGAAGTGGAGCGGCATCGTCGGCGCGTCCTCGAACGAAGCGGCCGCCTCCGACCAGAACAAGATGGAGATCTCCCCTTCGTTCTGGACGTTCTGGCGCTGCAGCTTCGTCGCCCACATCGTGTCCGATGCGTACCAGCCGTCGTCGGCCCTGAAGAGGTAGACGTGAGCCCAGTGGCCGCCCTTGAGCTCGCGCTGCTCCACCGACTTCCAGAGCCACCCGCCTGAGACCTCAAGCGACGTGTTGAAGTACATGCCAGCGGCCGTCTGGACGGCCCAAAGCGTGTCCTCCGAGCACTGCTGCAAGAACTCGCTCGTGCTGAGCTCATCCGTGTGCACGCACAGCGTCGCGTGGCGAAACGGGTTGAACTCCATGGAGCCAGCCTGCTCTGCGATCGCCGCCAACTGCGCGAGCTCTGGGTCCTTCGTCAGCCGAAGGCGCGTCGGCGGCGGGCCCTCGGGCTGCCTTGGCCCGCGAGAGGCCTTCCTCTCCTTGAGAAGGTCCTTGCGGAACAGCTTCGCCATCGCGACACGGAGCGGATGCGCGCGAGACCGCGCGAAGCAATGGAAGCGCCTCAAAGGCGCGACTAGCGCGAAAGCAAAGTCGCGCTTCGAGCCAAAATGGTTGACGCGGAGGATGTTTGGAGAAGGAGGTGTGGATGAGGAGGTGTGGTGTGGGCGTCGTGCGTAGGAAGGCGAACCTCTTGGCCAATGAAGGCCTGTCTTGGGTGGCCGCGCCGTTAAATATGAAACCGCGCCGGCGGCGGGCGTGCCATGGAGCTCTTGTGGGCCTCGGGGCATATCCCATATCCACGGCCTGTGACATGCCATCATGCTTATAGCGTTGTGACCTACCATTGGCGACGACATATCGAGGGGGGGAGGTGGGGGGCCACCCCGTGAGATGAGCGAGAGAGGACGCGGAGCCAGGAGAAGGAAGAGGGAGGGGGGTAAGGAGAACGACGACCTACATGGACTGATACTGATTGAACTAATTCTGATATTATGGTTTGGGGTTTGAGGCTGGACACAGCCTAAAGGTGCAAAGCATAGCATTGCATCGCACCACGAGCATAACATAGCAATCTGTGATTTCAGCAAGATTAGTGGCATGCAACGTATACGGCGCGCCCCTTTCGATTTCGACCCATTCGGTTCGGGAGTCATCCTCGCCCCCCTCCTCATCCTCCTCCTACTCCGTTTCCTCCTCCTCCACCTTCCCCTCATCCTCATCCCCCTCCCCCTCTACCTCCCCCTCCCCCATCCTCCTCATCTTCCTCTTCCTCTTCCTCCTCCTCATCCTCCAAAGCGACCGATGTTACTACCATGGGAGACCGTAGTAACATTCCTCCCTCTCCTCCTCCTCCTCCTCTCCTCCTCCTCCCCCTCCTCCTCCTCCTCCTCCTCCTCCTCCTCCTCTTCCTCCCCCGCCCAAGGCGGCCGATGCTACTGCCATGTGGCGCCCAAGTCACATCTCTCCTCATCCTCCTCCTCCTCCCCTCTTCCTCCTCCTCCCCCTCCTCCCTTCCACCCGCGTCCCCTTCCCCGTCCCTCCCTGCCTACCTCCACATTTACTGAATATGAATACTATTCTCCTCTCCCCCCTGAATAATCACCTTCCTCATCGCCCTCACCCTCATCACTCGCAACTGTTTCAAGATCACAACGCGAGACGACAAGATCAGCACAATGAAATCGTGCTCAGCACCATGGTGGCTACGGGCGGACGCATGGCACATCGTGAACTAGCCATGAGGCTCATGATATGTGGGCTGTGATCGCTGCTGTGGCCTGTTATCGCCGCTGCGTGCATCTTCACGGGCGACAATCGCCCTTGAAGATACCCACGACGTCGACAGCAGCACGCAACGACGATCACAGTCCACAATTGGACTTGCTGCCCACGGGCATGACAGCTGCACCATGCAGCTTACGAAGCCGAGCTCGAACTGCGGCTGGCCGATGACGACGAGCTTGAGCCTGAACCGCCATCTGCAGGGGGGGCAGTGTCCATCGCCTCCACGACGTCGGGGAGAGCCGACAACTTCTGCAGGCGCCCGAGGCTAGTCGGCTTGGTCTGCGTCGACGTGCCCCCAGTCAAGGTGTACAGCCGCCTGACGTCATCGAAGATCTCGCGAACGTGCTTATTGGTCTCCACCTTGTTAGCGATCACCTTCGCGAACCGCTCAAGCGCATCTGCGCGCTCTTTGTGAGCATTACGGCTGGTTTTCATGTCCTTCAGCTGCTGCTTCAGCACGGGAATGCTGTCCTGGCGGGCCTTCGGAGCCATCGCGCGATGGCTGAAAGGGACGAAGCGCGCACGCGCTGGGGGGGGGGGCTCTGAAGCAGAATGGCTGAATTATGATGGTAGTCCCCGACCCCCAAGCACCGAAAGGCACCGCATCAACGCAGCCAGTCGGCTTGATGAACAATAACTGTTTTTCACACTCGGCGAGCGACGTGCTAAGCCCGCAGACCCCAATCATACGGGCGTTGTCAGCCTCAAGGCTTACTATAGTGTATGTATATACACTTGCAGCATTAGTCATGTGACTGCTCGGGAAGCTCAGCATGGCAAGGCTCAGTACCCGAATTATGAAGCTCGGCATCCGAATCGGGAGGCTCACCAGCCGCATCGGGGGGCTCATCACCCGCATCGGGGAGCCCACCATCGGGGGGCTGCGGCTGCGTGAGGAACCGTACCGCATCCCCAACCGTCTTGCATTTCTTGTAGCCGTAGCCGTCCAGGCCATATGTGCTCTTCGGGGACTTTGCAAGCACATAGCCGTTCCTGTGATGGACGCCCTTAGGTAAATCAGGAAGTCGATCCCGCTTCTGCGGCTCGTCGAACCCCATTGACCTCATAATGTGAATTGCAGCAGCCAGCGCCTCGGGCTCGTACGCAATGAACAGGTTGTCACACGGATGGATGGGCCTCAAAACATCAATGTGAATAGTTTTGTCCTGAACTACTACCTCGAGGTCCATGACGCCAGGATCGCGCCGCATGTCAGCCTTCTCGGCATGGCTCCTCACAAGCTTTGTCTGCTTCGGTGGCGTTTTGAACAGAGAGGCCTTTGCCTGGGTCAGCTCCCGTTTGAGCTCGTCCGCTTGCTTCTCGTTCCGCTGGGCGATCAAAGACTTCAGCCCCCTGCTCAAAGCCACTGCCTGCTGCTCCAGCCCGCGTGGGAGGGCATCGTTCTTATAAGCCAAAAGGCTGTTCAGCGTATACTGCGCTGGTGCGATTCGCACGAAAGTCTCATCGCCGATAGTAGCCATATCACATGGCCTGTGAATCCGCCAAACTGGTTTTACCCCCTCCAGCTTGACGGTGCGGCAAAGTTCAAGCGTTGCTTTCTGCATTGCGCTAACAGTAATTCGTGATGCTCTATCCCTGGTCGTTTGAGCCAAATGGCTGAGGTTCGATTGCGTCCTAGGAAGGTGGCGCGACGTGGACGACGTCATTGAGAGGGGGCGAGGTGGGGGGCCGCCCCATGAGATGAGCGAGAGAGGCCACGGAGCCAGGAGAAGGAGGAGGGAGGGGGGTGATGAGAAAGACGACATATGCGACTTACACTTAGGCTCATCTGCCCCGCATGGCGCATCAACTCGTTGGCATGGACAGTCCTCGAAGGCTCGGGGGCGCCACAAAGACCTGCAGAAGCACGGCATGGCATCGCATATCGAGAGTATACTGCAGGGTGAACCCAAGATGGCCGATCGCATGGCATCGCATAGCACGTCAGTTGCTTCGCCCCGCGGTTCGCTGTCTTCGCAAGCCCCCTTGCGATATATTCATGACGGCCTCGCCGAAGCGAGAATTCTAATGTTATCGTTCTCTCGTTCTATCTGTGACATCCCATCATCATCGCCCCTCCTCGTGGAGCCGACCATTTTTGGATGGTTGTTTGACCTGATTCTCCCCTCCCCCCTTTTCACCACTCTTGCGCGCCCTGGTTCGGCGCCGCCCTAAACGCAAAGACGCGGCTAAGGGAAGACATGACCAATAGGGGCAACTGTTGGAGCCCACGGGCTTGAGGGAATGAATGAAGCAGACGGACTGCGGGCGACCAGTCAGGATCAGAGTAGCAAATGCTGACCCCCCGCAGCATCTCGCTCCACACTCGCAATGTTTTTTCCTATGTCAGTGCAAGGCTGCGTCAACTGCCTGATAAGCGCATGGCTGGTAAACCCGTTCGCACGCAAAAGGGATGTGTCCGACATCAAAGCTTCGTGCTAGCCGACGGGGCAACAGCGCGACCTCCACCCTCATCCTCGCTCCTCCTTATACTATCCCCTGCTACTGCGCGGCAGCATATGACTGTAGCACTGCAGAGTGCTGGGGGTGCCCTGGATTAGAACTCGAGATATTGCAGAAGTGCGATGCAAAATACACCCCTCTGTAAACTAGCACCCGTGGCTGATGGATGCTGTTCAAGCCCTCTTCTGCTTCTTGACGCTCTGCTCGTGGATTGGCACCTCCTTAGCCTTGGGCTTGACGAGCATCTGGAGCTTCACATTGGGCCCGATGTCGGTATTGTTGGTGAGCACTGGCAACATTAAGCCACCGTGCGACACGTGGCTCGTAGCCATGTTGGCTTGCTTCTTATCGTAGGTTGGCGCGACCCACCAGTGTGCAGCCACCAACGCGGCTTCATCGAACAGGGTGCTGGTGTCATTGTCTTGCGGCTTAGATGCAGGCAACACAAAAAAGTGAACCTTGGTGTCTTTGTCAATTGCATGCTCGCCAAGTGAAATGCCAGACCCATTGTTCTTCGCACTTATGTTGATGAATGGAACCACTGGGACCAAAGTAAGCTGGCCCTGCTTGATGGCGCTAGTAGTCCACACCCCGTCTGGCTTCCGCCAGAACGCCAGCTTATGCTTGCCCACGTGCTTGGCATCCAGCTCAAGGAGAGCTCGGTACAACGCAGCCTTCTGCTTGTCGATGTACAGCTGTTGCGGGCGCTGCTGATCACCATCCATCTGTTTTGACAGCACAGCCTTAGATATTGACCACTTCTGAAGAAGATCCTCAAATGTAATCTCAGCCGTATGTGGCTCTCGGCTCGGGTCGTGGTTAACAGCTTCGCGAAGCTTGACAGTCTGACCGATGCTGAAGATAGTATAAAGCATCTGGACTGCAACGTCCTTCTGGACTACAAAGCACCCCACCGAATACCCAGCCTTCTTGGCAATCCATGTCGGGTCCTTATGGTCGCTGAGCGTCGCCGTGCTGGATGCGCTCGGCTTCGCTTTGGCAGCGGCTGCAGCGCCGCTCGAGACCGCGTGTTTAGACCACTCGTCGAACGTTACCCTGTGACCCTTGAGGTCGCTGAGGCTGGTCAGAAATGAATTGCATATGTCGCCCCATTTAAAATCCTTGCCCCCCCGACCCATCTTCTCCTTACCTGTGGGCTTCAACGCAATCCTCACGAATAGCTGACCTAATGGCTGCAACGCCGCATCGATGCCATCAAGCCCCCTTGCGATATCCATGGCTTCGCCAAGAATGCTTTCAGCAGTAATTGCTTCAGCCATCTTAGGCTTGCTAGCAACCTTTGTGACGTCATTCTTCACAAGCAAGCGCGCCACGCCGTCCTCAACCTTGTCACCCGTGAGGTTTGCAATTGCAAGTGCCACCCGAATCAAAGGATACATGTTGGTTTTCGATGCGAAAGCTGTGTTCGTAATCGATTCCCAGAAAGCTTGCCCCAACGTAGTGTTGCAACCAAATTGCTCTGCAACCGAGTCCATGAACGACACGAGAGGAGCGCCATCGCCACCTCCGAAATTCTCGACAAACTCAAGCAATGTCTTGCTGTACTTCGCGCTCGGTACGTTGAGCGAAACTACGTTCTCGATAGCCATGGCTTTCCAATCCGCAAGCTGGCGCATTCCTGGGTCGTTGGCAATCGCCGCCAACGTCATGCAGGTCTCCAGCTCCCCGACCTCCGTGCCGATGTGGTTCTGAGTGTTTAAAGCCTTCTGGGCTACTGAGGCGAAGCCTGGGAACAGCTCGTCAATGATACTTGGGACCACCTCCCACGCCCAGCCTTTCTCAATCATGGCTTTGAATTGTACATTCTGGGACAACTTCTGCACGTCAATCGTATCTGAATCAGCCGTCTGCAATGACTTCTCCGACGTCCTGCCCTGCACCCCTGCCAACTTGCAGAAAGCCGTGGTGTGTCCACACCCGACTGTAACGTACCGCTCGGAGCCATTAACTGGCGCTAGAAGCCCATCGGCTCTGTCCACCAGCGCCTTGTTCTTAGCAACGTGCTGCCAACGGATGGGGGAGTTGACTCCAAGCTCGATGCAAACGGCATTTGATAGCTGGCGCATGTCGGCACCAGCTGCATGAATCCGAGCTGCATTGCGATGCACATTGTGCGGGCTCAGAAGAAGCCCTCCACGGTTTGCACTGTGCGCGAGAAAAAATTTCGGCTCGATGCTGTTCATTGTGTACGCCAACTTGTGTGCCCGAAGGCAGGTCATCAGCATATCCATATGCTCGTTCGCCTTCATTTTTTTCAAATTCAGAATCTTCTGGAACTCCGTTTTGAAAGCTTCGGTAAGCTGAGACATAGCTGAAGAAAGCTGCTGGAAGCTATAGCGAATGCTTTAAGCCGCAAATCCTGCAACTACGGATGGCAAAATGCAACTGCAAAATCACAAAATATATCTCGAAACCGTCGTGTCCGATGCTCATACCTCTCATCCACAGTTCAATGTTGAACATCTGCTCTGCATGCTGATGTTGAGTTCGCTGAGCTATCTCTAGGTAAAAATCACCGAGTTTTTCAGAGCCAGGTCGCCTACAAATGGGTTCGGACATGTTCTTTGGATTCCCAGCATGAGCTGAGTTAGCAAAGGGAACATATGTTTGGTTAGCAACGGAAGATATGTTTGGTTCGAAAAAAACAACGTTTGGTTTGCATCGGGAGCTATGTTGAACCGTGGAGATCTGCTTGTGTTGGGCCTTTGAGAAAAACGAGATCAACATTTTTCTGAAAAAGTTTTTCATGTTATAACTATTCTGAGCATCATGTTATCCTATTCGAACACTTATGTTACCTTAACATAATGTGTTTGAACTTCAAATTTTGGAAAAACTATGTTAAACTAACATAAAAAGCTATGTTAACATGAGATAAATGAGTTATCAAATTTATCACAGTTATCCAACATAAACCATAAACTGTTTAGCAACATGTAAACCTTTATACAGTTTATGTTGAACTACTAAAAGCCACGCTGGCTTTAGCTAAGTATGATAAACAAGCTTACTAGCTACAGCAGCTTGCTGCTGCTTTGTGAAAGGGTTGTATGGACGTTGTACCAACCTTAGCAACTCGCTATAAAGCTCATAAGCTTTAACAAAGCCGACGTTCATCTCAGTATCGGAGACCAGTGGGCGAGCTTGAGCCCCTGCATCTCCCAGAGGCGGCCAGACGGTCGGAGCTGGCTGGGCCACAAAAAAATCGGCCCAGAGGGGGGGCACAGAAGGCAAGTCGGCCCAACATCTGTCTCCAGACCCCTCCCGGGGTCCACCTGGTGAAATTTCCCATCCAAAATCCACGTTTGTTGGTCCGGTGACCCGAAAACGCCCACCGGGCTAACGGAAACCTCCCCGAGCCCGGAACCTCGAGTCTCTTCCCCCCCTTTTTTCTGCTCGCCGGAGCCGCTGCTGTGCCACACCTCAGAGACCCCCAGCCGGCTCCAGCTCGGAGCCCAATCCCCCTCCGAACGCTGAACCTCGCGCCGCAGCCAAGGACCAGGCAGTCGCAGTGCCGGCGCCGCCGACTGTCGAGGAGTGGGAGCGCTGGGGCTGCGCAGTTGGGCGCCCGAGCTACCCGGGTGACGTAACTCGGGCCCGGGGCAGCTCGGGATCGGATTCCCGGATGTCTCGGGGCCGAGTTGTGCAGGGGCCCAGGGACACACACGCATAAAAACACACACAAATAACAGGATTCCCCATATTCTTCCGTATCTGTTTGATGTTCGGCTTCCACCCTGCTTCAACTTCCCATCTTTTCCTACATTTTCCTGGGGATGACGATTCATTGTGTCGTTTGTTCCCCCCTCCTGAAGTTACCCCTTCTTTTTTTCATGTTTGTTTTGATCTTCGTCTTCCCCCCCAAACTTCCTATATTTTCCTATATTTTCCTGGGGATCGACGATGAATTGGTCTCTGTCTTTGTTCCCCCCCTGAAGTTTCCCTCTCCTGAAGTTACCCCCTGAAGTTACCCCCCGAGGACTCACCATATCCTTCCGTATCTGTTTGATGTTCGGCTTCCCCCCTGCTTCAACTCCCCATCTTTTCCCATATTTTCCTGGGGATCGACGACTCATTGTGTCGTTTGTTCCCCCCTCCTGAAGTTACCCCTTCTCTTTTTTTATTTTTGTGTTGACGTTCGTCTTCCCCCCAACTTCCTACATTTTCCCATATTTTTCCGTAGTTGTTTCAGGTTCGTCTTCCCCCCAACTTCCTACACTTTCCTACATTTTCCTGGGGATCGTCGATTCCTTGCGTCTGTGTCTTTTTGTCCCCCTCCTGAGGTTACCCCCGAGGCTTCGGGGCTCCGCCCCCGCGCTGGGGCTGCGCAGTTGGGCGCCCGAGCTAGCCGGGTGACGTGACTCGGGCCCAGGGCAGCTCGGGATCGGATTCCCCCGACTTCAACTTCCCATCTTTTCCCACACTTTCCCGGGGATCGACGACTCACTGTGCCGTTTTCCCCCCTCCTGAGGTTACCCCCGAGGCTTCGGGGCTCCGCCCCCGCGCGTGCGCCGCCGCCGCGCGGCCGAGGCCCGCCGCTCGGCCGAGGCCGGGCGCCGCTCGGCCAGCGGCGGCCGCTGCGGCTGCCCGCCCGTGGGGCCCCCCCCGACGCTGCCCCCAACGTTGGAGGACTACTAACCCTCGTCAAACTTAACCTCAAAAATGTCTGACGTGGAAGTGGGGGGGAAGACAAAAAACCCCAAACATATGGGGAAATATGGGGAACCTTTTTATTTGTGTGTATTTATTCGTGTGTCCCAGGGCCCCTTCAGATGAGGGAGGACGAGGAGGGATGAGGAGGCCCTCGAGCCACGGCTCTGAGATCCAAGGATCCGGGATCTACAACCCTCGTCAAACTTAACCTCAAAAATGTCTGACGTGGTTGAACTGCTTGTCGGAAGATCTGGGGCCGAGTATCGATGAGTGCGGGCAGTGTCGGTCGGCGTCAAACTTTCGAGTCCACTTCGGTCGGCGTCAAACTTTCGGCGTCAAACTTTCGAGTGCGGGCAGTGTCGGTCGACGTTGGAGGACTACAACCCTCGTCAAAATTAACTTCAAAAATGTCGACGTCAAACTTTCGAGTCCGACAAGCAGTTGAAGTTGGGAGTTGAACTGCCTGTCCTGGGAGTTGAACTGCTTGTCCTGGGAGTTGAACTTCAAAAATTTCCCATGCTTTCCTGGGAGTTGAACTGCTTGCCGGAAGATCTGGGGCCGAGTATCGATGAGTGCGGGGTACTTGCATGCGCTGCCCCTCCAGTGTCGGTCGGCGTCAAACTTTCGAGTCCACTTCGGTCAGGCTATCTTTGCCCTCGCCCCGACATCGAAGGGGCGGCGTGTCGACATTGTGGGGCGCGCCGAAATCGAAATGACGTGCCAGCAACTGTTGAGGTTAATTTCGACGAGGGTAGTAGAAACTGGCACCAACACCAACACAGGGGGCTACCTCCACACGGGAAAGCCGATCCCAGATCTCCGTGCTGGTGTGGCAAGATATTTCGGCCCCCTCGGGAGCCAGAATATTATTACCACCCTCACCGAAACCACAGCCCTCTTCCCTCGGTGGAGGCACACCGCCTACACTGGTGGTGGTGTCAACCTCTTTGGCCTGCGGCACAGGCCTGCGCGCGCGCGTGCCGCTCGCGGCAGGCCGCGAGCCCCGGCTCCAGCGCGGCAAGGGCCTTCTCGAGGACCTTCCCGCGGCCGCCCTCCTCGGCGGCGGCCCAGACGGTGTCGCTGCCGACGAGGCAGCGCGCGAGGTGCGCGCGGTGCGGCGCCTGCGGGCAACACACACACACACGTGTGGGCGGCGAGGAGGGAAGCGCTTGTCTCACACGAGGTGGCGTGGCGACCTCACGCTGTAGGTCGGGCGTGTCCTCCTACAGGCGCATGTTAGGGAGAAACTCAAGGGTAGTAAAAAGTAAGCAGGAGTAGTAGAACACATCGTCCCCTGACTACTTGTGCTACTACTTTTGAGCATTCCTCCTGCAGGGGCACATGCCCGACTTCACCTTACGCCGCGGCTTGCGCGGGCCGCCAGCGCGGCGCGCTAGATGGAAAGAAGACGGCGCCTACGCGCCACCTCACGCGGGCAGCTCACGCGCCAGAGTCGGTGCAGAAGACCCCGCTTGTCTGCGGCGCTCACGTGAGCCCGACCCCTGCAGATCAGATTTTTGAACCGCTGGCTGGGGCTCAGAATCGAAAGGATGCCTGCAGCCACGTAAGAGCGTCCGCAGGAGTGTCCGATATCCCAGCGTCGAAAAGCCTTGTCGGGGATGGACAGACCCCCCTGTAGTATAACGTGGTTTAGTGAAAACGACCTCGGGCCCAAACCTGGCGGGCGCGAGCCTGGAAAAGAACGGACGCGGCGCCCTCTCGAGAACCGAACACGGACAATCCACTCATCGACGTGTCACTGGTGGGGGTCCTGCCCACCCCCGACAGACTTGAAAGGATGCCTGCAGCCGAGTGAGAACTTCCGCAGGGGTGTCCGACATCCCAGCGTCGAAGATAGGGGAACAAAAAGTGGCATAAACATACAAACTCGGAGGTCCGCGCGGATCTCTCGGATCGGCGGCGCCTCCGGCGCCGCCCCTGGCGGGTCCAGCGCCGATCCGAGAAATCCTCGCGGACCTCCGAGTCTTTATGTTGATGTCACTTTTCGTTCCCCGAGAAGAGACTCGCAGAAGTTCGTCCGTGGTCGCAGAGCGCCGGCACGTGCACCCGGGGTGCGTCCGCGGGGAAGACGGCGAGCAGCAGCTCCCTCGCCACCTCTGGGAGGACGCCAGCCCCTGAGATCCGGGAGTTGCCATTTTTATGTTGCATCCTCGGGTGACCTTGTCTGTCCCGTCGCGGCCCTGTCCGCGTCGAATCCGTGTCGAATCCATGTCGGACGCGTCGGATCCGTGTCGAATCCGTGTCGAATCCACGTCAAATCCACGCCAAATCCGCGTCGAGTCCGCATCGAGCACGCGTCGGGCCCCCCAAAAAGACACCAATTTTGGGGACAGGCGAGGTCCCCTTTAGTAGAGCCCCCCTTAGTGAAAACAGCCTGGGACCGAAACCGACGGGCCTGGACCCGCAAAAATGACGGCCGCGAGGCCCTCTCGCGAACCGAAAACGGCCAATTCATTAATCGACGTGTCAGGGTAGGAGGTCTATCCACCTCCGAATTTTGGCACACCCGTCGTTTTCGCCTTCTTCCAGGCCCTGGAGCCCTCATAGACCGATCCGGCTCGAGCAATGCCACAGACATATTTTTCGGTGGCAACTCATGGGAGCCTTCCATACCATCTTGTCGGCTCTTGCGAACCAGCGCTAATCGACGCTAAATCGACGCTAATCGACGCTAAATTCACGCTAATCGACGCTAAATCGGCGCTATCTCATCGACTCCCAGACGTCAACCGACGCTAAAGACGGCATAAGAAATTACACCGGGCTCCCATGATTTGCTACCGGAATATTTGGTCTGGTGCTCAGGTCGTGATTGTCCACGATGTTGCATGTCTTGGTCACGCCGGATCTCAGGGACTGCACACCAACACCGATCCTGGCCAGAGGGCCACCCCAGGCCCAGGGTCGGTGAATGCACGCCCTCCTGGCCTGGCCTCGGCGTAGCCATGCAGAAGCACCGATCCTGGGCCCATGATCGCCCTAATCAGCCATATGAAGATAACCTTCTGGACCTCCGCGCGGATGTCTTCGACCCGCGCCGGCCGGACATTTTCTTAGGGTGGAGGGCTCAGGGTGAGATCTACGTGTGCGTTGCACCTCGCCAATCAATCCGTCTTGTGATTCACCTTCTGCAGATTCAAGCCTCGAGCAGCCATCGAAACGGCATTTCAGGTTTCACCCTTTGCCCCCCACCCAAAGGAAATGCTCGGGCCGGACCGCCCCGGCGCGCGCCTCAAGTGCCAGCAGCGGCGCCGGAGGCGCCGCCATGGGGGCTTCGGGCGCAGACCCCCAAAAGATGCGCTGTGAACTCCGCGAGGTGTGTACTGCAGGTCCGTGCCGTGTCGACTCTGGCGTTGGTTCCTGACACCGCGCTGGATCGTTCAACCTTGAACGATCGGCCGTCTCCGCAACGTCCGATCGTTCAACATCGACCGATTCTGGGCCGCCGTCGGCGTTCAACCTTGAACGCCCGCGCTGGGGTCGCCGCTGGTCGACACGACGCAAACCTACCGTATGCTCACGGCCAGCCCGCAGCAGAAGGACGCGCGGCAGGGGCGCGAGGGCCTCGGAGGGCCCCGCCAGCACTTTGCAAAAGCGGGGCGCGGAGGGGCCGCCGTCTCGGCGGTCTGGGGGGAGTGGCCTCAGCAAAGCGGGCGCTCACCTCGCAGCCCTGGCCCGTCCCTCCGGAACGAGAGCGTGTGGAGCGCAGTCTGCACGTGAGAGAAGGATCATCCTTCATTCTTCTTCTCACTGTGCTTATTGTGCGCCTTGCCCCCCACACACCCGTATCTTATACTCTCGTCGAGCGGGGCGCGGCCAGAGAGAGCGGCCAAGGACGGGCTGTAAGGGGAAGGATGCAGGGGCAGCCTTGGAGAGCCGCTCAGCCTCACTGCGCGGGTTGACCATGTGCCTCTTCGAAAAGACGCCGATCCCGGGCCCGGGATCGGCCCGGCCAGGGCTGGTGCTCAGGCCACGCTACTGGCGATGCTGCTCAACGGTGATGTGGGGGACCGAATCGTAGGAAATCACGAACCACACGTTCCAGCATTTCCAATATTGACGGGCTTGTCTTCCACCACCAGCACCATAAGCAGGAGGGGGAGGGGCTCCTCCTCCTCCTCCTCCTCCTCCTCCTCCTCCTCCTCCTTCCCCCCTCCAACTTACGGTGGTGGCGGTGGTGGAAAGCAGGCCCCTCAGATATGCGGAGGCACTGCACGAAAACGCCGCAACGGATTGCATAGGCAAGCGCGACCCGCGCGCTCCAGCAATACCGAACCCGGCATATCGCCGTTGCTGGGCATCGCTCGGACGTCCATTCCCTGTGTTTTTTTCGGTTTCGTGCGTGGCTTTTTCGCCAAATGATCAAGGATGCTCCTCGATGGCCCTCGCCGAAGGAAAAATGCACACGTCCGAGCGATGGCAAGGTTACCTGCATCGCCGGTGGCGCGCCTGCGGTGCCGGGCGCGCCCCCCGCGCCTCGGGGGCCTCGACGTGCTGGCACAGCGCGTCCAGCGCCACCGCGCACAGGGGCGGCGGCAGCGCGCACGCCGAGCACAGGCGGAGCAGCTGCAGGAGCACCGCCGCGTCGCTCCTGCGATGGTTTCGGGGACGGACAGACCTCCCTGTAGTAAAATTGGGCGCCCGAGTTATCCGGGGTAACTCGGGTCCGGGGTAACTCGGGTTTGGATTCCCGAAAAAGGAACCCGAGTTAGCCCTGACCCGAGTTACCCCTGATGATGTGGGGCTCTGGACGCCCGAATTATCCGGGGTAACTCGGGTCTGGGGCAACTCGGGCTCGGATTCCCGAAAAACGAACCCGAGTTAACCATGACCACAGTTACCCCTGATGATTCGTGGCTCTGATAAAACGTGGTTTAGTGAAGACGACCTCGGGCCCAAACCTGGCGGGCGCAGGCCTGGAAAATCACGGCCGCGGCGCCCTCTCGAGGACCGAAAACGGACAATTCACGAATCGATGTGTCACTGTCGGGGGTTCTGTCCACCCCCGATAGTATACTATCGGGAGGAGGAGGAGGAGGAGGAGGAGGAGGAGGAGGAGGGAGGGGGAGGAGGAGGAGGAGGAGGAGCAGGAGAAGCAGAAGGAGAAGGAGGAGGAGGAGGAGGAGGAGGAGGAGAAGGAGCAGGAGGAGGAGGCTAGGAGGAGGAGGAGGAGGAGAAGGAGGAGGAGGAAGAGGAGGAGGAGGAGAGCTCAGCAGAGATGGAACCTCGGGGCAAGAAACTGGCCCCAGAGAACCGGGAGGTCCTCTCGGGGCGCGGATTGGAACCACCATCTCATCCGCGGGTGGCCGGAACCACCATCGAATCCGCGGGTGTCCGGGGGAAGGGGCGGGGACGGGCTCAGATGTCCGCGGGGACCCCGTGGGGTCGCTCCTGCGAGCAGGGAACGATCCCGGACCCCCTCGCGCCGCGAACACACTCTTGACTGGAGGCCTCTGGAGGTCTTCGGACGCCTTTGCTGGGCCTGTTTCCCCACCACCACCACCACTACCATGAGTTGGAGGGGGAGGGAGTCCTCCTCCTCCTCCTCCTCCTCCTCCTCCCCTCCCCTCCTCCTTCCCCTCCCCCTCCCCCTCCTCTCCTCCTCCTCCTCCTCCTCCTCCTCCTCCTCCACCTCTTCCTCCTCCTCCTCCTGCTCCTCCTCCTCCTCCTCCTCCTCCTCCTCGGATCCTCCTCCCTCTCCTAGATATGGTGGTGGTGGTGGTGGTGGAAAATGGGCCCACCAGACTTCGAACACCCTCGGGATCGGGAGAATCTCCTGCAGCAGCTTCACCTCCTCGCCGAGAGCGTCCCCGCGGTGCCCGCGCCGTCCCGAGATCGGCCGCCGGAGGCCCCCGGAAGCAAGCGGGCGGCCTGGCCCCGTCGTGCCTCAGCACGACGGGCGGCGGTCGGCCGGCGAGGGGCCACCGATTGCGCCACGGCACGTTCCCGGGCGGAGGGTGTTTTTTTCCTCGTGGCGGAAGGCTTCCGCCTCGGAGTGCTCGCCAATCCCTCTGGTCCCCGCGGCCGCCCGTCCCCCTCCCGATCTCCCTCCTCCCGCACATGATGCCGGCCGGTGCGCTCTGCAGTGCCCCCTGCACCGCTGCCACGCTGGAGCGCATCGCCCCGCCTCGCTGCCGACGAGAAGGCATGCTTTCCCTGGGCGGCAGGTGGGATCTGGGGCCCCGGCCGGCGATCTCAGGGGGCGAGCTTGAGCCCATTCACCAGCCTGGAACCTGTCCCTACCCCTGGCCCTATGTTGGGCATCGCCTCGTCACGATGGCGATCTTCGCGATTCCCTCAGTGTTTCTGAGGGTGCGTCCCGAAGATTGTCACCGCCTCCTGGCGTGTCAATCTCAGGGATAGGGATTCAGTTCGAGGCTGGTTGAGTCCCTGCCTCGCGGAGGCGGCCAGGGGGGGCCCGGAGCGTGCTGGGCCGCGAGGTCGGCGACGCAAAAGGCCAGCAGGTCGGCGACGGGCCCCCGACGGCGGGTAACCCCGCGCGCTTTCCCGGCCCTATGGCGGGCCTGGGCAGAGGGAGGCCCCCACGTGGAAGGCCCAGAGATTGACACCAACACCAATTTCGGCGGTTTGCCTCCACCGAGGGAAGAAGATCCCGATCTCGGCGATGGTGGTGATATTCTGGCTTCCAAGGTGGCCGAACTATTACCACCAACACCGAACATCTAGGATCACCTTCCCCCTGTGGAGGCCCCCCCCCGTCTTGGTGTTGGTGCCAATTTCCAGGCCTCCGACCACGGCCTTGGCGAGGATGATCGGGCCGGGCGAAAGGGGGGGATGAAAACAGGGCTACTGCGATCGTCGCCCTGCTTTGCTCTCGGTTAGCGCGGGTAGCATATGGATATATGCATGATATAAGCGTGGTTATAACCATGCTAAGTGCACACAAAGCATGCCAACCGTTTAGGTAACCATGCTAAATGGATAGCACATTACGGTCACGGATAGCACACTAAGCTAACCACTTAGCATCAACCTCGTTATACACTTAGCATGGTTCCCAGTTCCGCTTAGCATGGTTAGCTAAGTCACTTAGTTTACTGTTTAGATCGGTTAGCTAACCAGGTTAGGGAAGCAGGTTGGACGGATCAGCTAAGTAGGTTAGCGCGCTAATGTGTTATGTGATTTTTGCATGACATATATCGTGTTTTCGGTGGTGGAGTTGTGTGTTTTATATGTGTTTTGATGTTTTTTTCAGTTATTCATGTTTTTTTTGGCCTGCGCGCTTTTTGTTTGCATTGTTATGTGTTGTTTTTTTGTTTGTTTGTTCCTAACGTTCAACGATGTGATGGCGCTTGGCTTGTCCTTCATGGCTTTTGAAAATAAAGAAGCCCCCGCGCAAGTAACATGCAGCATGAACCGTCGGTTGCTCTCAAAGCCCCTTGAGGCTCATGGGAGCAATGAACTTCCGCAATGGAAGGCACGCGTGTTCTTACATCCGCACGAGCGGCAGCAGTAAAACATATGTTTGTGCATGAAAATCTGAAGGCAGGTTGCGTGGATGCTGTCCTGTTTTGGCAAGCTGCCATGGGAAAAAGCCCATGGGGCCAGGGCCTGGGGGATGGTCCTGTTCTGTGAGGTACGTCCTGAAGGGGTTTCCCAGGGCGAGGTCAAGTCATGATCTGAGTGGCCCCGAAGCCCCTTAAAGCGAGTTCCACCACAGCAAATTCAACTAATTCGAAAAAGGTGCGCCCCAACTAATTCAACTAGTTCAACTAACTCCGACCTGCGCGCATCAACTAATTCAACTAGTTCAACAATGCCCGAATGCACCCCAACTATTTCACCTGGCTCAACCATGTCCGAAGTGCGACCCAAGCAATATTCAACGTCCTCAAATCGAGAACTCTTAATCTTAACCATACGAAAAACATGTTAACCATACATAACAAATACATATTAGATTATGCTAATACATTATGCTAATACACTATGCTAACACACTACGCATAGGGTATAGCATAGTGAATAGCATAGTGTATCGCATAGTGTATAGCATACTGTATAGCATAGTGTATACCATAGTGTATATCATAGTGTATATCATAGTGCATAACATTGTGTGTCAGCATAGTGTATAGCATAGTGTATAGCATACTGTGTTAGCATAGTGTATATCATAGTGTATATCATACTGTATAGCATAGTGTGTTAGCATAGTGTATAGCATAGTGTGTAAGCATATTGTATAGCATAGTGTGAAGCATCGTTGGTAGCATAGTGTATAGCATAGTGTATAGCATGGTGTAAAGCATACTGTGTTATCATAGTGTATAGCATAGTGTGTTAGCATATTGTATAGCATAGTGTATAGCATAGTGTATAGCATAGTGTGTTAGCATAGTGTGTTAGCATAGTGTGTTAGCATAGTGTGTTAGCACATACACTATGATAATACACTATGCTAATACACTACGTTCATACGCAACGCGAATACACTACGCTAACACAGTATGCTAGCACACTCTGCTAATACACTATGCTATCACCCTGTGTCAATACACTCTGCTAATACACTCTGCTATCACTCCATGCTAGTACACTATGCTAACACGCTATGCTAATACACTATGCTAATACACTATGCTAATACACTATGCTAATACACTGTGCTAATACACTGTGCTAATACACTATGCTAATACACTATGCTAATACACTGTGCTAATACACTATGCTAATACACTATGCTAATACACTGTGCTAATACACTATGCTAATACACTTCAATACATTACACTAACAGATTGAAACACTTTGCTAATACATTATCACTAAATGAGTGCGTCCGCCTTGTTTAGAATTGTAGATCATTGTGTCAACGTCCTGCCGTGCGATGGACACTGTGCTACTACATTATGCTAATACACTATGCTAATACACTATGCTAAAACACTACGCTGATACACTATGCTAATACAGTGCATACACTGTGCTAATACACCATGCTGATCCACTAATCTAATACACTCTACTAAGACATTGTGTATCATGGCATCGACGTCTGACCGTGCGGTGGAGACTGTGCTTATGCAAATACACTATGCTACTACACTGTGCTAATACATTATGCAAATACACTACGCTAATACACTAAGCTGGTACACCATGCAAATACGCTGTGCTAATACATTGTGCCAATAGTATGCTAATACTTTTACCCTTGTGTATCATTGTGTCTCGCTGTGCTAATAAACTATGCTACTACACTACACTATGCTGACACACTATGCTGATACACTACGCTGATACACTATGCGAATACACTTAGCTAATACACTATGCTAATACACTATGCTAACACACTATGCTAATACACTATGCTAATACACTATGCTAATACACTATGCTAATACACTATGCTAATACACTATGCTACTACAGCGCAAACGCTATGCAAAATTACTACGCGAATACACTCTACTAAGACATTGTGTATCATTGTGTCAGTGTTTGCCTTGTGCGTTGGACACTATGCTAAAAAACTATGTTGAACACACTATGCTAATACACTATGCGAATACCCTATGCTAATACACTATGCTAATACACTATGCGAATACACTATGCTAGTACACTATGCTAATACACGATGCTAATACACGATGCTAACGCTATGCTAACACACTCGAACACATTACTCTAACAGTTTTACCCTTGCGTAGCATTGGGCTAATAAACTATGCTAACGCAATATGCTAATACATCATGCCATTACATTATGCTAACAACTATACTAATCCAATCGCCGATGTATGCCTAGAGTGTTGGTTGGATTGCAGTGCCATTGCAGGGCATTCCAGAGCCTTTTGTAAGGTATCCCAGGGCCGCTTGCAGGGCATTGCAAGGTATTGCAGGGTGGTTGAAGCCATATTGGGCCTTCTTCGAGCGCTCTTGGGCCACCATAGGGCCTCTCGGAACTCTCCGACGCCTTCTTGGGGGTATCTTGGGCGCTTGCATGGGGGCCTCTTAGGTACTCTTGGGGCTGTTTTTGGCCGCCTTGGGCCGCACGTGGCCACTCTTGGCGAGCAAATTGTCATAACCATTTGCGCCCAGGGGGCAGGGGTGGAGAAAGCGCGCGCGAGGCATCAATGCATCGGGGCTTCAGGGCCCATGTGTATCAATGCATGGGTGTGTGTGTGTGTGTGTGGGTGTGGGTGTGTGTGTGTGTGTGTGTGTTTGTGTGTTTGTGTGTGTGTGTGGGGGGGGCGTAACGTTGGCATGGGGCGCAGAGCAGGGCTCGCGCCGCCCCCCCCCCCCCCGCGTGTGGGTCACTTTACAACCAGAAGCGCACTTTACAACCAGATGGGTCACTTTACAACCAGCATACATAATCCGAGAAGGGCACTTTACAACCAGGAAGGGCACTTTACAACCAGGCAAGTAAAAACACATATTGAATGCACGCGTGCCTTTCTCTGAAATCTCCGTGGGCAAGCGCAAGGGTGGCTTTGGGCTCTTTGAGGCATGTTGGTTGTAAAGTTGCCCATCGCGCACGAAGAAGCACTGCGCGCGAGTTGGCAATTCGGCGACCTGGTGCGCTATGGCATGTTGCGTGCTGGTGGGCGGATTCGAGTTTTGACCTGCTCTCTAAGCTCTGTCGGTCAGTTCTGCCATTGCTTGCTCTGCCTTTTTTTTCTGACGGGCGAAGGCTAGTCGCGCAGGACATACGAATAAACCATGATCCCGTCCAAGACTGGAGCTGCATGGCAGTGGAAAGCTGCAGTGGGAGATGTGGTGGTAGCGGGGGCTACAATGGGAACTGCATGGCGTTGGGAAGCTGCGGTGGCAACTGTGGCGGTCGCCAAGCAACGGTGGGAACTGTGGTGGTAGCTGGGCTGCAATGGGATTTGCGGTAGTAGCGGGGGGTCAGTCGGAATTGTGGAGGTAGCGGGGCTGCAGCGGTAAGCGTGGTGGTAGCAAGCACAAAGGTGGCGGTGATGCGCTGTCACGGTGGCTCAAGCTGCTGCGCTGGCACGGTGGCTGAGGCTGCTGCCCGAGCAGGATACCTGCGTTGCTGCGCTGGCACTGTGGCTGACGCTGGAAGAAACGATCTTCGAAATAGTTGCATTTATTCGGAACGTTGAACCTCGATCTTCCAAGACGAGGAGCAGCAGGGGGCCAACTGGAGCTGGCGCACTTAGCCCCTTGCAGAACACCGTGGGGCTTCAGGGGCCAACGTGGCCCAAGAGACCCGCGGTGCCAATGGCCTAGTTCCCTGGAGCGCTGGGCCCTTGTGGAGGCCACTGGGCCCGCTTCCTGTGAGTGGCCCCTAAAATGGGCAGCGCGTCGCCCTGAGCCTTCCTACGTACGCTGTCGCCTTATTCCCGTGCGAGCACGGGGCCCTTGTTGAGGCCGCTTGGCCCCTGCTAGCAAGCCCTGTCTTAGTCTGCTGGGCTCAGAGCGCCAGAGCGTCCAGGCGCTCGGGCTCAGAGGCATCGCTGGGGCCTGCTCAGAGCGTCCAGGCGCTCGGGCTCAGAGGCATCGCTGGGGCCTGCGCGGAGCGTCCAGGGCCTCGGGCTCAGAGGCATCGCTGGGGCCTGCGCAGAGCGTCCAGGTCCTCGGGCTCAGAGGCATCGCTGGGGCCTGCGCAAAGAGTTCAGGCGCTCGGGCTCCAGAGCGCCCACGTGCTCTGGATCACTTTTCAGAGCGTCCGCGCGCCCTGGAGCACTTTTGAGAGCGCCCACTTGCTCTGGAGCATGTTTCAGAGCGCCCACTTGCTCGGCATTTTTCAGAGCGCCCACTTGCTCTGGAGCACTTTGCGGAACGCCCAAACACGCGCGGCCACTCTGAGCTGGTTGTAAAGTGGTCCGTTCTGGTTGTAAAGTGGCCCGTTCTGGTTGTAAAGTGGCCCGTTCTGGTTGTAAAGTGGTCCGTTCTGGTTGTAAAGTGGGCCGTTCTGGTTGCAAAGTGGACGTTCTCGATGAAAAACCATACTTTCCAATCCTATGTTGGTTGTAAAGTAACCCATCTGGTTGTAAAGTGGTTGTTCTGGTTGTAAAGAGACCGAATCTCCCCCCCACCCCCCCCCCCCCCCCCCCCCCCCCCCCCCCCCCCCCACCCCCCCCACCCCCCCCCCCACCCCTTTCCTCCCGCGCACCCAGCCCCCGCCCCCCCTCCCCTCCCCTCACCCACGCACCCCAGTGTCTTATAGTGCCTCTGGGTCCCAGGGGGAGGGGGGGGGGGAGGGGGGCGGGGTTATGCGCATAGGCCGCCATGCCCGAATGATGGCATCCCCTGAGGCCCCATCGCGCGCGCGTGTTCGCAGCTGTTCGAGGTCGTTCAGCCATGTCCGCATATTGCATATTATCCTCGTTTTGCTTGCTGGCGCTTGCGCCGCTCATCGTGTTCTTCTCGATGGCAGACGAACCATTCAAAGATGCGTTGCAGAAGTTTGGAGCCGCGGCGTGGAACAGTAAAATGGAAATGATGCTTAGCGCCTCCACCAAGGACGCTACGCTCAAGTCGGAGGCCGATGCTCTCGTCGACTCATTGTTGACTAACGATCTGGCGTACACAGAGTGGCTCACGGCAGAAAAAGTGTGCCCTCACGTGAACAATCGTTTCGATTCTATCATTCACCCGCCTCACGCCCATTGGGTTGGAAAAAAACATCGCAGTTGACGGGTGGAGTTGGCGCGAAGTGCAAGGCAAGGCTCGTGCCATCGAGCGCCCCCCTGGCGCGGCAGCAAAGCAAGATTTGGACAAGGTGCAGGCAACCATCTCAAGTTGTGGCGGTACGCTTGGAGATATCAAGCCGCATGGCATCAGGGCATTTACAGTAAGTTGTTCCCACACGATGGCGTGGATCTGGGCCGTGGAAAGCGGCGCGAGCCCGACGGCCGATTCGGTGGAATACGCAATCAACGGAAAGCTTAGCAAGGACAGGTTGTGCGAGCTGTCGCCATCGATGTCCCAGCCGTTTGAGAAAGGGCTGCCCTTTGTCATAGTGAGGCACGAAGTAGCTAGTGCGTGCCCGATGATCGCCGCCTTCCTTCAGGAAGCGGGCAACGTCGGCAATCGGATCAGGAAAGACCCATCTATCATGCAAGTTCTCTTCCAACTGCATGCCAGGGCCGTGACGAACACCAAATTGCAGGGCAAGCCGAACTGGGACGGTATAGCCAAACAACTGGATAGCTTTCGGCCCGATCTGGCAGGGCAAATGTCAAATCTTTGTAAGTTTGTGGAGAACTGGGCGGGCGGGGCCGACCCTATCCATCTTAAAGATTTGGACACGTTCGGGAAACAGCTCAAATTCCAGCGCGATCTGTCGCCAGCCACACTTGTTTTGTTCAAGGATCTACCATTTGCCAAGATGCCAAGTTGGATATTCATGTGTCTTAAAGCGTGCCAGTCGGCGCCCGAAAACTTTGTAGTCAAAGGCGAATGCAAACTATTCAACAGCGTGGACACGCAGGCAATGACTGGCAACCTTATGCCGCATATAACAGAAGCAGTCGCCAGATACACCAAAGGCCGAGATTGGCTGGCCAGCCTTGGCGTCGATGAGGGGGCAATCGTGAAGCATTCAGGCGAGTTCGCAATGCAACTGGTCATGCACGTGTGCAGCAAGAGGTCAAAGAGTCGGAAACAGTTCAAGTCAATCGATGAGATATGCGATGATTTCGTTCGATGCGTGGCCGACGTGGTGAAGGATCCCAAAGTAAAGGCGCCGTGGCAGAGCGAATCCAGTGACAATGGCAAGTCTGGCGCAGCATTCCGTGAATTTTCAGGAAATGCATTCGACCCGTCTTCGTTGGCAGCTATGGGGTTCGTTCCGAAGGTGCACGTGACGACCAGCAGCCGCAAAGGCGAGACATGCAAGTTGGACTCCGTGGGCGCGGAGTGCGTTCTGGTTCTCGTGAACGACAGCGGCAGGATCCCCGTGAAGCTAAAGGTGTCAGCCGCCGATTTGGCCGACAGCTGGTCCATCATGCAACCTGAGCATAAGGTGGTCGCTCAAACAAAGGATCTTCAGTCGCCGCATGACCACTCAGACAGCTTGGCGGAATGCACAAAGGCTGTTGCGAAGCTGGCGCTTGAGAAGGCGTTCATCGAGCACCAGTCGGTAGCATACAATGGCGGTGGAGATACAGGTTTCGAGGTGCAGTTGAAACCGCAGAGGTCCGTGTTCACCAAGTCCGCCTATGCGAAAGGTAAGCTCGTGCTGGTCCCTTTCTCGACTTCGGTTTCGGCCCTCTCTAAGGACGGCCCAAATGGCTCCGTCTGCCTAGGCTGCCCTAGGGATGCGTCTGGCAAGGTTCAGGCGTTTGTTTCTCAGCGCTGCGACTACGCGCACGGGGAGACCGTATCGGGCTGCCACTCCAAGGAGGTGGTGCCGTTCGTGGCGCCGTTCTGGTGCGTGAAGCCCGAGGGGGACAGTGCCTCCGCCAACATGCAGGTCAGCCACATCCGCATCCTAGTCGGGGCTGGGAGCAGCCTTTCCGACGGCGGAGACGCCTTCGTGGACGTCCCAGTGCTCACGAACAAGTCCAGCTTGAAGGCTGGCGATGAGTTGAGGGTGTTTGACCAAGATCGGGCAGCCTTGAGCAAGGCCAAAACCAAGAAGAGGGGCGTCGACGCCTCTGGGGGCACGGCGAAGAGACATCGGCAGGCGGTTTGATTTGCATCTTAGGGCGGTTGCGAGCTCTGGTGCATCTATGCGCAGCTTGAGTTACATCCACGTTCCACGTTCGCAGATTTTTCTGTTGCACACGCCAATCTGAGAGTGACGTTGCGCGCGCTCCCAGCAGAGAAAACTATGTATTAATTGTTGGGGTGTGCGTGGTAAGTGCGGGAGGGCGGGGTCAGCTGGGGAGGTCGGAGGAGGGGGGGCGACGAACGATGCGTTGAACATTGCATTCGATGTCTCCGTCATCTGGCATGCCGCGCTCATCCATCTTGGGCGAGCTCTGGTCATCTTGGACGCCTATCGTGCCCTCTTGGACGGCCTTCTGCATGCTGGAAGCCATATTGGAAGCCGTTGCGGTGTTCTGCAGCCCCCATTTTTGGGCTGCGTTCGGCCAGGTTGGTGCGCGGCTGGGACTAGGTAGTTGCGTCGATTCCGCCTTATAGGGATCGCCGCCGACGCGGTGGCATCAGTGGGGCCCCCTGAGGGCTGATGGGGCGGAGAGGGGGGGGGATGGGGGAATGGGGGGGAAGGTGGTGGGCGGGGGTTCTCCCAGAGCCCACTGGAGCCAAATGGGAGCCACCCAGGGTGCTGCAAGAGTGCAAGTAGGGCCCCGTGTGGACCTCAAGCGGGCTCCGAAGCTACCCAAGCGGTGACCACAGCATCGTTTTAATGTTAGTGTGGCCATCCAGGGCTCTTAGGGCTCCTCCTGCGGTTAATTGTGGGCCCCGAGAGTGCTGCAGTGGGATGCCGCATAAAGCAACAGGAAGGCCCCGCGTAGCCCGCAATCGGGCCCCGAGGTAGCACAACAGATCACCTTAAACTCGTTTTGGTTTCATGGTGGCCCTCCAGGGTGCTCTTGGGGCCCACAGAGGGTCTCCGCCTAGTCCTCCCAGATCATCTTGGAGCCTATTGGAAGCCCCGAGAGCGCTGCAATGGGGACCCGCAGTACGCTATAAGAGGGCCCCGCGTGGACTCCAAGCGGGCCCCGACGCGACCCAAACGGTCACCTTAACATGCGGGGTCTGTTTAAAGTGACCTGAGTGGTCGCTTCGGTCAATCGATGGCTGTGTTTTGTCAGGGGTGTCTTGTCGACTTACCTACCTATCTGCATGTCTATTGATTCTTGCGTATATCAATATGTGCGCGTAGAAATCCATATATACATCCGTCATTACATATATACATACCATACATATCACGATCTATAGATATATATGTCGATATACATACACATCTATATGCGTGCCTACCGATATACCTACATGTGTTCAGTAGTTCGTCACATATTTGTGTATCTACATCCATCACTATATCCATCTGTCCAACGATCGGAACAACAGGGGG
Source organism: Prorocentrum cordatum (assembly GCA_963575745.1). Taxonomy (NCBI): domain Eukaryota; class Dinophyceae; order Prorocentrales; family Prorocentraceae; genus Prorocentrum; species Prorocentrum cordatum. The sequence continues at coordinate 29,122 of CAUYUJ010016777.1, read as the reverse complement.
AACCCATTCCCGAAGGGGGGGGAGAATTTGGCAGGAATGGGGGGCGACCCACACCACCGACGCCCATCTGGGCTGGAGGGGCCAGGCACCCGCTCTCCCTCCCCCTCCCCCACGCCACCGCCGCTGCCACTCCGCAGCCCGTGCTGATCAATCGTTGCGCACGCCACCATGGCCGCCGCCGAGGCCAGTTTTGTCTTGCAAGCTAAGGTGGGCGGCGGTCACATACAGCAAGGCAAGCCGAAATGGAATGCAGAGCTCAAAACTGTCGATGGGGTGTATTTCTTTCATGCTTGCAAGGGCGACCCATCGTTCAAGCGTTTTGTGGGCAATGAGTTGGCCATGGTGGACGCTGTGGTTACTCTTAGAAACGATGCATTCGATACTGCAGTCAATGAGAAGGCGGTCGAGAGTGATCCCTTGGGGGATGCAGATGCGCCTGGCGACCCCCATGGCCAGAAGCGCAAGCGCAAGGAGATGGCAGACGATGTTCCAGCAACGTTCGACGTGGTGGTCAAGACAGCCGAAGGCAACGGGTCCATAGTCAAAGTCCTGTCTGATTGGAACCCCCAGAGCTCTCCATGGATCGAGCTGTCGACCACCAACTTGAACTTGCTGCTGGTGAAGCCCCACCCTTCCCTCGTTGAGTTCGTGCCGACGATCGATGACAAGACTGTGAAGTGGTGGGCGTCTCGCCATTGCGTGTACTGCAGGTACTTCGACGCCGCGAAGCAGAAGACAAGGTTCCACTCCTTGCCCGTCCCCCGCAGCAATGACCCCGACTTCGTGCAGCTCAAGGCTAACGAGGCGACGGCCGCTCTCGCGCAGTTCTGCAAGGACGCCAGCGAGAAGGAGCCAGAGCCGCCATCGGCAGGTGTCGGTTCGCCCGCAGGTGGCCAGTGAGCGTGGCAGTTGGTTCGCATGGCGCGTGCATGTTTGTCAGCAGCAGGGCATTGCGAGCGTGCTCGCGAGCTGCCCTCGATGGGGATCACGTGGTAGCCCGATAGGGTGCGAGCTGCCCAGCCGCTAGTTGCTCCCAGACGTTGTGTGCATCAGAGAAGCATCGTCACCATCATCATTCACCATTATCGTCACTATGGGTGGATATGTTGCAACATCGTCGTAACATTCACAATACTCATCACCATGTTCGTCAGCTGTACGACCGTGCACGGCCGCGCAGCTCGCGAGCATGCTCGCGAGCTGCACGTGCCCTCTCCGACTCCCACTCGTACCGCCCCCACTACCATGGACCCCCCATTCCGAGCCATGCTTTAACATGCCATGACTCGCTCCTTCAAGACGGCTCCAAGTGGCGCACGAGAGCTCCAATGAGCCCCGCAAGAGGCCCACGTCCTTACAACGCGCAGGGGGAACTATACTGTTTGCAGCGTCTTGGCGTTCCGAGGCCTGGCGGTGGCTCCAATAAGACACAAGATGGCCCCAAGGCATGCCACATAGAGCCCCTAATCTGGCACCGTAATCATCATAACCCCTACCCTGCAGCATCAGCATCGCCACTCCCAGCGCCAGCCTCATCTTGCTCCTCCTCGTCCTCGCCCTCGAGGCCCCCAGTCCCGCTGCCATTTTGGCTAATGAGGCGGCGCGCCCAGCGGGGCCGACCGCGTCCCGATGGAGCGTGGCACAGCCTCCTCGCCCTCGAGCGGGGGCGATGGCGATGGCGCCGCGCGCTCGATGCTCACGCTGATGGTCATGGCGGACATCCTTGCTGCCACGCCGAAGCGAACCTGGGGATGGGGGGTGCGGCGTGCGCAGAGTTCCTCTGGCGAGGTTCGCATCCGCCGATGGGCGAGGCGGCCTGCCGAGACGGCCGCCCCGCCCGCCGAGCCCGCTGCGGCGGCCGCCCAGCCCGACACGCCCAAGCCGAGGCTTCAGCCAACGCCGAAGAAGATGCCCAAGCTGCCGAAACCCCCTGACGATCCTCCGCCAACCCACCTATGGCGAGACCGCGACCGCCCTGCGCCGAGGCCGCCAACCGCGCCTCCGCCGCCGCCGCCACCGCGCGGAGGCACCGACGCCGCCACTGCCGACGCCGACTTCGAGTGGAAGCGCGCCCAGACGGCACGGGCTTTCATGGGCCGCATCTGGGACGACCAGGAGAAGGACACGGGCGGCCACTACCAGGAGCAGCCACAGGACCAGGAGCAGGACACGAGCGGCCACGGCAAGGAGCAGGACACGATCGGCCACGACCAGGAGCAGGACGAGCGAGGCGGCCACGACCAGGAGCAGGACACAGCGCAGCAGCAGGACGACGGCCGCGGCGCGCTGGAGCAGCACTCGTACAAGTACACGGATGAGGACTGGTGGTGGCGCTGGGGCGACACCGCGCAGGGCGACGGGTGGGGCGGCCGCGCGCGTGACGCGCGGGGCGGCTCCATGGATGGCTACTGGCGGCTCCAGGACAACAAGTGGGTCTTCTACGACGCGCAGGGCGAGTGGAGCTACCAGCAGGACGAGTGGGCCTACTCGCAAGGCGAGTGGGGCTACCCGCAGGACGGCTACCCGCAGGGCGGCTACCCGCAGGACATGACGGGCTACTCAGATGCCCAGGGCGACGACCCGCAGGATGACGAGTGGGGCTACCCGCAGGACAGCGCAGGCGGCAACCAGCAGGGCGATGGAGGCGGCTACAACGATGGCGAGGGGTGGGCCAAGCAGCACGGCCATCGCGCGACGGGTGCTGCGAGCAGCTCGAGCACCACTGCGGTCACCGTCAATGGCAAGTACAGGATCGACCAGGGCGCGATCATCGAGACCATGAAGCGCATGCGCGAGGACGAGGTTCGTCGTCGTCGTCGCCGACGTCGACGCCAATCGCGACGACAGCGGCGACGACGACGACGGCGACGGCGGTGGCGGCGACGACGACGACGACGGCGACGGCGACGACGGCGACGGCGATGACGACGACGGCGACGGCTACGGCGACGGCGACGGCGGCGGCGACGCCGACGACGACGGCCCGCAGGTTGCCGACGACCTGGCCGCCGACGGCGACGCCGCTGGGAACGACGACGTGAAGCGGCAGGTCCGCAAGGCGCGCATGCGCGGGGGGCGGGTCGCCAACGCTCGGCGCCTCAAGAAGGCCCTGGCCGAGCTCGGTGCGCTCTGAGTGGGCCCGCGCACCGCACTCTGCTGCGCGCGTGCGCGCGGCTGTCGGCACGTTTGTTGAGAGGCGCGTTGCGCCGCTCAGCCGCCCTCCATCGCGTGCAGGGCTTCGGGCTGTGCTATCGTGACAAATGCGCGGGCGGCGTGTTGGGTGGGTGGGTGGGCACACGGGCGTCATGATAGATCATGGGCGGGCAGTTCTTTCAGTTGGCGACTTCTCTGGGGCACCGAGTCATGAAGCATACCAGATGTTACGATTTGCTACCGCTGACACGCAACAAATGTTACGATCTGCCACCACTGAATCGTAACATATGTTACGATCTGCCGCCGCTGAAACGTAACATATGTTACGATTTGCGCCCCACGATTCGTAACATTTCATATGAGGTGCACAAACAACGCGATGTTACGAATCACACCCCCCGAAACGTAACACATGTTACGTTTTGGGCCCCCTAAAACGTAACATATGTTACGTTTTGGCACCGCCCAATCGTACCATTGCAACCTCGCTCGTCGTTGGCCTCGCTCGCGGCATCGTCACCCTCAAACCCTCATCATCCAGAGTGTTTGGCCGCCCTCCTCATACCCACTCCATCTACTCTCGCGGGCGCTGGCCCGATGTCGCCAGCCGTGCGTGGATTTGCCAGCGGGTGCGTCGGGGGAACACTCGGCGCGCCGCAGCAGTTGTGGCTCGAGTGTTCAGGCTTGGTCTCAGCTTTGTTTTGTTTTCGTGTGCGAGGGTGGCATCGATGGCGGCCGCTGTTCCCCATGCGCAGCAAGTGGTTGAAGGGCTCGTTGCGCAGCTGAACCAGCGCTCGGAGATCGTTACGTTGCAGCGCTCCGTTGGCCTCGACGTGTCCGACTCTCAGGCCAGCGCCTTCGTAGCCCACCTCAGCCAGATGTCCGTGAGCTTGGATGGTGCCGCCCGCCTGACGCGCCAGGCTAAGCTGGGGCCCTGGTCCAGCAGCCAGATGGCAAACATCGCGGCCGCGGTCAACGCCGCCGCAGAACGCACCGACCCTTCGGGTGGCACGCGGCCGCCGCAGACATGCGACTCCTTGGAGAAGTATTTCACGCAGCAGCTTCACGATTACTTCAAGAGTGATGTCATCGATGTTGATATTGCTACCCGCATGGTGGCCGTGCAGCTGTACAAACTGGGGCTGGTCTGCCCTTCGAACCAGGTGCTGAAGCGCGCGACGAGCATCATCCAGTTGGCTGGGCTCAAGGTGACGACCATGGGCGCGGGCAGCCAGTCGAACATCGGAAAGAATATCAGGAGCTACTTCAAGAGCTTGGACAAGGATAAGAAGTTCCCGCTGGCACACATCCTCGTGTATCCAGCTGACCCGTCGGCGTTGCCCGCTGCCCACCTGCAGCATGCTTGCGGTGTCAGTCAGCCCGTGCCGTTCGTGATTGAGGGCATGCCTTGCGCGACGGCGTCCTGCGCCTACCGCGAGTCCAAGAAAGGTGTGAAGGAGCAGGGCAGCGCAGTTGTCCCCTACGGCACTTCCACGGAGCAGATGATGGCAACGGCGGTGACTTCGGCGATTGCCCCCCTCGCGCAGGTCATGCAGCAGGCGATGGGGACCATCCCTGGGTTGCAGATCTTCGGGGCCCCGAAGAATGGTGCAGCGTCGCGCGCCCCAGGTGGACTGGCCGCGGCGGCGGCCGACCCGCTGGCTGCGCTGGCGCCTCGGGCGGGGACGGCGTCTTCGCTTTCGCCGTCTGCGCCGACGCCTTCGTCTGCGCACCCTTCCATGCTGGGAGACTCCCCGCCCATCGCCGCCGTCGCTCGGGAGTGCGACCCAGTTGAGGACCTGGAGCAGGCCGTCAGAGATGCAGCCGAGACGGCCAAGCTGCGCAAGCGCAGGACCACGGCTGAGGCAGCGGCCGACGGTGCGCCGAAAGCAAAGGCAAGAGCAAAGGCCAAGGGCAAGGGGGGGCTCAAATCCAAGGTCACGAAGAAGGAGGGCAAGGCTAGAGTCGCCGACGTTCTCGCTGCCGCGGCTACGGCTCGCACAGGCGGCAAGGCCGCTGGCGCCGCCGCGCAGGCTGGCGCCGCCAGGAAGAGGCCAGCTGCGGCCGTCGTCAAGCTCTGCGCCTCCGACTTCCGCTCCGAGGCCACGTGCAAGGCCACCTACCACAAGGGGAAGAACGACTGGACTTCGAGGGCGTACGGAATCGCCAAGAGGCGGTGCTTGTCGAGTGGCATGGGCGAGGACGAGGCGAAGGACGTCGCGAAGGAGGCCTGCCACGTGGCGCTGAAGTCGTACGAGCGTGTATTCGGGAAGTAGGCCGCACGTCTCAGTGAACGCCTGTTGTGGCGACGATCGCGCGCCCCAGCTGAGCTTGCTCGCTTGCCGCGCCAACTTACTACTTGAGCAGACGAATTCGATTTGTATGTAGCCCCAGTCAGTTCGACGCGTTGCTTCCCGAGGCGGCCGCGGCCGCCGCTCATGCCCCTCCTCAGCGCCCCCGCTCACCTGCTGATCCCAATCTTCGCCCCTCCGTATCGGCATCCTCCTCAACATCCTCCTTCTCCTCCCCCTCCTCCTCATCGCCCTGGCGTCCCTCATCTTACCACCGAAGTCCCAGCCCCGCTTCAGAACCCATCCTCCTCCGCCCCTGCGCCAACTCCCCCCCGCAGCATTCCTCCGCGTGCTGACTTTGCTAGGACTGGCACCGCGGGGCTATAGAAGCAGCCGTTGTGGACTTCACTCGCAGGCACGATGCTTCGCAAGATTGATGCATGCACCCAGCCACCCCTCGCAAAATAGTGCATCGCCAGCGCTCGCCTTCATGTAGCCATCGGCCACAATGGCAATGCCACAACCGACTGTCACCATCACGATGGCCATCGTCATCATCCATGTCATCGGGGATGCCTCAGGCGAAACGCTCGTGGTGAACATGGTGGGGCCCCCATGCGCTATGGCCCCGCCCCCGCGGGTGGCGGTGGCGGGGCAGGTGATGGTTGCATTTGCTTCCGTAGCCGTTTTGGCTCGAACTGCGTCCATATTTGTTCGTTCGGCGCTGTTGCGCGTAGTCGCATGCCAGCGCCGCCATCTGCGGCAATGCACCCCGTGCCCTCTGCAGGGCCGCGGCACGCGCCATCGGAACTCCGAAGCGCTGGTCTTCAGTCGGGAGAAGCGCCCGATGCTGAGCCCGCCGATGTCCATGACGGCGGAGACCACAGCGAGAGCGACAAAGTTGGCACCCCCTCTTCGGCAGCGGCAGCCTCCGAGGAAGGAAGCGGCGGTGGCGACCCTCCCCGCTTCGCCCCGGCTAAGGAGACTCGGAAGCGGGCGCTCGAGCACGAGTGGCCGTCGCTCGACGACGCCAGCATGCCAAAGGAGGTCAGGGAGCAGTTTCTCAGGATGCAGGCCGAGGACATCCCGACAAACCCTGCCTTTCAGGGCGCCCGTGCAGCGAGGCCTACATTCAAGGTTCGGTACATTATCACCGACGGCTACGACAGCGATTAGAGCGGGGACGGACAACGGCGTTTGGCCGTGTCGTGCCATGGAGTGCAGAACGACAGCGGCGTTTGGCCGCGTGGTGGCACGGCCGACGGGGTGCAGCAGGGGGTGCAGCAGGGCCGACGGCATCGGTAGTAATCAAAGTGCAGTCTTCCCGTGCAGGGTGCAGCGGCTGTTGGCCGTGCCGTGACAACGGCGTTTGGCCGTGTCGGTTGGCGTGCGCAGCGAGTGTGGTGCAGCTGTGGCATTATGCGTTCGGGTGGTGTTGCGCCGCGCCTGCTTGAAAAAGCGACTCGCCTCCAGATTATACCATCCACCTCCCGCCCCCAAACCACCAACAGAGGCATATATATATAAACAGATAAGAAGACATACATACATATATACATATATATATGTATGTATATATATATACCGATCTGATCTATGGGTAGACATGTAAAAAGATAGATACGTAGATCGCCCAACCGCCGCCCACCCGCCCACCCACCGCCAACCCGCCCGCCACCCACCCACCACCCACCACCCGCCCACCCGCCCACCGCCCACCCGCCCACCCACACCCACCCACCCACCACCCACCCACCCACCCACCCACCCACCACACCACCCACCCACCCACCCACCCACCCACCCACACTTGGAGGCTGGGCAGTACGCATATGCAATGGGCAATGTAAGGTAAATGCCGAGCTATCTGAATCCACCCGTCCTGGGAGCTACCCAGCGCTATTCTGGCAACCGTCGGGCTATCTACAATGCACTATGCGAGCATGCTCGCGCGGGGCCCAACCCATGCGTGGGGCCCAACCCAGTCCAATCAGTGCTTGGCGCTTCGCATATTTCCACCGACCCATACAGAAAGGGCGCCCAGGCGAGTTGAGGTGCGAGGAGGGTAGTGTAAGAGCAACGAGGGGGGCACCCGAACCGTTTGCAGGTGGAGGTTGAGAAGGAAGAGGAAGGATTGATGAGAGAGGAGAGCGACGTGTTATGAATAACATGATGGGCGATGATGAGAAGGAGTGGGAGGGGGAGGAGGATTGAGGATTGAGGAGGGGGGGGGGGGGCGATCAAGATGGCCAGAGGCATCTCGGATGCCTGGCCGCCGACGCCAGGCGACGATGCTTGCGCACGCTTTGGGCGCATTCCCCAAGAGGCGCACCCCTGCAAGGCACCCCCGCAGTCAGGATTGTCAGAAGCAACATCGCACACAGGCGCACGTTTGCGGGGGATGCGGCGACGCTTGCGCGCACTATGGACGCTAGCCCCAAGGGGCGTATGCAATAACTCATTGATTACTTGGGCATCTGTGGCCCTATTGGGCAATCTTGGAGCCATCTTGTGGCCTCGAAAGGCCCCCATCGCTCTCCCTGAACCCGAGTCGGGCCCGTCGGCGGGCCCAGAACGTGTTCGGCCCTCTCTAGGCAGTCAGTGTTATTTTCAAGCCGTTGCAGGATGTTGGCCTCTCGGAGGCCTTTGAGGTTTCGGTGGCCACTTGTAGCCAGCCGCATTGAGACTTTCTGGGGGCATTGTCGAGCATCTTGGGGTGCATCTTGAGGCGTATTAGGGAATCGCGAGCCATCTTGAAAGATCGTCTTCGGGCCCCTGAGGCACCCTTGGAGCCGCCACTCGCGAACAAGTGCATCCTGTCACCTCGGGAACGCCATGCCCATGTGGAAAGGAGGCAGGGGGGGGGGGGCGCGGCAAACCTGTCCCCGAAGGGGAAGAGAAGGATTGGAAGAGGGGACCCCCCCCAAACCACCGACGCCCTAAGCCTCCATACGTAGCCGAGGCTGCTCAGTGAAGCATTGATTCTCGGGCGTAGCCCGAAGGTGTTTCCCGTATCCTCAGCCATGACGAGGTGCGGACAGCAGTTCCTCTCGACCATCAGCGTCATGGTCCGAGCCCTCACGTTCGATCAGGGTTGGACATGCCATGAATCGACTAACTGTCCAGGGTGCTTGTCCAGGGGCCTTCGGCCTTCCGCCTCCCGCAGGGCTGTCGGTGATCTCTCGGGGACTCCTCGACAGGCTCTGAACTCTGGGGGCTCGGGCGGGAGCTCATGGGGAATATATGGGCATGGGGAGGGGGGGGGGGGAGGGGGGAGGGGTGAGGGGGGAGGCGTGGGGAATCGTGGGTTTTGCATTGCGCGCTAGGGCCGCGTCGCAGGCGGCGGCGGGTACTTCCGACATGAACGCGGGTCAGTGCGCTTCACAGTTCCAGGCCCCGACTCGTCCACCACGGAGTCGCAGCCGTCCCCGTTCCAGAACATCAGCGTCAGCAAGAACAGCCAGCAGGGCAGGGGGGGCACCGCCGCGGGCGGCGGGGCCGACCCTGGGCCCCCCCCCGCGGGCATGACCGCCTCCGCGGGCATGGCCGCGTCCGCGGGCATGACCGCCCCCGCGGGCGGGGCCGCCCACGCGGGCGTCGCCGCGAAGCTCCCGCCAACCCCCACACAGGGCACCGATGCGAAGGACATCGGCCAGCATGCGATCGCGCGGGATCTTTCCGCGCAGGGCATCACCGCGGACGGAGTCGAGCAGCAGGCGGCCGCGCCCGCCGCGCAGGACACCGCCGCGCAGGGCCGACCTTGCATTGGAGCCATCACGCACGGCACCGCCGTGCATGACATGCCGCAGGACGTCGCCGTGCACGCAGGCATCACCGCCGCGCAGGACATCTTTCATCACGGCTTTGCCACGCCTGTCCGCGCGCCATCGTTCATCGCCGCCCCGCGCGTCTCGAATGGCGTCCAGGGCATCTTCATTCAGGGCATCGGCAGCCAATATGACATCGCCTCGGCGGGCGCCGCGCCCAGGACGCCAGAACATTTGCTCACGCGCCAGGTGGCCGAGAACAACGTGCACGCCGCGGGCTACGGCGGCGGCGACATTCAGACGGGCGGCATCGGCTCTGACATGCAGATGTACGGCGGCAGCCAGCTCAGTTGGTTGCAGGGCAGTCCGAGGGCCCCACCCGCAGGCCCGCGGCCACCGTTGTTTCCGCCTCCCAGGTGCATGGTGCCGCCCCCTGCTGTATCAAAGGCAGCTGTGCCCCCGCGGCCTCTCATCTTGACGCTGACGAAGGCCCCGTTCCAGGCAATGCCGCCGCCGACGGCTTACTCGCCCTGCGGCTAGATATCTCAGCACAGCAGCAGTTCGCATCCCTTCGTATCCGCCGTTCAGCGGCGTCAGCCTTTCAGCGGTGCCAGCCTTTCAGCGGCGTCAGCCTTGTGACAGCCTTGTGATATTTCAGCGGCGTCAGCCTTGCGACATCGCAGTGCGTATATCCGCACGGCATTTCCAGTCCCAGCGCAGTTTTTCAGAGGCGCCAGCCTTCGCGCGGCGTTGGTCGCGCAGTTGGCTGGCAGAGGTTGCAGCGTTGGCCGCGCAGTTGGTGGACAGAGGTTGCCCGAAAGGAAAATCGACCGTGGAATGGCGTTGACCCCAGAGCATCGGCATGTGCATGCGACGAGGGCCTCGCGGGGCCCTCATGAGGCACTCCCAGGCTGGATGGTGCCGTTGGGCCCAGGGAGGCGCATGGCAGCTCCCGCTAGCGTGGGCCTCAACTCGTGTATCTATGTGTTGCAACATATGCGGTGCAATATATATATATATATATATATATCTCCCCTCCTCCGACTAAAAGGTCTTGCGAGGGCTCGTAGTAGTAGTAGTAGTAGTAGTAGTAGTAGTAGTAGTAGTCGTAGTAGTCGTAGTAGTAGTAGTAGTAGTAGTAGTAGTAGTAGTAGTAGTAGTAGTAGTAGTAGTAGTAGTAGTAGTAGTAGTAGTAGTAGTAGTAGTAGTAGTAGTAGTAGTAGTAGTAGTAGTAGTAGTAGTAGTAGTAGTAGTAGTAGTAGTAGTCGTAGTAGTAGTAGTAGTAGTAGTAGTAGTAGTAGTAGTAGTAGTAGTAGTAGTAGTAGTAGTAGTAGTAGTAGTAGTAGTAGTAGTAGTAGTAGTAGTAGTAGTAGTAGTAGTAGTAGTAGTAGTAGTAGTAGTAGTAGTAGTAGTAGTAGTAGTAGTAGTAGTAGTAGTAGTAGTAGTAGTAGTAGTAGTAGTAGTAGTAGTAGTAGTAGTAGTGGTAGTAGTAGTAGTAGTAGTAGTAGTAGTAATATTAGTAGTAGTAGTAGTAGTAGTAGTAGTAATAGTAGTAGTAGTAGTAGTAGTGGCAGCAGCAGTAGTAGTAGTAGTAGTAGTAGTAGTAATAGTAGTAGTAGTAGTAGTAGTAGTCAGCGGTCGGGCCCGCGACGACGACGATCCGTAGCGCTTTTCGCTCAAGCCGTCATCATGACTAAGCGACTCAGGCTTATTGATTTTGGCAGGGAGAGCCACGTATCCAATGCCGCCCTGTCACAGATCCTGGTGGATGCACGTGAGTTCGGGATCCCAGATGCCGTCAGTGAGGGGACGATGCGCAGGCAGCGCAAGGCACTCTGCAGCCAGAAGACATCCTTTGGCCCGCTGGTCCAGCAGCTTGATTTAGTTGATGACGACGGTGCTGCCATGTCGGCTCCTGTTCAACACCCGCTGGCCGCCCTGGAAGTAGCTTGCAAGCAATCCCCGCGCGTCAGGGACACGATTGCAGGCGCATTGCAAAAGGCGGGTGGCAAGGTCAGGATGATCTTGTATACGGACGAGGTCACGCCAGGCCAACAACTGAACTCCAGAAATTATCGCAAATGCCACGGAATTTATTGGACGCTAGCAGACTTGCCGCCTGAGTTCCTTTGCATGGAGGAGTGGTGGTTCACGTTGTCAGCTATCCGCACCAGCCAGGTGGATCGCCTCGACGGTGGGATGAGCCAGCTGATCAAAAGGTTGCTTCATGTGTGTTTTGCCCCGCCATACAATTTGAAAAACGGCGTTCAACTCGACCTGTCGTTGGGCAGCCCGCAGCTAGTGTTCGGCGAGGTATTTTGCTTATTGCAAGACTTGGTGGCGCACAAGTTGTCGACGTTATGCAAGGGGCACTCGGGCCACAAACTTTGCCCGCTGTGTCAGAATGTGGTCTCTCACAAATGCCCGTGGCTGCCTGACCACACGGGGCGTCTTATCTCGAGTGCATGTTTAGAAGTGGACAAGTATGTGGTCCACACGAAGGACACCGTCACGAGAGTTCTCGAGAGGTTGCAAGCCGTGGCGCATGGGGGCGGCAACGACCTTCCCCAGTTGGAAACATTCCTTGGCTTCAACCACTCGGACGAAAATGCGTTTCTATGCCCCGTGCTTTCTCTAGACATGCCCAACTTGATAATGTTCGATTGGATGCACATCCTGTTCATCAGCGGCACTTTCGTGGTCGAGATGTGCGCGCTGCTTGGCCGACTGGACGCGCACTCGTTAGGGCACGCGCAGCTCGGGGCATTCTTGACGAAATTTTGTTGGCCAGGCGGTTACGAATCTGGTGCGAAAGTATGTTGTGACGGCAAGTTCGGGGGATCTGCCTCAGAGATGCTATCGGCAACGCCAGTCATTGCATTGTATTTGATGAACGTTGTTCGCCCGACTGGGGTTTGTGCTAAGGAAGTCGCCAGTGCCCTTCTCTTGTGCGATCTGGTGGGAACGCTGACAATCGTGAACGCTGTTGCCCCGAGAGAGCTGGAGACCGCTGTGCTCTCGCATTTGCGCGCCCACGTTGACGCTTACGGGCGCGAGATCTGGATCCCAAAGCACCACTACAGTGTTCATTTAGCGCCGATGCTGCAGAAGTTTGGCTTCTTACTTAACACGTTTGTACAAGAGAGAAAACACAGAGTTCTGAAAGCCATGTGCACCAATCGGCACAACACCACCAGCTTCGACACTGGAGTCCTCGAGGACATGACGTGCCAAGGCATGCATGACATCAGCGCCTCTTTGGACAGCGGGCCCTTGCGGGGGCTGAAGGATGCCCATCGGAAAGTGGTCGAGGCAATGAGGTCAGCGATCAGTGGCGCGAGGGCCGTTAGGTCCTCGAGGCGTCTTGTGGCATGCCACAGGACGGTAATGGCCAACGACGTCGTGGCAATAGATTCGGGCGGGGTGGTTGCAGAGGTGTGGTTTCACGCCGAGGTGGACGGGTTCAGCTGGAGCTGCGTGTCGCCTTGGCCTTTCGTTGAAGATGGCAACGGCTGTTGTAAGTACCGCAAAGTCTCATCATGTCCAACCATTGTGGCCAGCAGCAGAATTTCTTGTAGTTTAATTTATTCTGACACAGCAGAGAACTGTATTTCGCGAGTGATTGTTCCTGCCGCTATGCGAAGCAAATGTACGCATGCCATCGCAATCATCGTCACCGTCGCGATGCGAGCTTGCTCGCAAGCGCCGTCCGCCATCCTCAACACCAGCATCGTCATCATTTGGGTCGGCGGATTGCGTTGCCCAATCGGTCGCCCAGCATCCGTGTACACATGTGCGTGTGTGATATTGGAACTGTGGGGCGCTCTTGGCATATATGCGGTGCAATCTATGTGGTGATGTACGGCATATGTCGTGCAATATACGCGGTGCAATGTATGTGGTGCAATCTACGATCTACCGCAGTTCAGCATGGGTTCCTGTGACCAGCCCCACAGGTGCAACTCATATCAGACCGCTCCAACACCAAAGCCAGCGCCGACATCACCCCTCCCAGCAAAAGCGGTGAACCCAATTTTGGTTTTCCCGCGGTCCCAGGCCCGCTCGACGGGCCTCAAAGGCGCGGGCCCGCTGGGCCCCCATCCTCCTAGGACCCTGATCCTCGAAGTTCGAAGCTCGATCCTCGATCCCTCGAGAACCCTGTCGATCCTCGATCCCCCTCGAACCTCGGTCCTCGATCCTTCGAACCTCGATCCTCGATTCCTCGATCGTTGATCCTCGAAGCTCGGGGCGGCCGAGGCCGCTCGCTCTCTCTCGGTCGCTCTCTCCGTCACGGTCATGCCGTCGACGGCGGGCGGGCGGGGGCGGGCAGCCGAGCGGGGCGGCGCGACACGACCTCTCTCGCCCCCCATCTCCTCCCCCCCTTGCACCCCCTCCCCCTCCTTCACCTAAGCGAAAAAAAACATCAGAATTGTAAGGTTTCGACCCGCCCCCAGGGTTTTCGGGCGCTGTTTGCCTTTTTTTCGGGTCCCTGCAGGGGGTGCTCGTCGTCGCCACGGCTGGATCCGCCTCGAAATCCTGCTCAAATGTTAGCTAGCGTGACCCCGAACTGTGAGTTATTGCATTGTGGAGGTGAAAGCGATGCGGTGTAAGCTATGTGGTATAAGCTATGTTGTGCAAGCTATGCGGTGTGAGCTTTGTGGTGAAAGCGATGCGGTGCAAGCTATGAGGAGCAAACCCACCCGCTTTGCTCTCGGCTTGCACGGATAGTACATTGGTGCACGCGGACGGCACACGGGCACCTCCCCCCTTCGTCGTCGTCGGCGTCGTCGGCGTCGGCGACGGCGACGGCGACGATGATGACGACGTGGAGGCCCCGAGAGGGCCCAAACCATCGGACGTTAAGTAGGTTAGCGGCAATTTGCTAACCTGGTTAGCCGAAGTAGGCTAAGTGGATAACCTGGTTAGGCGAAAACGGATAGCCAACATAGGATAACCTGTATGCAACTGACTTAGTTAACCTACTTATACGAGCACAGTGTAACCAATGTACTATCCGCGCTAACCGAGAGCAAAGCAGGGCGACGATCGCAGTAGGATCGGGATGAATCGCTCCAGAGCGTTCCGGAGCGCTCTCAGAGCGTTCCGGAACGCTCTGGAGCGGCCGCGGCGCCCAATTCATCTTCCAAACCCGCCGATTCTCAGAGATTTCGAGTTGTCCCGATCCGATTTTGTCCCGATCTTCGCGTCGTTTCAGGGATAGCAAAGCGAGGGGGGGGGAGAATCAGCTCACGCAGCTGCTTTTCCCGGCGCCTCCCGGCGCCGGAGGCGGCCATGTATCGAGGAATGGGCCCCTCGGTGGGGCCGAAACCCGCCCCCCTCCCCCCCTTTCGTCCGGCCCGAGATGAATGGGCGATCGATCGGGGGTCGATGTTGGGGAGCCCATAATGGACGTACGCGGCCAGCTATGTACACGAACGCGGCCCCTCGATCCCGGCTGGCCGGGTGATACGAACACTCGGGCAATGCGTACTCTCGAAACCAGATTGGATTTCTGTACATGTACCTCCGTCTTTCGCTCCTGAGACGTCTGTCCCTACGGAGCCCATCCCCCCCAAGCGTTGCCCCTAGGATATCTGGTCACGTACTCGACTCTCTGGCCGTTCGTGCACCCCGGGAACGCTCTCGGCGAGGCGCAGCTGCCGGAGAGCACCCCGAGGCCTGAGAGGCGCCGAGAACCAGTGAGAGCGCCCGAAAAAACCTCACGCTCCCCCTGATCCTGAAGGGGCAGTCCACCTCACCCGTGTACAGGAAGCGCAGGGCGAACAGAGCCGCCTTGGCGCTGCTGGATCTTCGGGGGATCTCCTCTGTCCCATCGCCTTTTCGCTTCGGATCCGCGTTGAATCCACGTCGGATCCACGCACCCACGTCGGATCCGCGTTGAACTTGCGGAGGATGCAAGAGAAGACCGCAAATTAGTGTCTGCGGCTTGGAAACAGCATCGACACCAACACAAGGGACTGCCTCCACCCAGGGAAGACAATCCTGGATATTGGTGCTGGGGGTGAGCTCTCCGCCACCTGAGAAGCCCGAATATATCACAGTGATCAGGATCATCGCCCCTCGGTGGAGTTTCCCGCCGAGACTGGTGCTGGCACTGAGCCGAGCCTGTCCCCCCTACACGCCGATGTTGGACGACAAATAAAACAATGGACAACAAAATAAACAAACACAACAAACATTGCCACACACAACAAATCCCATACTTTTTTTGGTGACTACTCTTGAATATTCCTCCTGCGGAGGGACGTGCCCGGCTTAGTGTTGGTGTCGACCTCCAGGCTTCCGAAATCTGACACAATGGGCAGTGGACAAACCTCCCTTCAGTAAACCTCCCCTAAGTGAAACCGGCCTGGGACCAAAACCGATGGGCCTGGACCAGCAAAATCGACGGCCGCGACGCCCTCTCGCGAACCGAAAGCGGCCAATTCGCCAATCGACGTGTCAGGGTAATTAGGAGGTCCGTCCACCCCCGACAAGGGGGGGATAGCAAAGGGGGGGGTGAGAATCAGCTCACGCAGCTGACTTTCCCGGCGCCTCCCGGCGCCGGAGGCGGCCATGTATCGAGGAATGGGCCCCTCGGTGGGGCCGAAACCAGCTGCATGCAGCAGATTTCGTAGCCCCCCCTCCCCCCCTTTCGTCCGGCCCGAGATGAATGGGCGATCGGGGGTCGATGTTGGGGAGCCCATAATGTTGGGCGACACGGAGACGGTCCCCCGAAGATGCAAAACTGTGAGCCTCGGCGCTGCTGCACTGCTGGGCGTCCAGCGCCAGCAGCACGGCGCCGCTGGCGCCCTCCGAGCCCGCCGGCAGCACCTCTAAAGGGGCCCAGGGACACACACACACACACACACAAACACAAGCAAAAGAAGACACAACTAACAGCATTCCCCATGTCTTCCCCTATTTTCTGGGCTCTCGTCTCCCCCCCCACTTCCCCTAATTATTTTCCCATCTGTTCCCTGGGAGTCGACGATGCATTGTGTCTGTGTGTGTTTTGTTCCCTCCTGAACCTCGGCCTCCAGGGCGCGGTGCCACACGTCGGAGCTCGAGGCCAGGATGACGCGGTGCGCGTGCAAGTGGACCGGGCCGCGGGCCGCGTCCTGAGAGGACTGCTCCTCTCGCTCCTCCTCCTCCTCCTCCTCCTCCGCCTCCTCCTCCTGCTCCTCCTCCTCCTCCGCCTCCTCCTCCTGCTCCGCCTCCTCTTCCTCCTCCTCCTCCTCCGCCTCCTCCTCCTAGGCCTTCCAGGTGGGGTCGGAGCAGATGGGGTCGGAGGATCACGCCGCATCGTCGAGATGCATCACCAGTGCATCACCGATGCATCGGCGGTGTATCGGCGACGCATCGGCGGTGCAGCGTCGTCGGCGCGGGGAGAAGACCGGAATCCACATCGAGCCGCATCGGTGATGCAGCGGCGGTGCGGCGCGACGCTCCGACCCCACGCCCACTTCTCGACCCCGTCTGGGAGGCCTGGAGTCCTGGGGAGGCACCTGCACACTCCAATCGCCGCCGACATGCCCTGGACTATCCTGGCGGCTTGCGCTCGACGTCGGCCCGGGGCCCGTGCTCGGGCCCCCGGGACCAGCAGAGGCGCATCCGGAGCGAGCACATAGAAGGAGGACAAACGCCATACATAGGGGGAAAACAAACCTACCTCGCGTTTGACCACCCTCGCTTCCGAGAGATACCAAACGATACCAAGTTGCAGCCTGTACTGGTCAGGCCCCTGGAAGCGAAAGCGGGGTAGGCACATAAACTGTTGGCGCTCCGCGCGGATATTTCCTGGATCTGTGCACCGGCCCCCCCTCCCCGGAGCGCGGGGCGCGCCCGGGGCAGCGCCCGCGAGGCGCCGCCCAGGGGGGGGGCCCGGCGCGGATGCAAGAGACCCGCGCGGAGCGCCACACGTTTCTGTCAGCGGTGTTTTCTTCTTCCTCGAGCGCTCTCGGCCCGGGGCCCGCGCTCCCCCTGATGGTCGCTACCGAAAATTTCTGGTAGCGCTCCGCAGAGATCGGTCGCTACCGAAATACCGAAATGTAGCGCCCAATACCGGTATCAGACCGTTCTGAAATCCGCTATTTCAACGCCCTCAAACGAAGATCCGGTCGCTACCGAAATTCGGGGCGCGTCGAAATCGCTACCGAAAATTTCCGGTACCAGACCATCTGGGACGGTCGGGCCTCCGGGACCATCAAAGGTGGATCCGGGGCGAGCGCCCCGGCCGGGGGATAGCGGTCTGTGTCTCTGCGGGGGCGCCCCAGAGATCCGACGTCGCGATTGTTTCAATACGCGGTCCCCCGAAGTCTCGACCCATTCCTCAGGACCGGATTCTCATCCGGGGTCGTTTTTCGACGGTCCCGGGGCCCGGCGAGGGCCCCTAGAGGCCGAAAATCGATAAAAACCTCCGTCTTGATTTTTTCAATGCGTTGGAGGTCTGGGGCCAGGTGCACACCAGCAGAAGCCCGTCGGAGGCCGTCTGGGGCCGTGCCCGGGCTCTTGGCCACGGTCGTGGGCCCTGCACTGCCTGGCGTGCACGCCCTCCTGGAGGCCAGGAGCGATCTGCACTTGGGTCGGGCGTGTTCCCCTACAGGCGGATTCTGAGCGAAGGAGTAACAACAAGTCAGAAAAAGCTCAAGAATAGTAAAGAAGAACATCGTCCCCCGACGACTCTTTGATGATTTCTGAATCGATTCCTGCTGTAGCGGGGCGTGCCCGATTTGGATCTACACAGAGGGGGGGCGCCATGCGAAGTCCCCTCTCCCTACCGGATCCTCCTCTTCTTCCCTCAGGTTCGCATCACGTGACAGATCCAAATCGCCGAACAAGACACCCAACCCTGAGACCCCAGGACGTCCATCGATGTTTGGTGTTGGAACGTCACGCTTCCCACAGCAAAGCCATCGAAACCCAAGAAACCCAGGGCACCCTGGAGGCAAGCAGGGTGTTTCTTGGCATGGGCCTACGCTGTACGCCATCCACCCAGGAGGTTTGGACCACTTCATCGGGGCCCGCGATTCGACCAGAGCCGTTGCCACGGGTCGGCAAGAGCCCCCCCCGAGGCCGACAGTGTCCGCAAACTTCCCGTCGTGATTTTGCCAGGACGGGGCAAGGCATTCTCGCCCCCGGCAGCCGATAGGGAAGAGGTAGGCACCGCCGGAGCGCCCTCGGCGAGGTGCAGCTGCAGGAGGGCATCCCGTGGGTGCACAGAAACTCGCAGGAGCGACGCAGATGCTCGAAAACCTGCTAACAACTCCCGCCTTTCTTTCCACGACGCAAGAGGATCTGGGCTCTGCGGATCCTCTTCGAACGCCAGAAGTAGGTAACCCTCTACGATGCCCAACAGCGCAAAATGTTGTCCAACACCGACAGCGGCCGCTGTTGGGCAGGCGACTTTCTGCCTCAAGTGGACAACGCCCGCGGCGACACCAGCAGTGAGTCCTGCTCTGAATGGGCAAGAACTGCCTTCGCGATGTTTGCACGTTGCGAGCCCGATGTCCTATTTCTTCCATACAGGGTTCCCAGAAGTCGCGACCCTTTGCCCAGGACCGGCCTTGCCGTCCGGAGTCGTCGTCTGAGGGTCCCGGGGCCCGACGAGGGCCCTCAGGGGTCGGAAACGACGAACAGCCTCCGTTCTTATTCTCTCCATTGAATAAAAAACACCTGTGCTTTCTCTCAGGACGCTGATGTCTGGGAGAGTCATTCTTTTCATTGAAAATAGCACCTGTGCTTTTTCTCAGGACGCTGGTGTCTGGGAGAGGTCTGGGCTCTCGGAGTGTTAAAACAGGGCTAGGATCGGGATAAGTCGCTCCAGAGCGTTCCGGAGCGCTCTCAGAGCGTCCCGGAGCGCTCTGAGAGCGGCCGCGGCGACCAACACATGCTCCAAACCCGCCGCTTCTCAGAGATTTCGAGTTATCCCGATCCGATTTTGTCCCGATCTTCGCGTCCTTTTAAGCCTTGTCGTCCTGAGTCATCGTCTGATGGTCCCGGGGCCCGACGAGGGCCCTCAGAGGCCGAAAACGACGAACAGCCTCCGTTCATATTCTCTTCTTTTTTTTTAAAAAGCACCTGTTTTTTTTTCCCAGGACGCTGATGTCTGGGAGAGGCCTGGTGGGCTCTCGGAGTGTCCTCGACCGTCACGACCACGTCGGAGAGGGCCGGCCGGTGGCCCGCCGCGGGGGGCTGGAAGGCGCCCAGCGGGCACCAGGAGGGCATGCGCGACGCGGTGGCGTCCAGGCGCTCGAGCGGCCCCGGCACGCCCCAGCCGTCCAGGGTCCTGCGGGCGGCGGCGACGACGAAGACGGACGACCCCGCAGACGACCCCGCAGACGACGACGACGACGACGACGACGACGACGACGACGACGACGACGACGACGACGACGCAGACAGCGACGACGCAGAGGAAGACAGCCAGGACGGTGGCAGCGGCGACGACGCCAAGACGACGACGCAGACGACGCAGACAACCCAGACGCAGAGACACACGCAGACGAGGACGAGGACGAGGACGAGGACGGATGACGGGGGACGGAGGACGGAGGACGGACAGAAGACGGACGACGGACGATTCCTGGAGGCGCGCCGGAAGCTGGGCCGTCCACAGCGGAAGCACAGCCGAACACCGCGACAGATCGGGGCCGCCGACATTCTTCCTCCACATCTCGGCCAACGTGGGCTGCTCTCGGGCAACCAGACACGGACCTGGGACGCAAAACGACCTCTAGGCAGGGGTCGGGAGCTCGGGGGCAGCAGATTGACGGACACATTTTGAAAGATACCTGCGGAACCGGCGACGACGCCGAGACCGACCGACGGACAAGCCGCAGGCAGCCCAGAAATCCGCACCGACGCCCCAGCGACACCACCGCCGACCGAACCCGAACCGACCGAACGCAACCGACTGCGACGCAGCCGGACCGACCGAGACCGGCGGGCGCAGCTCGAAAACCTAGTCGGGGGGGGGGGGCCTGGACGAAAGCTGGTGGAACGGGGTCGGCCTTCCCGAGTGGGCGGCGGGTCGTTCAAGAAGGGCTGGCCGAGTCTCGCGGGCCTCACGCAGCGCTTCTCAGAGGCCTCCCAGCGGGAGCCAAGGAGGCGGGGGGCCCTCGCAGTGGAAGGCCGCCCCCGCGCCCCGGCCCGCAGCGTCCTCTCCAACAGCTTGCGCGGGGTCAGGCCCTCGTGGTCCTCCACGACGAAGAGCGGGTCGAGGCCGCGCGCCGCCAGGAAGCGGAGGACCCAGAAGTTCGAGCGCGAGGCCGCGGTGTGGGCGATTGTCTGGCCCTTCTTGTTCCTGTGCATCTTCAGCCCGTCGGGCACTTGCTCGAACAGGGCGGCAAAGAGCGCCTCGGCAGCTGGTGGGGGGAGCATCACGAGGTCCTCCTCCTCCTCCGCCTCCACCTTCTCCTCCTCCGCCTCCACCTTCTCCTCTTCCTCAGCCTGAAGCCTGGAACTGGTGGCAGTCGAGATTGGTGATTGCAGCCATCGCCTCCTCAGCCGCCTCCTCCTCCTCCTCCTCCTCCTCCTCCTCCTCCTCCTCCTCCTCCTCCTCCTCCCCCTCTTCCTCCCAAACAGTCCAGAGCCGATAGTAGGGCTATGACTTTCCTTCTCTTCCTCCTCCTCATCCTTCTCCTCATCCTCCTCCTCCCCTTTCCCTCCCCCCCACCGATAATTAGAGCTATCACCATCATCGTCCTCTTCCTCCCGCTCCCTGCTCCCCCAGGATTCAAACCGACACGGCTATCATCGCCATCCTCCTCTTCCTCCCACTCCCGCCTCCCTGACAGGGTTCGAACTGATAGGGCTGTCCCCCTCCTCCTCCTCCTCCTTCTCCTCCTCCTCCTCCTCCTCCTCCTCCTCGTTTTCCTCCTCCTCCTCGTTTTCCTCCTCTCCTCCTCTCCTCCTCCTCCCTCCTCCTCCTCCTCCTCATCTCCTCATCCTTTTCCTCCTCCTCTCCTCCTTCCTCCTGTCGTTGCGGTCGTCGCTCCTATCCCGCTGCTCTCCTCATCGACTCTACTCTGCTCTACTCTACTCTGTAACTCGACGCTACTCATCTACTCTCCTGTACTCTACTCTACGATGCTCTACTTTAGTACAAGTGGCACGTGTGTGGCCAGGCTCATACAACAAACTGAAAGGTCGTTTGGAGCAGGAAGACGCCATGACGGCGGGATCGGAGATGGGGAAGGGGAAGCTGGCGCGGCGCCGCCAGGGTGTGCCTGAGAGAAGGGGGAGAGGCAGGAGGTGAACGCAGAAGAATCTAAGATCGAGGAAGAGCCCCCCGAAAGGATTGGGGATCGAGCAGGAGGATCGACGAGAGGTCAGCGTTGCAAGGATGTCTCAGGCGAAAGTGGCGTGACCACCTCAGCTCAGGGCATCTCGGAACCCAGAGTCTGCGAGGACGTTCCTGGCGAAAAAGGCCTGAACATCTAAGTTCAGAACATCTCGGAACCCAGAATTGCGAGGGTGTCGCAAGCGAAAATGGCCAGACACCACGGGACAGGGCATCTCGGAATCCAGAGTAAAGAGGGTGTCTCAAGCGGAAGTGGCTGAACCACCTTAGTTCAAGGCATCTCGGAATTCAGAATTGCGAGGACGGCGAAAGTGGCCGGGAGGCCCCCAGGAGGCTCCGAGGCGGGGTCTGGGGTACCAGAAGGTACGTCGGGGCTCGATGTTCGGAGGATGTCTCAGGCGAAACCGCTAGTCTTTGAGAATCGGAATGAAAATCATTGAAATTACATGGTGTGTTTGAAGGTTTTATGTTAGAATGTTGAAATTCCCATGTGTTGTTGGACCCTGACGTCACGATCTGCGTGACGGGTGCCACCGATTTTCAGAATTTCGAGGATATCCCTTGCGAAACGGCCAGAGAAATCGCGGACGCGGCGCGACCTTGAATTAATCGCCTCTGAGATCTACTTCCTCGGAGAGGTGCGTATGAGAATACTTCACTCTACTCTACTCTACTCTACTCTACTCTAGTCTACCCTACTCTACTCTAGTCTACCTTACCCGACCCTATCCGACCCTACCCTATTTATTCTACACTACTCTACCCAACTCAACCCTACTTTCCCTATCGCCACTCTTGCTGAATTACGCTCTACTCTACTCCAGCATCCTGTCATCTCATGTACTCCACTCTAACATAATCCAGTCTATCCGACTCGACTCTACCATCTACCCCACTCTCATCTGCGCTGCTCTACTCTTCCCTATTATACTCTGCCCTACCCGACCATTTCCTCACCTACTCTACTCTACCATGAACAACTGTACTCTACTCTACTCTACTCTACTCTACTCTACTCTACTTCTACTCTACTCCTACTCCTCCTCTACTCTGCTCTCCTCCACTAAACTCTACTCTACTCTCCTCTACTCTAATCTGCTCTACTCGACTCTCCTCTCTTCTCCTCCCCTACTTCACTCGACTCTACTCCACTCTACTATACACGACTCGACTCTAGCATATACCCTATTATACTCTGCTCCACTCTGCTCTACCCTACCCCTCTCCACCCGGACTTACTCGACTCTACTGTAATACACCTTCTCCTACTCCACTCCTTCTTTACTCAACCATCCTGTTCTCTACTCTAGTCGTGCCCTACTCTACTCTGATCTACTCTATTCTCCATTATGATCCACTCTACTCCTCGCATCTTCCCTGCACAACTCTGCCCTAACCTATTTCTGAGTTTGACGATTGCTGAACGACGGATGGGATGCTGTTGGACTAGCCACAGGACGCTACTGCAACGGCAGAGGAAGCCATTGCCATTGAAATAGTAAATGGAGCCATTGCAATCAGAGGAAGTCATTGCAATCGTATGGAGCAACCTTGGGGGGTGGGAGGGGGTAGCAGTGGACCAGTTCTGTACGGATGGAGCTAGGACTCGTGTAATTAAGCAAGCCTGCTCGGAGAAAATTGTAAACACCTCCCGTCGTGACTCTGGCATGACTCCAGGGGGTCTGTGATCGCATCCCGCTCCTGCTCCCCCGATGGCACAGCGCGGCGCCGAGGAGCGCCTCGGCGTTCTGCGAGAAGCAGGAGACCCCGGCGGCCAAGTGCAGGAGGGAATTGCCGTTGCGCTTGTGCTGCTCGCCGAGGCATACGCCGTGCGGCATGCCTTCTCTCACGGAGGGCACCGGTGAGACCCTACTGGGGAGACTACAAGGTACCGATACTGCTACTCCCTGGACCTTTCTGGCCCCCTGGATGGGGTCGGAGTAGATGGGGTCGGAGGATCGCGCCGCATCGCCGATACATCGGCGATGCATCGGCGACGTCGACGTGAAGTAAATCGGGCCCCACATCGAGCCGCATCGGCAATGCATCGGCGATGCGGCGCGATCCTCCGACCCCATCTACTCCGACTCCATCTAGGAGGCCTGCACTCTCCCGGGGTACGTTCTGACCAGGATTTAAAAGCGAATCCAGCGGTGGCGACGAGGGCCGCCCAGGCGGCCCAAAAGGGGAAACCGAGGGAAGGGTAGAGGTATTGGTACCTGCTCCTCTTCTGACCTGCTCCCCGGCTTTGTGGGTTTCCGACTGGACCCGTAGAAGTACAAGCGGCTGCATAGATCTCAACTTTCGGAGCTCCCGCAGATTTCTTGGATTGGCGCTGGGCCCATCCGCGCGGACCTCCGAACATCCGAACATCGATTGTGCAGTGCTATTGTTGTGACTTCCAAGTGTGACCCAAATTTCCGACTCTGCGGGGACTTCTGCTGGACCATCAGTTTGGGGCCCAAGCTAGGGGATGTACGATGAGGCTCCCGGGCTGCACCCCCGCAATTCACACCTCTTCGGAGCGACCATGCTGTTGCGCGGCGGGACTCGGGGATTGGGGGCGAACAAATCGCCTGTGACATTCGGGGGGGGCAAGGAGAGCAAACAAGTACACAAACAGTAGGAGGTAACAACTCCTCGGAGGTCCTCGACCGACGATAGACGAAGAACAGCACAACGCAGGACGATGAAGGCACACAAGACGACGACGTCAACGACGGTTACGACGACTGTGACAGACGACGTGCAACCGACGACGGACGACAGACGGTCGACGTTTGCGAAATCATGGCGACTGCAAGCAAATTGCCTGCGTCCGGTGGCCATACACAGTCGTGACCGTACCACAAGACTGCAGGGGCAAAGATGCAGGGGGCCTTGGAGAGCCGTGCCGACGCTTTGCCGGTGAAGTGGGCCAGCAAAAGATGCCAGGGATGGGCCGCATGGGAGGGATGCAGGGGGCAACCTTGGACAGCTGCTCCTCCTCACTGCGCGGGTGGTCTGCACAGCTGAAGGGACCCAGGGGCATACAAACAGATACGCGCACAGATCCCAAGACTCCTCTCATGCTCTCCCGTATCTTATCGGTGTTCGTCATCCCCCCCACCTCCCATCTTTTCCATAGTTTCCGGGGAATCGGCCCCTCCTCCTCCCCCTCCGCCTCCTCTCTGCCTCCTCCTCCTCCTCCCCCCCTTCTCCCCCCCTCCTCCTCCTCCTCCTCCTCTCCTCCTCCTCTCCTCCTCCTCCTCCCTACCTCCTCCCATCTCCCCCTCCTCCCCCCCTCCTCCTCCTCCTCCTCCTCCCCCCTCCCCCTCCCCTCCCCCTTCCTCTCATTCTTATCTCCTCCTCCTCTCCTACTCCTCCTCCTCCTCTTCCTCCCTGCTCAACGGCCTCCTCCTCCTCCTCCTCCTCCTCCTCCTGCTCGTCTGTGTGCTCCTCCCCCTCCTCCGCAGCCCCCGCGCCGCCACGCGGAGCGCTGCCGCGAGGCGCGGCGCGAGCGCCGTCCCTGCCACGGCGAAGGCCCCCTCGGCACCGGGGAGCGCACGGCCCCCCTGGAGGCCGAGGGCCATGCGCTCTCGCCGGCCTTGGGCCCCTTAAGGGGCCAGCCGCGGGCCCCTAGGGACCGTCACGGCACGGGCTCGGGCTCGGCGGGCTCGGAGGGGGGGGGGGAGGAGGAGGAGGAGGAGGAGGAGGAGGAGGAGGAGGAGGAGGAGGAGGAGGAGGAGGAGGAGGCGGAGGAGGAGGAGGAGGAGAAGAGCTGGTCGAGAGGAGCAGAAAGCTGCAGAAAGCATAGACAGGAGTAGGCAAGCGCGTTCCACCCACGCTCGCAAGAGTAGCTGCTCGCAGATGGCCTGGATCCGCCGCGTGGAGATTTTTACGGTCCACGGCGTCGACGCAAGCATGCGTTATTTGTTTTCTTCAGACGTTTGCGAATCGTCACTGTGCGAGTAGTGGCCAGTAGTGGCCACCCTTCCTGGCGCGCGGAGTGCGTCAGGGGCGGCGCCGGAAGCGCTGCCAGGCGGCTTCCAGCGCAGATCCAAGAAATTCGCGCGGAGCTCCGAAAAATTTGGGTCTACGCGTGCACTCACACGTCGGTCGGAAGAAGTAGGTAATTACCCTGGCGACGTACCCAACCCCTGCGCAATGCGAGGCATGAGTAGCTCGGGAGCCTCAATAAGGGTGTGATGACGTGACATGGACGCATATACTTGTGCGAGCGGCATTCGGGAGGCTCTCACGTCCCCGACCAAGAGAGAAGGGCTTGGTGGAGATGATCAACAAGTTGAGCCCCTGAACCATCAGGGAAAGGGCAGCACCCCAGGGATCGCCGTGCCAAGTTTGAGTATGTTACGCACACACACACACAAACAAACACACACACACACCACACACACACACACACATTCACACACACACACACACGCACACACACACCAACCACATGGATGGCGAACAATCATTTGGGTCTGCGCCGCTACTCACTATGCTGCTCCCTCCAGCAGCCCGTGAAAGTGGCGACAGTTTCGCAAATCGCAGCCGTCCCAGGGATGGCGAGATCTAATTTGGGTCTGCGGCGGGTGCCTGCTATGCCCCCCCCAGCAGCCCTTGTCAGTTACTGCATGGCGAGGTCAAAGTTGGGTATGCGGCGGGTGCCACTCTGCTGCCCTCCCCAGCAGCCCGTGAAAGTGGCGACGGTTTCGCAGATCGCAGCCCCCCAGGGATGGCGAGGTCTAGTTTGAATCTTCGGCGGCTACCCTCTATGCTGCCCCCCCCGACAACCCTCGAAAGTGGCGACAGTTTCGCAGATCGCAGCCCCCCAGGGACGGCGAGGTTTAATTTTGGTCTGCGGCGGCTGCCCACAATGCTGGCCCCCCCAAGTCGCCCACGAAAGTGGTGACGGTTTCGCAGATCGCAGCCCCCCAGGGATGGCGTGGTCTAGTTCGGGTCAGCAGCGGTTGCCCATTACGCCGGCCTCCCCAGCAGCCCTCGAAAGTGGCTACGGTTTCGCAGATCGCAGCCCCCCAGGGATGGCGAGGTCTAATTTGGGTCTGCGGCATATACCCACTATGCTGGGCTCCCAAGCAGCCCTCGAAAGTGCCGACAGTTTCGCAGATCGCAGCCCCCCAGGCATGGCGAGGTCTAATTTGGGTCTGCGGCGGCTATTCACTATGCTGGCACACCCAGCAGCCCTCGAGAGTGGCGACGGTTTCGTAGATCGCAGCCCCCAAGGCAAGATGCACACACAAGAGGTACCGCAGGCAAGATGCACACACAAGAGGTACGCACAACGCAAGAGAAGACACGAGGGAGGCGGAAGGAAAGACGCGCGAGCAGTGCTCTATGCAAAACGAATACCCAGCCAAGGAGGGTTGGGAAACAACATTAAGGAGGAAGGCGGATAAAGTAGATTGGCTTCAGGGCGTCCCTGATAATCACAACATTCATCCCAAAAAACATATCGTTGATTGAATGAAGAAGGCGTTTGAAATAGATTGGGCATTGGGACTCCCATAGTTACCTACATTTAACGACCGATGGAAATGTTTTTTTTCTTCCTCGATGGTCCTGGGGAGGTTCTCCCTCAGGGCCCGTTTCCTGCCCGTGGAAGGCCGCGGGGGCGAAAGGCAAAGAACGACCTCAGGACCCGTCACCCTCGGTGGTGGAGAAAAAAACGGGGGCCATGACCAAGCCTGACCGGGGAAAGTCGTGCCGATCTTAGTCATCGTCAACCTTGGTCAGCGTCACTTCGTGGATCGTCCTCGCGAATGGGCGACAGTAGACATGGGCCATGACCAAACGTGGCATCGGCAAGATTCGGCGACATCTTGGTCATGGTCCCCACGTTTCTTCTCTCGGCTCAGGACACCTGTCTATGGTGGCGAAAATCCGCGGCCCTTTCTGGAACGTCCCGGGTGGCCTGGCGGGAAGTGCCGGAGCAGCACCATGGCCACGTCCACGCGTTGGAACGCCAGTGCGTCCCAGAAGACCGAGTGGCCCTGCGGGTCCTGGGCGCAGCCTCCTCCTGGTCCCTCTTTCTAGTCCTCCTCCTTCTCGCCAGAATCCTTGTGCTCATCCTTGCTCCTCTTCTTTTGGATCGAGTCTCAACCGACAACGACACGAGCACACCCCCAAGGCTGAAGCGACATTTTGTTAGCTGCCCCCCCCCCCCCAGGTCTCCCCTTGCTAGGCATACATGAGCGCCACAGCTGCTGATGGCCCCTCCCTTGTGGCGGCGGTTGTGCTGGCGGCGACTCGGGAGCACGCGCCGCGGCGAAATTGCTGCTGCGGCTGCGATTGCGGGCGCTGTGATGTTTACGGCTGTGCGGCCCTCTGCGCAAGCGGCTCTGGACAAGGAGCGAGCTCAGGATGGACAGGGCAAAGCTGCAGTCTCCGATGGTCATGTTCAATTGTTATGGAAACTTCGAGCTGCGCGCGCCGAGCCCGGCGTTTACGCAAGAAGGAAAAGCGCAGGGTTGCCAGGCAGGCGGCACATGATGGTCCAATTCCTCCTCATCTTCCTGATGGCCCTCAACCTTGAGTTGAAGCCATGCCATATCCAGCAAAACGGCAACCAGCCTACGCGCAGATCAGGGGAAGTCCCGTTGCAGAGCCCGCCCTGGACCTACATTACGTCCGGGCGCTGATTCACCCTCGCCGTCTGGAAGTACAATGTCTGATCGGCACGCCGCTGGTACAGCTCCGCATTGAATATTTAATCTCGCGCACGCTGCAAGCTGTCTCCGCAGGCGGCGCGAGTGCTCACACTCTGGGGAGATTTCTTGCAGCGTCACTTGTTCCAGCCTCAGATACTTCAAATTTCGTCCGGATCCGAAAGGAGCTTCGGCAAGGAAGCCGTCCTTTGGCCGTGGTGAAAGTGCCGCGGTTCAAAAGCCAGCCAGCCTCAGCCTTACACGGGACAGAGAAGAAAAGAGCCTGCTTCCGCCACCTCTTTTTGCGCGGAGGTCTCAGTCTGCCGCTTGCTGCTTTCACATGTGCTCCAGTGTTCCAGTTGGGTGGCTGCATAATTCGAGCACTTCTGCACCCTTGTACTCCAAGCTCCTGGGGCAGAACGAACTTCTGTTGGGTGTCCTTTCTTGCCTCTTCGGTTTCTCGCTTTGCATGGGGGCCCACATTAAGCTGCGATTGCTGCACCAAGCCTCAAGCAGCCGAACCCGTTTTCTTTGTAGAAGACAAGTAGCCAGTGTTCAGTTTCCTTTCACGCGTTTCGGCTCCGAGAATCTCTCCTGGCCAAATTGCCTGCGGTAACTTCGGTGCAGCACAGAACGAACATCGCCCACGATGGGACTGGAGGCGGAGCGGAGTAGAAATGCAGTGTAGTGTGTGGGAGGTTCAAAACAAACCTACTGTACCTTGCACTCCCCTCCTCCTGACCTCCCCCCACTCCTACACGGGCGTACGATTGACAATCAGCCACCCCTACGAGCGAAGTCCTTCAGTGGATACGTCCGAGGAAGGAATCATCGAACAGGGCAGGAGTGATTAGTAAACGCCAAAGGCAGTTTAGCAAACACCAGTTTCAGGGGTCGGGGCATTATTCCTCTCTCGACCTCCACCGACCCTTTCTCCTTCCTCATCTGCAG